>CM053599.1:16811515-16849975 GCA_028646575.1 Pseudocheirus occidentalis | reverse complement strand
TCTCTCCTCTTCTCCTTTCCCTTTCGGTCCCCTTCCCCTCTGTTCTCTCCTCCCCCTTGCTTCTCCCCCCCCTGCGTCCCTCCGTCGCCCTTCATCCTCTCCCCCTCTTCCCTTACCCTGTCTCCATCCCCCTCCCCTCCAGGCCTTGGAGTTCGCACCTGCTTATGTGACTCGTGGGCCTAAAGCTCTCTAGGACTTGAGGTCCAATGAGGGGGAAACTGAGGCCCGGGGGTCCAGCCCAGGGTCTCAGGAGTTCAGTGTGAGGCCGGGTTCAGACCCGGTCCGATGACCCTCAGTCCAGGGCCCTGCACAGTCTACATCGCACTGACTGCTCAAGGATGGGGACAAAAGGGGGCATCGCCGGCTCCCTCGGCTCCCTCGGGTCTGGGTTTTTTCACTATCTCTAAGTGAACTGACTTGGCTTCACCCTCCCCCTAAGCAGGGGGTGTGCTTTGGATCCTTAATGAAGTGGAAGAAAACAGTTGATAAGTTGGACAAATATCACAATAAAGGAACTGCCTGCAGCACTTGTTTGAGTGGGAAAAGTCCGCAAGCATTTCTTCCCTTTTACTACAGGATGCTAGAGCCAGAAGGCAGCTGGGTCCCGGAGCCTGGAGTCAGGAAGACGTGTTCAAAGCCAGCTTCAAACACCTACTAGCTGTGTGACCCTGGGCTAGTCTCTTAACCTCGGTTTGCCTTAATCCACTGGAAAAGGAAAGGCAAACCATTCCAGTATCTTTGTCAAGAAAACCGGTGATGAAGTCAGACAGCACGGAACAACTAAGTAACAAAGAGAATCTAGAGCTGGTAGAGAACTGAGAGACCATTTAGCCCAAACCTCTCATCTTACAGAAGAAAAACTGAGTCACATATAGCTTAGAGGCTTGACTCAAGACCACCCAGGTAGTGTCAGGTGTGGAATTTGATCTCAGATCATTGGACTTCAAACCCAGCACTCTTTGCATTGGGCTTATTGGCTGTGCTGAGGATAGGGAGAAAAGGGCTGCGACTGCCTGATTCCCAGTTCTTTGCCTATAAGTGTTTGGTTTTTCCCTGAAGACCCCCTTAGTTTGACTGACTTCATGGGTTTGGGCTGGGCCAAGGTGGATGGGAGGAAAGCTTTTACCTGGGTCTTTGCAGTTGACTTATAGAGCTGTACTAGAGAAAGGTGCCCTGACACTCTTGGTGGTGCTAGAGGGAAGAGGCTGGAAGAAGCCTTGGAGCCATCCAGCCTACCCCCTATCATCCCCATTTTATAGGTGAAGAAACAGGCTTTCACTCTTGGTGAATTCTGCTCTTCCACAGAGTCTTGGAGCAGCCCTCATATCAAGTGTTTTCTATTTAAATTCATTTCCCTTTTTGATGGTTATTTCTTGACACTGATGAGTTATGCTGCTGGAATATTTGAGAAATAAATGTCAGGAAGGGTGTAGAAGAGAAAACATTGTCTTGGTTCCATTTGTGGTGCAGAGAGGCTTTTGGTTTGTCCTTTATAAAGAGTCGGGTATTTGTAGATAAAAAGAAGGTACTTTTTAAAATGGGTGCAGGTGTTGTGAACTCACTCACTGTCTATAGGGCATGCATTTCAAGTTGTTTGGTTCAGTATTAGTGTTGAGTTTTTGTTTCCTTACATCTTGTGACCTACTGGGTTTGCTAGAAGACAGGCCAGGGTGAAGGGTGAAGTCTGACCGTGGTACAGATGGGATGCTTGTTGAATTTTAGGCATTGTACGTTGTACATTGAATGTCTTCCATGTTGCCAGGCACCCTTACAGAAAGCAAAAACAGTGAAGAAACAGCTCAATCTGACCTCAGGGACCTTCTGCTGATCTAATGAAGAGATGGCACTTAGATTGGAATATAATGACAGGGAGTTGGTTTAGACTCCTGGTTGGGAAGACCTGAGTTTTCTAGTCCTCCCCTCTCTGAGCCTTGGCTTAGGGACCTGGGGCTTGTCATTTAACCTCTTAGTGTACCTGGAAACTCCAAGGTTTAAGAGTGTAGAACAGGGACCCATCTGCATTAGTAGAGGGAGAGCCTTCTGCCATTGAGATTACAGGATGGGTTCCCCCAAACCTGGAGTTTAGGATCTTGTTAGCACTGCCCTCTAAGCAGGTTTATAAAGATTATCAGTTATATAATCTGAATCAATGGGGGAGTTGAAGAATTAAAGGTAGTGAACAAATTGTTTTATTAATTATTTTTATTAATTATTAATCAACAGGGGCAACAGCTTTTTTTTGGGGGGAGGGGAAGGCAAGGAAGTTGGGGTTAAGTCACACAACTAGTAAGGGTTAAGTGTCTGAGGTCATATTTGAACTTAGGTCCTCCTGACTCCAGGGCTGGTGCTCTGTTCACTGCCATACCTGGCCCCCCCCGGGGCAACAACTTTTGAAGGCTTTGATGAAGAAATTTATAAATCATGTATAAACCTTACCATCTAGTAACTTGAAATTCTATTAACTTCTTGATGTCACTCATTACATTTGAATTCCTGAGATATATGGTATTGAGGTTCAATGGGTTTTTCTGTTTAACTGTAGGAAACTTTTGGCCCCTGTTAGAAACAAATCTTGCCTCTACTCTTTTCACACATCTCTCTCTCCACCCCATCCCTTGCTCCCCATCCTTCAGAATAGCCTTAGATTAATCTTTCTCATACAGCCTTCTCCACTCTCCTTGCTAGTGTGGCAGGATTATCCTTAGTAGATTGTGGGAACCCACATAAATCTCACACTGGATACAGATCTCTGAATATTTTGATTCAGATGAAACTGATGCTTAATAAGATACTTAACAAATATTAAAGTCAGTTTTGAATAGGAAAAGTTCACTTAAGGATGACCATCAGTCTGGGGATTATTTTTGGAGGTGGAGAAAAGACACTTCCTCCAAATGTGGCTTTAGGATTGAGGTCCACTCTATGCATTTATGCACCTGATGTGTTTACTTTTAGATTTTCTCTGAATAAATTTTGATATATTTTATTTTTGTGTCTCATAAATTACTCCAAGTTTCTTTTTTTGTTGCTTTTTTTTGTTTTTGGTGAGGCAGTTGGGGGCAAGTGACTTGCCCAGCTAGTGTCAAGTGTTTGAGGCTGGATTTGAACTCAGATCCTCCTGACTTCAGGGACAGTGCTCTATTCACTATGCCCTCTAGCTGCCCCTCAAGTACCTTTTTCACAGAGCCAATGGCTGTAACAAATTTTAAAAAGAGGAAAACAAGAGAATCAAATTAGCTAAACCAATTAATACAGTTCAAAAGTCTGAAAATATGTGCATTGTTCCCACCCAAGTGCCTCTTTGAAAGAGTGGAAGGAGGGAGGTAGCTATCTTCTTGTAGTGCTCATTTGGGGCCAGTCTTGTTTTTTTGTAATTCTGCAAAATTCATTTTCAGTCATTTTGTTTTTTTTTGCCCTGATGTTGTTGTGTTCTTAGCTCTGCCGAGTTCACTCTGTCTCCATTCATAGAAATCTTTTCAGGCTTCTCTGTATTCATCATTTTTGTCATTTCTTTTAACATAGTAATTAACATTGCATCATTTCACATATCAAGGTTTATATGGCCATTTTCCAGTTGATGGGCCTTGACTACAGTTTTTTGTCTCTACAAAGAATACTGCTCTAAATACTTTCGTGTATATGGGGACTACTTATCAATGATCTCATTGGGTTATATACCTGGTAGTAAAATCTCTGGGTCAAAGGCTAAGGACATTTTAGTCACTTTTTCTGTAAGTTCAAACGGCTTTCCAGAATGGGGTACTGATTCACAGCTGCACCAACCATGCCCTGCTGTCTCTGTTTTCCTACAAGTCCTTCAGTAGTAATTGAGCTCATCTTTTGTCCTTTTTGCTAGTTTGCTAGATAATTAAGTGAAACTTCAGTGATTTTGATGTGCATTTTTCTTGTGCTCTAGAGCATTTCATATGGTTATGAATAGTTTCTAATTCTTTGGTGAAATGTGTTTTTATTCTTTGACCTCTTTTGGGCAGTGGCTTTTGGTCTTAGATCTTTAGGTTATCTCTGTATCTTGGATACCAAATCCTTATGTGAAAATTTGATTTAAAATTTTTTTCCCCATTCTTCCTTTCTTATCCTAGTTGTATTAATTTTCTTGTACAGAAACTTTTCAAGTTTCCTGTAATCCAAGTTTTCTGCTTTATTTTTTGTAATTGCCGCTATCTCTTGTTTGGTTAAGAAACTTCTGATATCTACTGGTAGCATTCCTTCTTTGTCTGTTGCTTTGGTTAGTTCTGCAGAATGATGAAGTCTGGGTCAGCTTGTATCTATGGGGAGAGAGTTGGAGTGAAGTTCTGGCTTACTGTCCTTGGTGCTGGTTTGTCATTCCCTTTTCCCACTGCACAGTAGGACCCTGTAAATATTAGGCTTCTACTAGCTAGTAACTGATTTTAACTGATTTTAAGTAAGAAATACCAGTAAGATTAGGGAATAATGAATATAAACCCTTTGAAAGTAGGAACATTTTTTTATCTGTGTGTGACCTAACTTAGCATGGTGCCTTGCATGTACTAGCAGATTAATAAATCATGATTATTGAACTAGCAGAGGAGACTCTGGAGAGGATAGACTCGTTGAATCCAGGAGAATGGGTGATTAACAATGTTAGAAATTGCAGAGGATTCAGAAACACTGAGGACTGGGAAAAGACCATTATATTTAAGAATTAAAAAGAGATTGGTAAATTTGGAGAGAGCAGTTTCAGTGTTATGGTGGGCTCCCAAGCCAGATTCCAAGAAGTGAGTGTGATGTTACAGAGCCTATGTAGATAGATGACTTTGTAGGAATGGGACCCTGCATTGGAGGAGAGAGGACCACAGTTTGAGGGGAGGTCAGGGTTAAGTGAATGTTATTTGGGGGTGGGGTGAATTGGGCATGCCAGGCAACAGGGAAGAAATCAGTCTGCTTGTCTGATGTGGACAGCTGGGAGAGAATGCTTGACCTGGAGCTGAGAAGACCTGAGTTCAAAGTCCACCTCAGGCACTTAATGTCTATGTGACCCTCCCCTCTGACTGCCTGTGTTTCTTCATCTGTAAAATGGGAGTGATAGTAGCACCCACCTCCCTTAGCACGACACTTGGCACTTAGGAAGCACTGTATAGAAATTTTGGCCATTATTATGCACCTTCCAGCTCTAAATCTATGACCCAAGAATTATTCTGTATGTGGAATGTACTTTAGGCATTATATAAATGTCAAGCATTGTTATTATTTTCACAGACGGTTGTTTCTGGTGCCTTTAATCTCTTCTGCTTGAGTTTCTACCCCTCTTGCAAAGCCTAGCACCTGTGCTACCCTCTCCATGAAGCTTTCCCTCACTCTCCTCTTTGGTAGTGACTTTTCCCTCTTTCACACATGTTTTGTACCTCTCTGATGGATGTCAGTGTCTGTGTCATAGGCCTTTACTAGCCTATAACTTTCTTCTGCGGGGTCAGGCAGTGGGCATTATCTCAACTTTCTCTTCCTCAGCCCTGCAGTGATCAGCAACCGATACTTACTGGCCAAATTTTTCTCATTTGAATTAAAATACTGTTTTTGATTGACCTTGAACTAATGATTTTCTGTGTGTGTGTAAGAAATGGGCTTTCAGTGCCCAGCAGAGGCCGTTATAGTTGATCCTGGAGGCAATGGCGAGTCAGATGAGAGTAAGTGGAGGTGGCTGGTGTGGACAAAAAGGAGAAAGAGGACGGTCACTTGAGTGGATGGGAGGGTCTGGAAGATTTGGGTGTGGTTGAGAGCAGGAGGGAAAGAAGCAGTTGCTGAGGTGAGAGGGAGGGAGGACAGGGTTGAGAATGCATCTGCTGGAGAAGCCAGGAGAGGATGAGATCAAGAAGCCGTGCAGAGGGCCGTTTGTCAGAGACTGTGGGACAGTGAGGCTGGAGATGATGGCAGGGGACCTGGAGGGAAATGGGAGGACAGGGAACTTTCTCAGGTGGCCTCCATTGTTTTTTTTTTTCCAGTAGAGAGGTGAGGCTCTCAGCCGAGGTGGGGAATGGGAGAGGGGTGCAAGTCTCTGTGGGCCCTGAGGTCGAGAATCAGTTAGGGAGGCAGCAGAGGACAGAAGGCTTGGCCTGCTTTGTTTGGAAGGTGCCGAGTCAGCAAGGTTAGGAGGCCGGCTGCAACTTTATTCAGTGGCTCTGGAGGAGGAGATGAGGTGCAGGGCCAGGAGGTCTGACAGGAGAAGAACACCTACAGGAGTGGGGGCAGGGAAGGGCTGGGGAAGGAGGAGAGGGCCCTGGCCTCCAGAGCACAGTTGGAATGACTTTCTTTTGGGCCGAGGTTGGAGCAGGAGGGAAGGGGTGGAAGAATAAACAGTCTCCATGAGGGAGAAGAAGGGGTGAAGGAGCTACTGGGATGAGAGAAATGGTAGGAAGTGAAAGCTGGCTAGGGCAGGGGCAGGATTTCTGATTAACCAATCAGTGACCATTTATTAAGAGCTTACTATGTACTACTTTGTTCTGTGAACTTTGGAGGTCTCCAGAGCCTCCCAGGCAGCTTAGCCTGGGGCTCATGTCTGAAGCCGGCCTGGTCTGTTACAGCTGCCGGGCTTTTTGGAAACCCTGGGAAGGCAGTGGAGTAGCCAGACAGGGGCTTCAGTTTGAGCCTCTTGACACTTATAGCTAGCTGATTATTAAACTGCTTTCTCTTTATGAAGAAAAAACTTAATTAAAAGTTAATATTTCAACCAAAAATCGAAGTTGTAAAGTGTACGTGAAAGCATAAACTTCATGTAGTTTGCTAAAATGAAAAGGATCTGCAAAAAGAAGACCTGAATAAGCAAGAACTTCTTTTTTGCCCTGTCCTTTTCTGGTCTCTTTCATTGGTGTATTTAACAGACTTTTGGCCTGTTTTTTTTTTTTTTTTTGTACATGCATGTTTTATTTATGCTTTTATTTTCTCTCATTTGTATAATGCTTTCTTATATCTCTTTGTACTTTTCATATTTGTCCACTGACAAGCCACAACTTATTTAGCCATCCCTAACTGTTAGACATGATGCTGTTTACAGATACAAAATGGTTTTCTGGTTTCTCCCCATATTATATACCAGAGCTGAAGGAGATTGCTTCTGCCTGGGACCAACATGAATGTTGTAGACCCAACTTGTTTTTCCATTTTCTTCCGTACTTTGTATTTTGAAAAATGCAGTAAATGCATCCATTTGGTAAATGAAGAAACTGTAATTGGCCCAGTGTGCAGCATTGGTGTCAGGGATTTAAAAAAAAGACTTTACTGGATTTCCTAATGTAGATAGATGTCCAGCACTGAAAATTCAGAACTTACTCTTGGACTAGTGAAATAATGACCCTTCTAAGGGGAGACCTGTACAATTCAAAACACATGATTAATAAAAGTTGAAATATCTTCTAGGATAAGATGTAAAACTGGGAGAATTAAAATTTTATTTTTTAAATTACCAGCCAATTACTTTTCCTTTCTCTTACCTACCCCCAGGGGAATAAGCACAAGCTCTTTTTAAAATAGAAATATTATTTAAAAAATTATCAAGAATTTATTTTTTTCTCCCTGTTGCCTTTCTTCTACCTCTTCCTTAACCCCAGAAAAAGAAAGAAAAAAAGAAAAAAAAAAACCAGGATCATCGCAACAAATATAAATAGCTGAGTAAGACAAATCCCCATATTGGCCATGTCTAAAAAATGTCTCATTGTGATTTCTTTGGTCAGAATTCTTAGGTCTTTCAGACTAGGTCATTTTACAGTGTTGATAACAAACATTGTTTTCCTGCTTCTACTTACTCCGCTTTGTGACAGTCCAAACATATATCTTCACAGTTTCTTCTGAAACTGTCTTTCTTCAACAAATGAACAGTCTTAACTTGACCTAGATATTAAGTGTCTGAGTTGGGATTTGAACACAATTCTCTTGACTGTCTTGTCTAATATACTATGTTGCAGATTTTGTTTTGATCTAGAACTGAGCCGTTTTAAACTTTTGAGCAGGACAGTATTTTCAAACTATGAAATTCAAAACTTCTTAAAAATTAAATTTTATTGGTTCCAGATTCTCTCCACCCTTTCCTTTGCCCAGCCATTGAGAAGTCAAGAAAAATAAAACCCATCACAAAACATGTATAGACATGCAAGGGGGGGCGGTGGCGCGGGTCTGTCTGTCTGTCTGTCTGGCGGGGGGGTCGGGGTGGTGTGAGGTGGGGAGGGTGGTGGTGAAGGAAAAAGCAGACACAGAAGAAGACATGCTTCAGTTTTGCTCTCTGAGTCCATCCTTTCTCTACCTGCAGGTGGATAGTTTACTTTGTTGTGAGTCTTTCAGAATTGTGGTTGGTTATTGTGGTAATAAGAGTCCCTAAGTCTTTCACAGTTGATTTTCTTTTCATTATTGCTATTACTGTGTAAACTCTTCTCCTGATTCTGCTCACTTCACTTTTCATCAGTTCATACAAGTCCCCACAGGTTTATCTGAAACCATCCTCTTCATTATTTTTTATAGCACAATGATATTCCATCACATTCATACACCATAACTTGTTCAGCCATTCCCCAGTTGTTGGGCGTTTCCTGAGTTTACAGTTCTTTGCTATGGCAAAAAGAGCTGCTATAAGTATTTTTGTACTTTTGAGCCCTTTTCCTCATTCTTTGATCTCTGTAGGGTGCAGAGACCTAGTAGTGGGGCAGTGGGCACGGAAACTCCACACTTTGATCTAAGTTCTTTAGCTGATGGCCCATTGGTACTAAATACAATTCTTGATGGTTGGTTGATTGGGACAGTATAGTTTAAGAAAATAACAGGAAAATAAACCCAAGATAATTTGCTGTTGGAGGAGAAATTATGTAAAATCCTGATTCTGTTCATTTCCAGTTTCCACTTGGAGTAATTATGCAAATAACTAAAATTCCGGCTGCTTTGAACTCTGGGGAGAGACTGAGGAAGAATCACAAAGAACCAGTCTCAGGTGTTCATCCTGAGCTCTTTCCAAGCCTTTGTTGACTTTCTGATGATGGAAAAGGAAAAGGAAGGGGGGAGGGTAGACAATAAGACTTGTTCCAGTTACTTATCTCTTTGTTGCTTGTTTCTAAGCACTAAAGAATGAGTGGGATGAAAAGCTAATGCTGTGAGATTAAAGTGGAAAAGGAAAGTTTTGGAAAAATGAATCTGGCAAACCATATTCTAACTAATAGATCAGTTAGAAAACCAGGGACTTGGAATGTTTCCCATTTTAGGAGAAATGATTTTTATAGTTCTCTGTAGATGGTCATGGTGTTATTTATGACTCAGTTGACCTCACCTGAACCAATAAAAAGAAAGTTATACTTTGGGGAAATGGTTAATTTATTACTCATATTTAATGTCCCCCCCCCCAAAAAAAAAACCCTGAAACTCTCTTGGCATCTGTTGGATTTTAGAGTCATTTCTGTTTTAATGGCTAGAACTTGGGGCTTGGAGTCAGGAAGACCAGGTTTTGAGTCCTGACTCAGATACTTTCTAGCTGTGTGACCCTGGCTAGTCATTTAATCCGTGCCTCAGTCTCTTTGTCTGTAAAGTGAGGATAATAATAGCACCAGTCTCCCAAGGGGGATGTGAAGTTAAAATGAGTTAACATACGTAAAGTGCTTTCAAACCTTTGAAGCCATGTATCATTAGTGCCTTTTAAAGAGTTGTGTAGATGCTATAATAATCCTACATTTGTGCTTGTCGAGGACTATTTGGAATGCCTTCATGTTTAAGTATGTAAATGGGTCACTGATCCCACTTTAGTAGATGTTCTATAGTTCACTACCCATTCTTACCTGCTTGTCCTTTACCACCCTAGGCTTCGGCCTTGGCCTTGGCCTGCTTGGTCACTGGGCCTCCCCACCCACCCATTGTGCCGAGCTCTTTCCCCTTTTTTCTTGACATCAAGAGGATGCCAGTGCAGCACAAAGGCTGCCCAGAAGGGTTCAGTATTTGTATCTGTGGTTGGTTTAAGTTGTAGAAGACACACTTTTCAGATTTGCAGAGGACTCAGCGGGGAAAGATAAGACAGATTACCAAATGGATAAAATAATGCCAGGTTTGATGTGGCATGTAAGTGGTACAGACCGTAATTCCTGTTAGGGGCGAGTGTGTGTATGTGTACGTGTATGTGTACACATCTCGTAGCAGAAGGGCTTCATGGAGGAGGTAGGGTTTGAGCCAGAGTTGTATGGGATTGGGGGGTAGGGCTAGGATGTGGGATTTTGTTGAACAGAGGGAATGGGGGAGGGGACTGTTGGGGGAGCAAAGATGCTGAAGTTGGAGTGCTTGGTGCATGTACTTTGAGGGTGAGAAATTTCATTGTAGGTGTTAGTTTTAAAATAGCTAGTAGAAGCGAAGAGATACAGAAGAATTTCAAGTACTTCAGGTATTTGAACTCAGATCTAACATTACTTGCTTACCACTTCATAGTACCCATTCTTCCCTCCAGCCAAGGTCATAAAAAACCAAAAAACTCTGCCTTTCTTTGGAGGATCCCTGTGAGATGTTTGTGGACTGCCTTTGACACTTGGATGAGTGTTTGAAAGGCTGAATTCAGAGAAGATGCTGAGGTTTAAGATTAGCTATGTCAAGTTAAAGCTGAGTGTGCCTCTTAGAGCTCTGAATTTATTTGATTCTAGTGTGCTTTGGAGATGGTTGACTTTTGTCAAAGTGGTTGGGTTTTGATTCCAGTCTTTTGTCTAGAGTTGACAAGCTGGATTGTGGCTATTTTAAAAATATGATGAAATCCTAGGCCCTAGAATGAGTACTAGAAAGGACCTTGGAGATGAGCTGGTCTGTTTTTCTAGATGGAGAAACCCTGGAGTGTCAGTGACTTAACCAGGATTCCCTGAGGCGCTCTGCTGCAGAGCCAGACTTTGAACCTAAGACCCTGTTGTCTCTTCCTCTCCTGCTAGTTTCACTGCTAAAATCACCCTGGGATCTGTTTTGTTACAGTAAGGGGTGCTTTTGCACAGTATGGATACTTAGTAACTGTGGAATTGAATTACAACAGTAATCAGATAGAATCTGTAAAGAAGATTGTTTGCTGTTCTGTTTAGAATGTGTCATGGTTGTTGGAAACTTGTACTCCTATCCTAGGCTTAGGTCTAATCATCATTTTGTAAAGCCTTACATTTGTCCATAAAGATACTTCTGTCAGAACCAGAACTTGTGTGGCAGCAGGTTGGTTCAAATGAGGGGCAGCTAGGACCCCAGGTTTGTGCAGACCTTTTGTTTAGGGAAAGATTGACTGTTGGAACATGGTAGCAAAGGGCTGGGGTGCAGGGCGGGGTGGCGGCAGTGGCCATGGTGGTATTAGCTATTTGAGGAATGGGCATGCAGGAATATGATTCTAAAAGTGAATTCCATACTAAGAAATCAGTCTGTGGAAGGAAAAAGGATAGGTAGGTTGCATGTAGTATTAGGCCCAAATTCAGAGCAAAGACCCTAGCACAAGAATGAAAGAAGGCATCAGGTATGGACAGGAGGCCTTAGAGTATGACCAGCTCTCTGGCCCTGCCCTGTCATCAGCATGTACAGACTGAGGAAAGCCTGGCTTTTACTGCTTATCTGAAGAAACAGAACTTAATCTTGTGTCCTGTGAGGTGTTGTGGTGCCTTAGGCTAGAAAGAGAGTAGCCAGTGGGTGAGATCTTGTTGTTTGGGAACCATTTTGTAGGGTCAAGGGTTGGGGAAGACAGTCCCTAAGGCTATCCCATGATGTCTTTTCCTTTAAGGTTTATTTTTCTGCAGACTGTATTGTTAATAAAAGATGGAAAATGCAGGAAAAAGTTGGCTGTGATACTTCAGGTTTGATCAGATGTTTCTCTTTGTTAGTTACCTTCTTGAATCATTCTTCCTTCAGGGCAGAGATGGGGAACCTTTGACCTCAAGGCCACATGTGGCCCTCTAGGTCTTCAAGTGTGGCCCTTTGACTAAATCCAAAGCCAAATCCCCTGAATAAAGGGATTTGTTCTGTTAAACTTGGGCTCAGTCAGAAGGCTTTATCCAAGGATCTAGAAGACCTTGAGGTTGCAGGTTCCTCACATTTGCTTTAAGGCATGTTGGTATTGGAAGTTGGAAGATTTGACAAAGGCCATGGGAGTCTGATACAGAGACCTAGGTCCTATTTCCAGGTGGGGGAGCACAGGTGATTGATGATGGTCTAGATGGGCAAGGTGGTCCGCTGTGGGCAGGTCTGGGGACCCACTGATCAGGTATAGGAAGCTCGGGGTCCGAGGACTAGGTAGGGCCTATAAGTCCAGGTGTGAGAATTAGGGGACAACAGCAGGGATCCACATGGACCATTTTATCCTGTTTTTAACTTCTTAGACTTCTGACTTTTGGATTTTAGCACAGATTTTTAAAAAGTAAATTGAAACATTAAAAGCAGCCTCGTGTAGTGGATAGAATGATGCAGGTGGAGTCGTCATGGAATCAGGTTCTGCCTCCCACACTTTCTAGCAGTAGGACCGTGAACAAGTCAGTTCACCTCTGAGTCTCCAGCAGCCCTCTCCAACTTCTCTCCTCTGCAGTGGCTGGGTTTTTGATTAGAGGCCGATAGCCAAGGAAAGTTGCATAGGGAATCACAGGGCTTGACATGTTGATGTGAGTCTTGTTTATTGCCTGGTGGTTGTTTTTCTATTCTTTGCAGTCTAGTGCAGGTTTATATATGCTGTTTTTCTTTTAAGTCTTTCTTCAGTTAATGATAAATATAATGTTTCCCCCTTCCCCTTCTTGATGTTATGTCATTATTTCATGTAATTTCTTGTAATAGAGGAGATCACTGGTATGGATTTTAAAAGATTTGGTTAATATACCACTCAGCTGGAATGTCTTTTAAAAGTGGCCTTATGGGTTGAGCTATGGAGTGGGAAAATGGAAAATGAGAATTGTGGCTAGGTATTGTATGAATAATGTGACTTAGAGGATGTCTCCAAGGTCGTCTAATCTAGCCCACACATAGATCATTGATTGCCCCATTTTACTTTCCCAGTTCTAAGCTAACTTCTGCTCGAAGGCCTGAAGGAGACTTGAAGGAGAACTGTGCTCCCAGAGGCAGCTCTTGTGTTTGGACAACTGGAATTTTTCGGAAACTTTGCTTTATAATGAGCCAAAGTTAGACATCCTGCACTTTCCACCTGAGGGCAAATGGAACACTCCTTCCATATGACAATCATCTGACTATTTGAAGATCTCAGTGATATTTTATCCTTCTACTCCCCTCCCCTCAACCTTTTTTTGGGGGCCAAACTTCTTTAGTTTTTTCCAACTTCCCCATATGTGGCATCTTGGCCAGTTTTTCCTCACTAGCTCGGTTACTCTGGGTGCTCACTAGCTTATCAGTGTCCGTCCTTCTAAATGGGAGGCACAAACAGCTGGGTTTGGTGTCCTGGGGAGTCCCCTAGAGATGTCTGCTAGACACATTCCTTCATCAAGGAGGAATATGGGGAAGACTAGAAGACTGGTTAAGAGGGAATTGAAGAGGAAGATCTTCCTCACCAGTTAACATGAATGACTTGGTGCCTTAATTGGGAAAGTGGGCATGGGACAAGATGATAAAAAAGAGACTTTGATCTTCTGGAAATGAAAGCAGTTAACTAAATGAAGCCTAATCAGAAGTTTTTCCACTGTTTATCTTGGATCCGTACTTCCAGGAAAGCTGGAAGGCCCTGGATGGAGTGAGCAGTGAGTAATCTCACAAAAATGAAATTGATTCTGTTTTTAAAAATAGGGAATGCTTGTTTTTTAAACAAGCATTTGATTTGCAAGGGGAAAATGCAGATTTAGAGGCTTTCTTCTAAATCTGCATTTTCCCCTTGCAAATCAAATGCTTGGTATCTACAACAAGGTATCTACCACGCACATGTTAAATTATATAAAACTCCTCATTAGATGCAGCCATTGAGATAGCTTTGTTCAGTGACCCTCAAAGGTCTGACCACGTGTGCTTAGCATAGTGCTTGAAACTTATGGATATGCTTTTTGATATGACTATAATTGTTATCAAATGAACCATAAAAAGAGAAGTCATTTGCTTGTCAGAGATTTATTGCCATAGTTTTGGGGGATATCCAGTTCAGGATCCAAATGAGAGTAAGAGGGGAAGCAGAACAAGTCTTGTGTAGGAAGTGGCCCTTATGTTGAACTTTGTGGGAAGCCAGGATTCTCTGAGCTGCAGGTGAAAGGGAGTGCATTCCAGGCATGAGGAACAGCCTGTTAAAAGGCATGATGAGGGGAGATGGGAGGACATGTAAGAGGAACAAGGATTTGGCTGGAGCCAGGAGGCCAGATGGTGATGTTTTAATTGCCAGGCTAAAGAGCTGGTGGTTTATCCTCGAGGTGCTGAGGAACCCCTAGATCTTTATCAGTAATCTGGCAGCTGTGTAGTAGATGAATTGTATAAGGGAGAGTCCTGTAGCAATTGGGGAGCTTTTGTAGTTGTTAAGGAGAAAAGTAGTGAAGGCCTGAGTTCAGATGTGATGGCTGTGTGAAAGGGGGATGGGGAAGGAGATGTGGGAATGGAATGCCCACCACTGGGCAGCTGCTGGGAGAGAGGAAGAAAAATCAAGCAGGACTCTGAGGTGGTAGATCTGAGTGCTGGGAAGGATGGCAGGACCCTTAGCAGGAATAGATGAGCTGGGGAGGCGAGTGGTTTGGGGAGAAAGTGTAATTCTGTTTTAGATAGGTTGAATCTGAGGTGCCTATGGCAGGTCTAGTTGGAAAAGTACACTTAACATCTTGTGATGTGGAAGTAGAGCTGGGCGGGGAGAGAACAGCATGAAGGCCATTGTTGGTTAGAGTGCAGACTGTGTTGAGGGAAGTAAAGTATAAGAAGATCAGCAGGGTTGGAGGGGGCAGGTTGTACAGGGCTTTGAATGCCAAGCAGAGAGTTTTCTGTTTGATCCTAGAAGTAGCAGGGAGCCACTGGAGTTGATTGAGGAGAGGGTGACGTGGCTAGACCTGCATGTTAAAAAGATCACTTTGGCAGATGAATGATGAATTGTGGGGAGGAGAGACTCTGAGGCAATAGCTATGTCAGTAAGCTGTGTGTGAGGTGACAAGGGCCTGTACCAGGGGGTAGAGATGGGGGAGGTGGCAGAGGAGAAGAGGGGGCATACCCAAGAGATGTTATAGAAGCAGAATCAGGAGCTTTGGCAACAGTGGATACGTGGTTGGAGTATTGGTGAGGTGTCAGGGATGACAAAGAAGTTCCATTCCTGGCTGCCTGGGGGATCGAGACCTGGGCAGAAATACACAACTTGAGAATTGAGAGAAAAGCTAATGAGTTCTGTTTTAGACATGTTGAATTTGAGGTGCTGAGGCAGAATTCAAGAGGAGATGTCTAAAAGGTGGTTGGTGAGGAGGTCAGAAGGAGGCTTAGGGCTGGATAAATAAATCTGAGAATCTTCTGTCAAAAGAGGAGAATTGAGTTCATGGCAGCTGATGAGGTCACCAAATGAGATATTATACAGAGAGAGAAGAAGAGAGGGCCCAGGACAGAACCTTGGGAAACCCAAGTTCTTCAACATGAAATAGAGGAAGATCCAGCAAAGGAGACTTGAGATGGAGCAGTCAGACAGGTAGCAGGAGCCCCAGGAAAAGCCAAAGAGGAGAGAGGAGCTGGGAGTGGGAGTGATGGACAGTGTCAGAGGCTGAAGACAGTCAAGAAGGGTGAAGACTGAGAAGGCTGTGCTGTTTGGCAGTGAAGAGATGACAGGTTACTTTGGGGAGACCATCTTCGGTTGAGGAGGTTGGAATCCAGATGCACTGATTGTTAATGGCTTCTTCCAGGAGGTTAGCCATGAAAGGGAAGAGGCCGTGGGAGGGTGGCTAATGGGATTAGTGAGAGTGGGATGGCTGTATCAGTGACAGTTTTTTAAAGATAGAAAAGGTTGTGTTTTCTACCTTTTAAAGATAGAAAAGGCAGCAGTTAAACAGCCATTAGATGGGGGAAGATTGAATATTGATGATGGTGATAAAAAACCAGTCTGCTGGAGAAGATGGGAGGCAATGGGATCAGTCGTGCATGCAGAGATATTTATCTCAGCAAGAATGACCACTTCTTCATGCGGAGTTGGTGAAGGTAGAAACTAGAGGGGGAAGACATCTGAGTGATGTGAACAAGGGAGGGGAGACATAACTCATTGAATGGCCTTAGGTTTTTGAAGTGTGAGGCCAGGTCAGCTGAGAGGGTGGGGGAGGGTAGGATGAAACGATCTGAACTTGCTGCTTCAGTGAATGGGATGAGAACTAACTAGGGAGGAAGAAAAGGATGGCCATTGCTGGGCTGCAGTGAGGGCTCAGCTGACATTCTGGAGTGTCTGTCATTTGGAGTGCATTCGCTCTATCTGGTTCCATGACTGTCCTTAAGCTCTGTTGAGCAACATGCACACAGGAATGATGGTCTCTAGAACTGGAGTAATCCAAGGTTTGGCAGAATGTGATCAGTGACGGGCTAAGTGGGCAAGAGCCTGGTGTGTAAAGGACAGGCCAGAGCTGCCATGTTCTTTGGGGGAGATGGGAGGGGAGTGTAGCCACTACACTGACTGATTGATTGAACTGTGGGGTGGGGGGACTGGAGGTCATAGTAGATATGGTTGTAAGGCCAAAGGAAAGATGCAGAGGAACTTCCAGAGGTTATGAACTTGTGGGTGATGTCAGTCTCAAGGGGATGCCCATCTCAGTGTGTAGCTGGGGTGGGGTGGGAGAGTAGGCCATAACAGAGTTGAAGAATTTGGGAGTTTAAAGTATTTGAGGGAAGATTGGTATGTATGTGGAAGTCCCCTAGTGTGAGGATTTGGGAGGAGAGAAAGACTGTGAGCCGGCCCTGAGCTCATTGAGGGAGAAAAGAATGTGTCTTGGGGGTTTGATAAATTAATAGCTATCACAGTCCTCATTGGATGATAAATTTGAACTGACTGAATGAATCTCAAGGGGGTTGAGTAATGGGGGGAGAGGAAGAGTCTGGAAGTGGTCATGGGAAGCAAGGAGTTTTCCAACTCTTCCATGATCAGTAGTGAATTGAGGGGTCTGAGTTAGAGTGTAAGCAGCACTGTGAAGAGTGGGCAGGGATCTCATGGAGGCAGGAGAGAGACAGGTTACAGGGAGAGCCGGACATAGAGGGAGTGGGAAAGGAAGAGGGGAAAGTGAAAAATAGTTTGTTCCAGAGACCACAGTGGAGTGAGTGGATAGATCTGGAATGTGACTTGGGAGAAAGGTGAAGAGATTAAAGGAATGAGCAGTAGGGGTGGTAGGGAAAAGGGTTTTCCAGTGACCCCAACCTGGGGCTCAGAATTTCTGGGATGGGGGAGAGTGAGGTTGTAGAAGAGAGTTAACCATTGAAGAATGAGTCCAAGCAGACTGTTAGTGGCTGGAGAGCTCACTTGAGGGAGGCATACTGACTATTCCAGGGCTTTGTAGCAGGTGGAGATGGTGAATCCTGTGAGGTCGGGGGAACCAGACTCTTAACAGGCAAGAGCAGGGGCTGGTACAGCCCAAGACTGGAGCTGGTAATGAAGACTCGGTCTGATCCCAGAAAGGCCTTAGGTTCTAGAGAAGGCCTTGGGTCAGGATGGAGGCTTAGAATGAGTCTAAAGGTGTGACTTTGACTAACCTCATTGCTAATTTGCAGCTCTTTGGGAATAGAGATAGGAACTGGGTCTATGATTTTATTGGTCTAGGGCAGCAGATTTCCAGTTGTGCCTGGACCCCTTGGGGTCACCAAGACCCCGTCAGGGAATCCTTAAGTTAAAATGTATTTTATTATAATCCTAAGATACTTTCATTTCTGATATGGTAACTTAACAATAGATATAACCCACATAAACAAAGGCCTTTGAGAGTTTTCAATTTTTAAGGATGTAAAGGAGATTTGAGGCCCCAAAGTTTGTGAGCCAGTGGTGAAGGAAGTTCTTCCTAGTGGAGGTCATCCCCTTATCTGCAGCTTCTGAGTCTTAGCTGTGGGACCACACGCTGCTTAGAAGACCAGGGGAACATTCTCTGTATATACAGTATTCTTATTCATTTTATCAAACCTCTCCCAATGATGTTTTAATCCGGATCTGAGGGCCCCTGTAGATGCGTCTGCCTTAGTTGCCTAGCACCAAACTCCCTCACTGGAGTCCCCCCCCAGTCTCCACTCCCACTCCTGCTCTGCCTGCTGAAGCAGGGCTGCCTGACGCCGAGGCTGCCTCTCTGTGCTGTGGCTCAGCCTCTAGCGCTGCTTGTGATGGAGAAAGTGACTTAATTTTTCACAGCCTCAGTTTCCCCAACTTTACATAATTTAACAGCATTTGAAGTTGTTCCCTTACAAGAATGTTGAGTGAAAAAACCCCAGTTTTGATTGAGGATTGAATTACTTTTTATAATAGGAACAGTTCTAAAGAATTATGGGAGGAGAGAACTTCTCAAGTTAGATATAAGGTTACATTCTAAGAGCTGGTAAATTACTTAGAAGTTCAAAGAAATTTTCCCATAATACTTGGAAGGCATTTTCCATTGTCATCTTTAATCACAAATATAGTAGAAATGTTATTATTTGTAATAAAATAGAAAGAATACAGGATTTAGAGGTCCTAGGTTTGTCATGGGTATACTACTCAGTGGTTGTGTGACCTTGGGTCAGTCACTTCATCTCTGAGCCTCAATCTCTTAATCTGTAAAATGGGGATTGTTACACTTGCACTTACTGCTTATGGGACTTTGGGAAATTCACTTCATATTCTTGGCCTCAGTTTCCTGTTCTGTAAAAATTGGACTAGAAGACTCCAAGGTTCTCTCCATTTCCAAGTCTGTGATCCTCTGACTTGTGACACTTGAAGGAAAGGTAGATTGGTTAGGGGACGGAGAGGTGGCCCCAAGCTCCTGCAGAGGTTCAGGCCTTGGAAGGTCAGCAGAGCTGGTCAGGGCCCATTCTGCACATGCGTGATTTCATTTCTTCACAGCCACCTTGGGAAGACCTAGGACTTTGAGCTGGTTGAGTCCTAAGAGATGATCTGGGCCTGCTCCCTTTTTAGACAGGAAAGCTGAGGCTCAGAGAGCTCCCGAGACTGGAGAGCAGGTCTCTTGTGCTCCCAGTTCAGGTCTCTTTCCATTCTACCGTATTGTCGTGACCATAGGTGACTTTTAAGGGAAAACTGAGGTTTGTTAAGTTGCTCATGGTTTAATGGGTGGTTTGTTTCCTCTCAGCCAGGGTCTTGGTGCTCTTCAGCAGGGTTTTGGGGCAGTCAAATGCAGGCTTTCATTTTTAAACATAAATTTAATTCTTCATGTATATTTTTCTTCCAGTTTATAGAAAAATTATGACCATGTTAAATCACTATCTTGGTTTAATATAATATTTTCAGAGTATCTGCTGAGTGTGAATGTTGATCTCATTTTCTAATTTATTTTTACAACCTTGTTTTCTAGGTGATCTATCCTGAGCATTCCAGACTTAGTGATAAAGAAGTAAGTAAGTCTTTCTCTTTCACTGCTTTTCAGTTCTGTTTCATTGCTCGGCAGCACATACACCTTATATTTTCTTTTTCAGAAAATGAATATTTGCTATCTGTCTTTTCCAGATTCGAATTCAGGTAATTCTCTTATTGCATCCCTCTAAATGTGTGTGTGTGGTGGGTGTTGAGGCTAGAGCCTGCCTAGGAGAGTCCATGGAGGGAGCTCTGCCAGATGGGGCCCTTGGTGGCCTCCTATTGGGTCCAGTGAGCTGAGATTGTCTGCCCCTGCTGGGAGGTATAGAATTCTGAATAAGTTCTCAGGACTAGAGAAAATTTGTTTGATTTCACTTTAATTTAAAGAATAGTTTCTGTGGTGTTTTTAAGAGTAGAGTGAGGCATTGTGAAATCCAGAGACCACAAGCCGGACAAGGTGATAGAAACCTATGCTCAGATGGCTTTCCCAAGTTTGCCGTCACTGGGTGGGGTGGCCTTCAATCAGTGTTAGTGACCAGGCCAGGCCTGGCAGTCAGAGTCCATTTAAACAAGAGAGGGTTAACAATGGCAGACTGTTAGAGGCATGTTCAGCTGAGGAGCTTACTAGTAGTGGGAGTCCTTTCCTTTGCACTGACCTCCCTGTGTGTGGTCTGGGCTGCTGACAACTTTCGGCTCCCTCCAGGCTTCCCAGTGGAGCCAATTCCACCCACTTGCAGGACGGCATTGAGTGAAGCAGGTGTGTTGTAGTGCTGTTTTGTGTGCTGCTACTTAGACAATTAAAGAATTCTATAATAAGAATTCTGTTTCACCGATTTGAGGGACTTAGAGACCATTTTTAACATTCCCTGTTTTTTTTAGCTGCATTTTTTTCATGCTTCCGAATTTTTGCTACAGATTTAGAGCTTGTGGAAACAGTTTCTTTAATCACTTCTAAAATTGGTCATATAAAGTTGGTGTCCCTCTGTGAATAGACCTTTTACAGACTAGCAAAATTTATTTCAAAATTAAGAATGATATATGTGTGTGGGATTATTGCCTTCAAGGGATTCAAGAAGGGCTTGTAAGGATTATAAGATATTGGTCTGTCTTGCCTTTTTATCATAATGACCTAAATATTTAGAATTTTTGCCTACAGATTAATGGCCCTGCTAGTTTTTTAAAATCAGATAAGCTGCAGGCCGTGCCTGTGGGCTCCTTCCCTGTTGGGCTACATTTGTACTTCTGAATAAAATGGTGTTCAGTCTTCAAAACCATTTTGCCTAGTGAGTGAACTTGGCTTACCCCAAGAGGAGCAAACCCCATGGGAATGTCCCTGAGGAGCCACGGGTGATGTGTCAGATGGTTCTTGTGGCTGCTCATTTGGGTCCCTTCTACTCTTATGTCAACAAATCCCTTTGAAGCAGCCGCTCTGTGTAAATCCAGGGGCTTGGCAGGAAGACCACAGCTCACAGTCGGCCTCAGACACCTGCTGGCTGTGTGACCCTGTGCAGTTGCTTCACCTCTACTGCCCTCAGTTTCCCCATCTGTAAATTGGGGATGATAATAGCACCCACCTCACAGGGTAGTGGTGCAGATCAAAGGAAGTAACATTTGTAAAGTGCTTTGCTAATCTTGAAGCAACACATAAATGCAGCTATTACTGGTGAAACAAAGATAAAATCCAATGCCATTCCTGACTTTCAGGGCCTTCTGTTCTCACATTCCCCCTCCCCAGCTTTCAGAGGGAAGAGCTTAACTCTTGGGTCTCCAGGGGCTGAGCAGGAGTGAGGTGTTTGAACAGTGGTTTAATATTTATTTATTATTAGTCTTTTTTTGGGGAGTTAACCCTTTATTCCCCCTCTCTACTTCATTAAGGTGAGGCTGAGGTCTGTCCCTTGTGTCCCTTTTTTCTTGATTAAAGAAATCCTTCAATACTTCAGAAAGATGTGTGGTGTCATCAATGTGAGTAATCTTCCCACCGAGCTCTCCATGTCTTAGTGACAGTGTTTGGAGTTGCTGTGGCTGAAGAATTCTTTTCCTGGCATATAGTCTGATGTGGAGCCTGTCTGAACTTAACTAAACTTGCAGCAGATACAAAGTCCACTGCTGGGACTGGCCTTGGCCTTTTTGGCCTTGTTCTGCTGGCGTGGCCCTGGCTTCTTCTGGGTGCCCCCTGAAAGCACCAGCACATTACCTAAGCATCAAGGCTTATGACTTAAATAGAAACACACATCTCCAGAGTTAGGGTAGATCTGTTGTGTTATCAGCAGATGTGTGCAGACTGTAGCTCTTTGATATTTTTGGGAAAAATGGTTTAAAAAAAAGATCCTGGCTGGAGGAGTGATGAAGTCTCCTTCTGGGTGCAGACTGATGGTCCTCTGGCCTGAAGCCCTAAATGAAGCAGGGCACATCTCCCCTGCAGTTTGGAGGGTCTGAGGAGACTTGATCTCTCTGGAAAGCAGACGTCCTGCCCTGCTGACAGATGAGCATCCATGCAGCAGCCAAGAGAGCACACATTTGGAGTGGGATCTAGATTATTATTCTCCTTTGTGCCTCTCTAAACAGCTTGTTGCTCTTCATGTGCTTTATTAAATGGAGGCTGTTATGACTGTGCCAGTTCTGAAATGGATTTACTTAACAAAAAATCCCCAAATAACTTTTATTGCTGTGGAAGGAAACCCAGGGGCTGTACTGCAGTGTTCAGGAAACAGTAAAAATGGAGTTTTGGTTTCTATGGAGTCAGCAGAAAAAATAGAACGGTTTAGATCATTCATTTGCAAAAAGTCAAGAAAAATGTAGGTAGATGTTGTGGGGAAGATTTCATCAAATTTCCAAAGAAATCTCTTCCTCCACTCCTCCCAGCTCTTAGGAACTTTTACCACCACCCTTCCACTTAATATAAACAGTATTTCCTCTTCTTACCCATAGTTTAGAGCTGTTAGAGAGACATTTGCTAGGTCTTTTTCCTTATTGCTCATTAGCAGTGTTTGGACTTGGGGAATCCCAGCTCCCTGAGCTCTGGTGGTACCCACGAATCCTTACTGCCCAAGGCATGTGCAGATCACAGCAAGATAAGAGAAGCCTTTTCTTTCATCATCTAGACATTTCTTAGGTCAGTATGGGTGAGACCCAAGAAGGTAGCTCCATTCTACAAATGCCTTCTAAGTGTCTACCTCACCTGTTAGATGATTGGGATATAGAAACAATCAAAAACAGATCCTGCCCTCTAGGGGCTTAGAGTCTCCTGAAAGGATGAGTTGGGGAAGCTGGAGAAAACATTAGTCTTCAATTCTAAATCTTATTGGAGAAAATTGCCCACAACAAATGTTCATTCTCTAAAGAATACTCCCCCTGTGTGCTTCTCTTTTGGGGTGTTCTAAAAGGAGCTTTCAAAATAAGTTTCCCATGTTCTCAGGAATCTTCATACGGATGCACGTCCCCTAGCTTGGAGGACAAAAGTTCACAGGAAGCTCCTGACAAATTCCATCCTAAGGCTTCATTGAAAGGAAAGTGCCACCCAGAGGCTGCTCTTGTCACTTAAAACTCCAGGAAAGGGATATAAGGAAATAATGTGGCCATAGTCAATGCCTTTATTTTAATGAATTTTATTTTCCACTATTAAGTTTTTACCTAGAGTTCATTTAATGAGGTAAATGCACAAAATATTCCTCCATTACAAAAATAAATTTTCCAAAGCCCAGCCCTTATTTAGGTTTAGCCAGAGATTTTATAATAATGTATAAAAACCAAGGACCAGCTCCTGGTGCATCCACACATACTGCACTGTACATGGAGATCGGCTACATGATGATTTTCTTGGCAACAAAATAAATATATAAAAGTCCATTGCTCTTTGTTGTTAATGGAGGAGTTAGAAAAAACCCATGTGAGAGCTGAAATTCTATGTAATCACGTTTCGTAATGCTGCAGGTTCTACCACAACATGTTTTTCAGATGGAGTCTTTGATTCTTTGTATTTTGTAGGCTCTGATTACAGTAAGGACTGTTCCTGTGATATCTTTGGGATAGGGAACATCCAGCTGAGGAAACTCCTTCTACTCCTCCTGGTTGGCACCTTCTCTGAAACTTTTAAGCCTTGGAGCATTGCCCAGAGCATGAAGTGCTCAAGGGACTTGTTTCGGGTCATCTAGCCAGCTTGGGTCAGAGGCAGGTTTCGTTCTTGGGCTCTGCTTGTTCTTTCTGAGGGTGGCTCTCAGAACACCAGTGGCACCAGCCACACAATGCCTCATGTTATCCCTGAGACCTTAGAAAGCAAGTCACTTCAGTTTGGATATGTGTCCTGTCCCTAAAGGGAGGGTGTGGGACTGGATTGACCTCTTGAGACCCTGCCTGCTGTTAATAATTTATGATTCCTGAGGTCCTGACAAGTTCTTTGTTACCAATGCAAATTCAACAATTATTAATTAATATCTTTGTGAGAACAGTAATAAGAAAGATAGAAGTCGGGGCGGCTAGGTGGCGCAGTGAATAGAGCACCGGCCCTGGAGTCAGGAGTACCTGAGTTCAAATCCGGCCTCAGACACTTAACGTGAAAAACTAGCCGTGTGACCTTGGTTAAGTCACTTAACCCCAACTGCCCTCCAAAAAGCAAAAAAAAAAAAAAAAAAAAAAGAAAGATAGAAGTCTTAGGAGTTTTTAAGACTGGGATTCCATTATTAGTAAGTGCAGGCCTTTGTTGGAGAGTGAACTGGGCCCCAGTCATCCTCTAAACTGTGTTCTGTGCTACTAGGAGGGAGGCTCTGGGCACTGTTCCCCTGCTCTCATGCCAGCCCCTTGTGCAGGGATGCTTCAGAAGTCTGGCTCACTAAAAGGAAAAAGGGTGGAAGAAGCTGTAATGAAGAAAGCAGTTGGCTTACTGCTTGTTCTCCTCTTGAATTATATGCATTTTTAAAACATTGTGTATAAGCATTTCAAAAGAAAACTAACAAGATGTGGAAATTAATATATGGAGGTAATATATGGAGCTGAGGTTTTAGTCCCAGCTTGTTCACAGATTGGCAGTGTGACCTTGGACGAGTCACTTTGGGGTCCCCAAAATGAGCAGGTAGGTAAGCTCAGGCCCCTCTTAGCTCTAAAATTCTGTAATAATGCATAAATAAATGTTAGACTGAGCTATCCTCAATTCCTACTTTTTACTTTTGTTTCCGTTAGGCTGTCTTGGAGATACGCAATTTTGTTTTAGGTTTCGACAGTCGTCTGGCCGGAGGATATCAATGCTCTGTATCCCAGATCAGTTGGACCGAGACTCGCCTGTGTATTTAAAGGTTAGAAAAATAATAACAGGAAGAGGTCATTGTGGTAGAGAAGATGGTCAGCATCGGTTATACATTTGTGCAGCTGTACACTGGTTGTATCTGGCAGAAATGCTGCTGCTTTTGTTTGTAACCTCTAGTGATACCTCGAGGGGCTGTGGAGGAAAGGAAGCTGACTGTTCAGAAGCTTGGAGAAGCCTTTGGAAGTCCTTGAAGTACTCTAAAGTTTCATTGAAAATTCAGGAATAACTAAGAACTTGATTGTTCTGTGCTTTGTTGCTAGCCCCTTTGTCTCGATGGGGCATCTGAGCCAAGAGGGTTTTTGCCCAAAGCAGCTCAGTTCCGTTAACACCATATATGTTGAGGAGGGGAGGAGGAAACTTGTGCTAGACAGATTTTATTTTTCCTATGACTTATTTTCATTTTTATTATTCATCTCTGGTTGTCTTTTAGCATTTCAGTCATGTGATTATTTTATTCCTGCATAAAATTAAGCAAAACAGATTCCAGAATTCTATGTATGGCACTTCAGTGTTTTAAGATTCATATATAAGGTTGAGTTTTGACCCTCTGAGTTTCATCGTAGTTTGGTGCAAAGAAGAATGATTTTTAAAAATACTGAAATAAGGATTTAATTTTATTTTACTTTTCTGGCAGAAAGATCCTGCATATTTCTATGGGTATGTGTATTTCCGACAAGTTCGAGATAAAACACTAAAAAGAGGCTATTTTCAGAAGGTAATTTATAGTCTTTTTAAAAATTCCTTTTTTTAATGAAGCTAAACATGAATTTTTCAGTTTACAAAATATGCAATAGAATAATATACTCATTAATTTTTATTCCATTTTTTAGTATATATTAAAATGTAGTAACAGAATTGCCCTGCATGTCTCTCTTTGCTTCTGATCTTCCTTCCATTCTCTTTTTTGTATTTTAAAATGTTTTGTGTATGTTTTCTTGCTTTTCTTATTAAATTTTCATTGCTGTTATGATCCAACAACTCCTCCCTCCTCACTTCCAACCAGAAATAACCTCTTCTGTTACAAGGAAGTAAAGTCCTGCAAACCCAGGCAGTACTTTGGTGGCACTGAAAACACCTGCCTCATACTGTACCTTCCTGTTTCTTTGAGGGTCTTTGGGAGTTGTGCTCACTTTTGAAGTCTTCTGGAATCGTTCTCCATTACATTAGGTCCCTAGGCACCATATACTCCTGGTTCTGCTCACTTCTCTAAGCATCCATTCATACAAGTCTTCCCAGGTTTCTCTGACTTCAGGCCCTTTTATCATTGAAGGGAACACTCCCTCACATGGCTCTGCCTATTGGGGCTCCTATTCCCTGCTTGGTGCTCCCCCTTTTCGGTTCCAGTTGTTTGTTTGAACAAAACTTGTTGCTCTAAATATTCACAGACACATGGATCCATCTATGTGCTTTTTGAATTTATTAAGCCAACCTCAATTTGTGTCATCAGGAAAATGAGGTGTGAGCAGCTTTGTTAAGGAAGTCAAAGCCCACCTTTTGTATCCTTAGAGAGTTGTCCCGTCACCCAGAGGCTTGTTCTAGAAGGAGAAATGTTGCTTTGATGTTTTTTGCACCTTTCTTCTGTGGAACAGATCGCCCCTTCTTTTGAGCATCTTCAGTGCTGGCAAATCTATTCTTTTAAACTACATTTCTGTGGATATAACACACACACATACATACACAAACACACGTATTTAAAGTGGAGATAACCATGGAGTTTTAGGTTTCAATTAGTGAAATTGGGTTTCTTTTCTGTTTTCAGTAATAGTAGTAATGATAGTTAACACAAATGGAGCACACTAAGGTTTGGGGAGCACATTTTACAGATGAGGAAACTGAGGCTTACTGAGTTTAAATGACTTGGCCAAGGTCACACTGCCAGTGAGGGTCCAAGGCTAGATTTGAACGCAGGTCTTTCTGACTGAATCTAGTGCTTTATTATTGTGTCACCCTGCTTTTCTATAGTTACTCTAATGGTATTGGTCAAAGATGTATTAAGTACCTCCTTCATGCCAGGTACCAGCACATCCCTTGTAGAAACTCCCTGCCTCTCCCACCCCCAGCTTAGGTGTGTGTCCCCTGTGGAGAAGGAGATGAGGATGCTTGCTCCCTCCACAGCACGTTGGCTGCCTCTCATATATATTTACCACTCTATAGTTTATAGTCTGGGATGGTTTTTTTTTTCCCTTTTAAAAGCAAACAGGCAAAAAAAAAATCCCAATAAAAGTGGGCTTCAGTTAGAACTTTGCTGGCAGGGGTAGAGAATGGAGAGCCTCCAGCCGTCCAGGTTGGCCAGCTCCTCCTGCTACACCATCTTGGAGCTGTAGGGAGATGCCAGAGAGGAAGGCAGTTTTCAAGAGAAGTGTTTGTGACTCCAGCCAAGTCTAAGTCGAAGAGTCAGGAGCTCATCCGGCTGCTGCGGCTACACGGCCACAGTCTGAGGCCCGTCGCCGGCATCCGTGTCAGGAGGGTTGTTTGTATTTGCTTCGTTCTTATGGCCCCTTTGGAGAATCCTAGTGCTCCCTGGCATGCATGTGTGGGCAGGGGCTGGGCTTGGCCGCTGCATCTCCTAAAACAGTGCCAAGTTCTAGCTGCTTCACAGATTTTTGCTTCTAATTAAGCAGCCAATCTGTGGTAAGACCAGGGAGAGCATTTTGTGGCCATTTTCACTTTATTTCCATTTAATAATGGCCCCTTACACGTGGCTCTTTTCAGGTCAGAGGCTTTCCACAGCTCTGAGTAGAGGAAGGTGACACTAAAGTGAAACTGTTCAGCTTTGTCTGACATCCTCTTCTTTGTTTTCCAGTCCTTGGTTTTGATCAGCAAGCTGCCATATACACACTTTTTTCACACTGTGCTTAAACAAATAGCACCTGAATATTTTGAAAAGAGTGAACCTTATTTGGAGGCAGGTGAGTAAAACCTTGTGTTGAAGATGCGATCCTTGTGATGGATTAAAAGACATTTAACTGTAAAGTTTTCATGAAAAATGAAACCTTCTGAGAATCCACCAGTGAAGATTTTAAAGCTGTGAATCAAAGGAGAGAAGTGAGAATTAAACTTTTAGAGTGAAATGCGTGGAACTCTTTTATTAAGACAATCTAAATATCGAATTGTTGTCGGTAGATTAACAGACACTGTTACGCTTGCTTCTCCTCATCCACGGTCCTCATACCAGATGCGGCTCACTTAAGCCCGCCCCAACCACTGTGGTCTTACAGTATATCCTTAATGTCTGATCAGTTGGTTCTGGCATAAAGCCGTAGGATCTCCTCCCCCTCCATTGTGGACGATCACCTGTTTAAATCATTGTTCCTGTGGAATTAATTAACTCCTTCCCATGATGTGTGGCTGAACCTGTAATGACGTTGGGTGGAATACACCCGCAGCTTTGTCTCGTGGCTCCACAAGAGAGTTTTAGCCACAGTAAAACAAAGGGGGCCTCACTCAACATCCATTAAAATGTTTTATTTGCTGCTGTCTTAAGGGTTTGGGAAGCTGTTTCCATCCCATGAGAATAAACTGCATGTGAATCAAAAGGAAGACATTCTTGTTCTCTCCCTCCCCCCATGTTTGCCTTTATTTAGTCTTTTACAATGATGATAATAATTAATATCAGTAAACACTGATAATTAGCACTTGTATATAAGCCTTGGGATGTGTAAGTGTTCTTTTCATCTCAGTTTTACAGATGAGAAGACTGAGGGTAAGAGACTGAAGGCACTTGCCTAGGGTTATGTAAGTTAGTTTCTGAAGCAGGATTTGAACTCAGGGCTTATCAACTCTTACCTGCTTTGCCACATAGATGTTGCAGCCCGAGGTGGTTTTCTGTAGTTTGATGTCCTAAAGAACTTCAGTTTGCTAGTGTGGATATTTAGCTAACTTCTTGGAGTTGTTTTGTTCTAATTTTGTTTGTAAAGTGTGCATTTAAAAGTTTTTAAATTGTACTACTCGTACAGTGAGATATTTCATTCTGTTTTTTAGCTTGTAATGATGTTGATCGTTGGCCTGCTCCAGTACCAGGGAAAATGTTACATTTGCCCATTATGGGAGTGGTTTTAAAGGTAATTTGTTCATAATTTATTTCTTTTTAGCCTGAACATCAGAGAAATTAAAGATGTGGATTTTATTTTCATTGTCTCCCTAAGAGCCAAGCCCCTCCCTGCTTTCCCCCCTGCCTGAGGAGTGTCGAGGGTTTTACCAGCTTCTTTATAGGCCCTTGTGCCTGTGGGAGCCTGATATCTGCAGAAAACTGGCCGTCCCAGCAGAGGAGTGTCTGAGAATGGATTGGAAATGCTGAGTGGCCTTAGGAAAGCCTTTGATGACCCTAGTGCCACTCTGAGTGTGTTCTTTGGTTTTGTTTTGTTTTGTTTTTTTTGGAGGGTAGTTGGGGTTAAGTGACGTGCCCAAAGTCACACGGCTAGTTTTTGTGTTAAGTGTCTGAGGCTGGATTTGAACTCAGGTCCTCCTGACTCCAGGACTGGTGCTCTATTCACTGTGCCACCTAGCCGCCCCTGTTCTTTGGTTTTTAAAGCACATTTATTCATCTTTTTTGTTTTCACATTCCTGCCTTTCCCACTGGTGACGGAGGGGCTCTGTAGGTTTTGTCCTGCTTCTGCAGACTGAATTTTCCATCACTTCCTGTGTCCTCCCAGGTTTCCCCGTATCCGTTGTTTTTTTCATAGCACAGGAGTACTTGGTTACATTCATGGGCCACAGTCTATTTAGCCATTTACCAGCTGGTGGGCATCTTCTCTGAGTCCAGCCCTGGACTTCTATAACAAGTGCAATTAGGAATAGTTTTTGTGTGTTTGGTGCCTTCCTTTCTGTGGTCGACCTCCCTGGCGTGTGAGCCTAGCCGTGGAATCTCTGGATCTGGGCACCTTCTTTTTTATAATCTTAAATTGCTTTCTGAAGGCATTTACCAATGGGTACCTCCAGCAACAATGAATTAGTGTTCCTGGCCTTCTCTAGCCCCTCTACCATTGGCCATATTTTTCATCTCTACCAGTTTGTTGGGTATGAGGTGCAACCTTCATGTTCTTTTCATTTGCATCAAATTGTATCAGATTAGTGACTCAGAAGTAACTTTTAATCTTATACGGTACCATTATTTGTCTCTTTATCTGCAATAGCAGAACCTTAAAAGGGATATTTATAAAAAAAATTTTCCCCCAGTTAACAGCTTCCCCTCATACAGTTGCATTAATTTTGTTCTTGCAAAATCTTTTCAATTTCATATAATTGCAGTTATCAATATCTTTTGTTTCCCTTTTGCCCTGGTTTAGTTAAGAATTCACCCCCTAACAGTAGCTCTGGAAGGTGTATGATTGGCTTCTCTTCTAATTGTTATTAGTATGTAATATTTAGTTTGCATAATCATTTTGATTTTATTTTGTTTTTTTAGTTTACTATGTTGGGCTAAACCTCATTTCTGCCATATTGCTATCTGTTTTCCCGCATATTCTTATCAAATAAGAGGTTGTTTCCTAAGTAATTTATGTTTTGTACTTTATTAAATATTGGTTATCAAGTTCAATTATTTCTCATTCTTCTAAGTTAGTCTCTTCTGTTGATCTGCTTTTCTAGTTTTAAATCATTATTAAAAGATTTTGAAAATTATAGGTTTATATAGTTTGACACCTGGAAATGCTATTTCCCCTTTGTTACTGTCTTAAAAAATTTTTTTTCTTTACTTTTCAGTATCTTGTGTTTCTTCAAATGAATTTTGTCATTATTTTGTCTAAATCTGTAAGGTATTCCTTTCATAATTTGATGGACATAAGACTAAGTCTGTAAATTAACTTTGGAAGGATGATCATTTTAGCACACTGAGTATCAGTGCATCCATGAGAATGGAACATCCCTCTGGTTCTTTATGTTGGTTTGTTTTTTTAAAGGAGTTTTTGAAATTGTGTTGAAAGATATTGAGTATCGTTTGGTAGACTGATTCTCAGATATTTTATGAATTTTGAACCCAGGGATGGTACTCATGCCCTCCTGCATTTTGTTATTGCTATATTAAAAATATTGATTTCTCTATATTTATTTTGCTGTTATCTCAAGTTAATTTCTTTGCTGATTCCCTAGGATTTTCTATGTAAGCCATCGTGTCATCAGCAGATAGACATAGCTTTGTCTGTTTTCTGCTGTCTGTAGCATGTTCTTTGTTAAGGATATTGCTGACTTCTTTCAACTAATTTTATCTTAAGTGAATTTTAGCATTTGTCTCATAAAATTGTTTTTGTATGAATGCTCCTAATGTTCTGGCTTTTCTTTATTCATAAGTATGTTATGGGGAAAAAAGTCTTATTAATTTGTGTTGGTATAACAGTAAGACTTTGAAAGTGCCTGGTAATTAAAGTCATCTTTTCAGATGGCTTTATTTCTGAATGTTCGACTGCTGTCCACTGTGAAACTCGTCAAGAATAGAATTAAGAATTGTAAGTTAAAGCTTTGGTAAAGATGTGAATGCTTGAAAGTTCTCTTATGCTTTCTGACAGTTTATCACATAACTTAATAGCAAGATTGCAAGAGGCTGTGTAAGGCTGTGTGGATATTAAGAAGAAAATTGGATTAATTAGCATTAAATAATATGTTAGTGGTCATTTCTCTATATTCCAGCGGTTCTCAACCTTTGGCTTATGTTCAGTTTGTAACAATGAAAATACATCCTGCACATCAGATATTTACATTACAATTCATAACAGTAGCAAAATTACAGTTGTGAAGTAGCAACAAAAATCATTTTATGGTTGGGGGGTCACCCCAACATGAGGAACTGTATTAAAGGGTCGTGGCATGAGGAAAGTTGAGAACCGCTGCTTTCTGTTTGCTTCCCAGCTGGGTTCATAGTATTTGTTATTAAAGATGTTAATTTGTGTATGTTAGAGTTGACTGGGATGCTATTGCTGAAAATACGTTTCCCTAAAGTCTCTCCTTTATTTAAAAATGACTATCTTGGCTTCCCCCACATTTTGGCATAATGAAAAGTGCTGTTAAACTAGTTTTAGTAGAGTGGAGGTTTTATGGTTCTTTAGTTTGATTTCTTTGGAAAGTTATTATAGTTACAGGATTCTTGGTGAGCCATTTTTGTAGGGAAAAGTTAACATCTGCTGTTTTCTTCCCAAGGTTCGAATACCAACATGCCACGACAAGCCTGGAACAACGCAGATAGCCCAGTTAACCCAGCAGGTAGACATGGCAAAGGGAGTGGAATTATATATATATGATAAACTGCTTGAAATTTCTTTCCTTTTTCCTTCCTCTTTCTGTTGGGTGGGTATTGGAGATTTCAGAGATGTGTTTAGTACTTGCTAGGCAGGGGCCAATACTTGAGCAAAGACCAGTACTGGGTAAGGGGCTTCTCGGAATCTCATGGAGCAGGGCCAGCTGGCTTCTCATTTAGAGAATCTGGTCGGAAGGATTCGGTGCATTGGATTAGCCTTCAGTTATTCCCTGGGAGCGCATCCGTTTGTGGGGAGAGGTGAATTTTTCACTTGTAAGTCTTTATTTATTCACCATTCTGTAGTATTCCAAATGTCAGCTGGATTATTTGTGTAGAAATGGAGGAAATGGAATGGCTTACTTTCACCTTTATTTGCATTAGCCAGCCTCGAGGTTTGTGTTCTTTAGAGCTGGAGACATAAGTCTCCTTCCAAAGGGTAAAACAAGTTTTCTCTCTCATGTAGCGTAACATCAGGCCTACACTTATTAGTCGTCTTTAATTTTTGAATTTTGTTTTCCATTTTCTCTTTTAGACAGACTCACAGATCTCTATGGTTTTACCTACTATTCATGAAGTGGATCTTTTCAGGTGAAAAGCTTTAAATTTTTTAAAAAATTATCTTCTTATGGTGGATTTTATTAGTTTTCTACTTGGGAATTGGCCAAAGAAGTGGGAGGGGAGCAGTGGGAATTGAGAAGGGAAAAATGATGAGAGGTTTTCAAGTACTTTAAATGACCAACTCTTAGTAGAGTGGCATGTTTTTTTTAGTTGGCTTGGGTTGAAATTAGTATGACACTTTGGTTTATAACTTCAGCAGTATTCTTGGTTTGCAGTCTTAAAATTCACAGAAGTCGCAAAAGCTGCAGATTGGAATTCCATCTCATGAACACAGAAGCTCCTCGCTGCCCACATTTTTCATTATCTTTAGGAGCTATTACAATTGAATATCATCAGTCCTGTGGTAATTGTGAATTGTTTTAAGACTCGTTTGAACAAAGGTATCTGTGATCTTGCCTCTTCAGACCTCAAGAAAGTAAGATGTAACTTGCTGTCAGAAGAATGCCTCATTTTTCAAAAGATGCATGACTAGGAATTCTCCAAGAGGCCCTGCCTCTCTTCTCATGGCCAGTCCCTGGACGCTCCTGGCCTGTAGCTTCTTTATTTTCCAGGCCACTGATGATGCGGCACCTCGCTGCTGCTCTGGTTTCCTTTCCTAATTGACTGAGTCCTTCAGTGCTTAACACATTTTCTTTTTTCTTCTAACGCAGGAGGAGTGATCATTCACACTCATATTCATAGATAAGTAACATATCAGCATAAAAGATACTGAACTGTAGGAGTAAAGATTGCAGAAAGAATGAGGGTCACCCAAATTCTTTGGCCAGACAGTGCAGGGTTAGCAGTGTCCTGACAAGCTGACAAGTGTCCACATCATCCAGGCACCAAGGATGTAGAAATGGACAGCTTCTCTCTTGGAAGGGATTCCCTGTGGTCTGGGTCCCCACCATGCAGGAAGGACCTTGTGGTCCAGACTGAGCACCCTTTTGTAGAGGACTCAACAATCTCCTGTAGTCCAAGCACACATGGGTTTCAGTTCTTTTATTAACTAAGAAATCTAGGAGAATTATATGTTCAGGGTCAAACTTAATTTCCTAAATCTGAATTTTATTGTAAGAAGAAAAAAAATTACCTAATGATTTCTTCTGGAAACATATAAGCAAATGAAAGACATAAAATGGTATCTTTTCCTTTGGTTGACATATCTGGTGATACTGGCACCTGTAACTGTAAGAAAAGTAGAGACTGGGGCTCCATGAGCTCCTGCTGTTTGTGGCTAGGTGCTCTCTCCTTCCGTCTGACCCAGCTGAATGTCCTCCTGTCCTTTCCCCCTTCCCCATCACATCTCAGAGTTGTTAAAGATCTCCCCATTACTAATGTTGCTTATCCTAAGTTGGTTTAATTTCTTCTCTAGACTGTCAGGAGCATGGAGGTTGGGATTGTCTCCTACAAGGCCTTTTGCCCAGAGTTTGCCACACAAGAAGCCTTTGTGATGCCCCTCTGCGTGTGGGGCAATGTGTTAGCTTTCAGGAGTGCAGGTGCAGAAGTGCAATGCCTGTTCCTCTAGGACCTTACAGACTGTTACAACCACAAAGAAGTAGATACAAAGCATGTTTCTGGAAGCTGTGGAGTGGGCTGGAAATTTTCCTGAATGAGACATCTGACTCTTGCACCAAGCTCTCAAGGAAGCTTGGGATTCTTTGAGATGGAAGGGAATTTTAGGCATAAGAAACAATTAATGAATATTTGAATTTAATTACTGTGCTGAAAGAGTAAATCTTTTATATAGGCTAATCCAGCGTCTGCTTTATATTCCTTTACTATTTATCATAGTGTGCCATTGCACACAGAGGGCCAGGCCAGGTCTGAGAGTCAGGAAGAACGGATTCTTAACCTGCCTTTGACACAAAACAGTTGTGTGACTTTTGGCAGGTCACATATCCTGTCGTGGTTGTAGGCAAATCTGAGCTCCTTTGCATATGCTAGGCACAGAAAATCACAGGTCCAGATTCTGTCGTCCTTAGCATTAAATGCTGAGGAAAGGCTTGTTGATTGGTTGTCAATATAGTGAGATAACATTCTGATATAGAGGGAAAAAGTAACATCCATACAGATGTATGAAATTTCTCTCTAAATCAGAAGAATAGCACGTGTGTGCTGCTCTATCTTGTCAGTAAATTTGTGTCTGACATCTTCACTTTGTCTTTGTCTGAGGGTCTGTTGGTATAGTGGGTGACCAGATGAGACCAATTTGCATCTTCTCTGAATTTTCCTAACTTCTTTCTAGAATATAATTAACCCTTTCTTCTTAAAATGAGAACAGCAAAAAGCCTCTTGTTGGTTATGAAGAGACTTGAGTCTCACATCACTAGCTGCCCTTGGACATTCCTTGCTGGATGTCCCAAGGACACCTCATCATCTCTCTCCCTACCTTCCCCAGCTGCTTCCTGCTTTCTCTCATCCTGCCAAGGGCCCTGTCATTCTTCCAGACTCTAGGATCTGTGCCTTTGGTTGCCTATTCAACTCCTCACAAGCTCGCAGTTTCTGACTCTGTAAAACCCCTCTGATCGTAGCCTCTTTTCTCAGTGCACATAACTGCTACTTTAATTCAGGCCCCTGTGCCTTCTGTGATAGGTCACAGCAACAGCCTTGTAACTTTTCTCTCCCCATTCTGTTCTGTCATCCCCACAGCAGCCCACATGAACTTCCTTACACAGAAATCGGATCATGTCTCTTCATCCCAATCTCCGTAAACTCCATGGAGGATCGAATGTAGATGCTGATGTTTGGCTTTGAAAGCCTTCCAACCTGCTCTTCCAACTTTCTTGTCCTCTCTGACCCCCTTTACACTGATCTGCTCTCCTCCACACACACGACTCAGATCATCTCTGTTCTCTGTAGGGGCTGTTCCCCCCACTCCTCTTTAACCAAACCTCCCTGTTACATGATCCATCTTCACCTTTAGGACACAGCTCAGATGCTGCCTTGTGTGGGATGCGACCGTCTGCCAGGCCCCCTCTCCCTTGAGTTTGTTTGTCTTCTGCCTATCTGTTGTGTGTTGCTTGGGTATGCTTTCAGGTCATGCCATCCTTTGTATCTGCATCCCCAGGAATTAGTGCTGGGCCTGGCCCCCGTGCTTGTCGCTCAGGGTGTTTTCTGTTGTAATTTCAGGTGTTTCTGTCCTGTGTTCCTGCACAGCCAGATGCTTTGGGAGTTGGTGTTGTTAGGAGAACCCCTTGTTGTCATGGCACCATCCCCATCTGAATCTTCAGAAACTGTGTTGGCCCTTGTTAGGTAAGTATTTTTATTTTTCTCTGTGTCTTGAAAACTAACTCTTTAAAGCAAATAATATATTCATTTATCTCTATATATAACTAATGAGTAGTCACTTTAGCTATCTCTGAATTTGGTCTTATGATCTTTGTTTCTTGTCCACAGCTGTATTTCACCACTCAAGTACTACAGTGATTTCAGACCGTACTTTACCATACATGACAGTGAATTCAAGGAGTATACTACTCGGACACAAGCACCGTGAGTAAATGGCACTATCATTGTTAAAGGGTTCAAGATTTACCTGGGAAACCCAAACTGAAAGGTTTTGTTTTAATTTTGAGTTTGTATGTATCTTTTGAAAAGGCAGAATTGAAAGAAAATTCATTCATTTTAGTGATTTACAAAGACCAAATAATTTTGAAAAGCTGTACAAAATGAGGACTAAAATCTTACATTAACTTTTTGGCATTTAACAAAGCAGAGCTCAGTATACTGACAAAGAGAATCTACATTACCTTTAGGCCCCTGACAGAATTCTTCCGGAGCTTTCTCTCAGTGGGGGCCTCTTTTCCCCAGAGTTGCTGGCTCCACTGAGTTTGTTTCACAACACTCAATACCCAGATCTTTTACGCTTCCTTGTTTTCTGTTGATGTTTTTATTCCACCACAGTGGAGCCACTTTCTTTTTTTGTGTAAAATGTTTTTTAAAAAAATTTAAACATTTTATTTTTTCCCTGATTACATGCAAAAACAATTTTTTAACATTTTTTAAGTTCTGAGTTCTAAATTCTGTCCCTTTCTCTTTCCCTCCTCCGTGAGACAGCAAACAGTCTGATATAGGTTATACATGAGCAGTCATTTTATGCAAGAAAACTTGAAAAAAAAAAAAGAAAGTGCAAAATAGTAGACTTTGGTCTGTATTCAGATGCTTCAGTTCTTTCTCTGGAGGCATCGTGTGCTTTTTCATGAGTCCTTTGGGATTGTCTTGGATCATTGTATTGCTGAGAATAAGTTATTCACAATAAACAAGTCATTCACAGTTCTTCCTTGTACAATATTACTGTGTACAATGTTCTGGTTCTGCTCACTTCACTTGCTATCAGTTCATATAAATCTTTCCAGTTTTTTCTGAAATCACTCTGTTTGTCATTTTTTATAGGACAATAGTAATCCATCACAATCATATACCACACCTTGTTCAGCCATTCCCTAATTGATGGGCATTCGCTCGATTTTTAATTCTTAGCTATTATTAAAAGAGCTGCTATAAATATTTTATTTTACAAATAGGTTCTTCATTTTTGCAAAGATAGGTTCTCTTGACTGTTTTTATAGTACCATAATATTCCATTGTTTTAACTTACTATCCTTTACTCACCCATCCCCTGGTGTGGGACACATAAGTGATTTATGACAGTTTTTTGGTCTTGTAAATCAAGGAGACTCTCTTCTCCATGGCAGTGAGGAAGAAAGGGGATAGGGTAAGGACATGGGATGTAGCATAATGTCCAGCAGGATCAGTGTATTGGGTAGGGTTATTGTTTCCTTTCCTCTTAAAATCTTTTTTTGTGATGAGTAGCTTGCAGGGGTCATAGAAGATATTGTATTTGGAAAAGAGCGTGACATAAAACAGCAAGCTTCAATAAAAATAAGATTAAATATGAATAAAGCCCAGTGTTTTTGTAAAGATAAGCCTTTTTTTTTGCTTCTTATGATATTTTTAGGATAAACTTCTAGCAATAGAAGTCCTGAGTTCCAAAACTATTAATTTGGTGATGTGTAACTCAGTGTGTACTTGAAGAGGGGCTTTGTCCCTGCAAGCTTCAAACACTGAATTTCATCAGTTTGTGGCTGTTTTTCCCTCTTTGGTTGGGGCAAGGTAATGTTGTGAGGTTGTATTTAGTTGAATTTCTATTAGAGAGTTTGAGCATCTTTTCAAGGGGTTATTCACAAATTGTTTGTATTTCTTTGAAAATCATCTATTCACCTTCTTTGATGAATTCATCACCAGAGTCTATCTGTCTTACAGTTGTAGAACAGATCTTTTTATTTATATCTGATATGTTCTTTGCAAATAATTTTCCAAATCTGTTTTAAATTAATTTTGCAAAATATATCTTTGTTTTGTAAATTCTTTTATTTTTGTATAATCAGATCTACATTGCAATTTCTTCCATTTGTTCTGTCAAAATGTTAATTTTTTGTCTTTCAAGTTGAAGCAAATTTATTATTACTTTATCTTTTAGTCTTTAAATACTTTGATGCAGTAAGAATTTATTGTGGTGCATAATGTAAGCAAGTTACACTTCAAAACCCATTTTCCGCTATGTAGCTATTCAGTTTTGACAGCTGTTTTTATTGCATAGTGGTTCCTTTCCTCAAATTTTTCTTTTCTTTTTTGCTTATTTAAAAATTTCTTTATTTTTAGTTTTCAACATTCATTTCCACAAGATTTTGAGATATAGATTTTCTCCATGTCTTTCCCCTACCTCTCACCCCAAAATAGTGAGCCTATTGAATACTCCTTCCCCCAGTCCACTCTCTCTTATATCCTCCCCCATACCCCCTCTAACTTTCTAGTAGGATAAGATGGATTTCTATACCCCAGTGCCTGTATATTTTTAAGGAATTCAATATAGGTTATACATGTGCAATTATACAAAACGTTTCCACAGTAGATATATTGTGAAAGACTAATTATATTTCC
>CM053599.1:16784550-16811015 GCA_028646575.1 Pseudocheirus occidentalis | reverse complement strand
GCCCTGTCCATGCTGTTGTTTAGGAGCCCTGCCCTGCAATGACACCCATGACCATCGAGGTGTTCCATCCAGTGTGTCCCTGTTGCCCCTCTACTCATATGTTACCCCAAGCATTTTTCCTGGTGGTGAGGGGAGAGGGGGTAGTCTCCTACCAGGAGAAAGCCTTAGGTGGAAAACATTACTCTGTTGTGTTTCCATTGATTTGAATGGGGGGTGGCGGCAATGGGACGTGCCCAAGGTCACTCAGCCAATAAGTATCTGTGGCTGGGCCCTCTCCTTTTGACTTTACTGTGAGTGACAGGGTCTTGTTCCCTCCAGAAGTGGAGGACAGGGGAGCTGGCTGTGAGGGATTTTAGGAGAAACCCCCCAGTCACAGTCAGGTGGGGTCTGTCATGCTCGGGAGCTGTCTGACCCGGCATCTCTGTGCCACCTTGGGAGCGGGTGGGCCGCACTCCCCTGGCACTGGAGAGGACTTAGATGTTGAAGCTGCCCTCCTTTCCAAAGGCAGCTGTTCTTGACTGCTAGGATTTGCTACCAAAAAAGGTTGTTGGTTTATGAAAAAAAAAATGATAAAAATGTAACAGACATATTAGTGCACAAAGAACAGAAGAGAGGATTGCATGTTGCGTTGATCTCCTGTCACTTTAAAAACACATGCTAAATTTAACACAGTAACACAGAACTACTCTTCTTGTCTGGGGGCTCTTCTGAGCTTCTTGCCTGTGTTTTTGAATGTTCCTTTTATTCTTCTCTTCTTGGGTCACAATCATTACTCACTCAGTGGACTTATTCAAGAGAAGCCATCCTTTGTAACATAGAAGTAGAGTTATACAGACCAAATCCACAGTGAAAATTTCGTTCTCCTTCTTCACCCACCACTTACTTCTGTGTCTAGAAGTGGGAGACCGGCCTTCCCTGGGTGCTGGCCTGAATCCTGAGGTTCTTTTCTGTTTTGGTATTGGTGCCATTGTGTGCATTGTCCCTGGTTCTGCTGACTTCACTGCACCTGCATCTATCTATACAGGTCTTCCCAGGTTCCTCCAGAACTTTTGTAATCTGCTACACTCCTTTACTAGACTTGGTTCAGCTGCTCTCCAAATCCTCTGTACCCAGTATGTTTCCAGTGCTTTGCTGCAGCAACAATGTTCTGTTATGAATGTTTTTTTTTTTTTAAACACCTGAGTCTTTTCCCACTACTTTTCACCTGTTTGGGGAAATGGCTGCTAATAATATCACTTTGCCTCATTCTTTTCAGATGAGGAAACTGTGGCTCCTGGAGATGACATGACTTTGCCCAAGGCCACCCAAGTAGCTTTAGAGACAAGATTTGGACCCAGGTCCTCAGACTCCAGGGGCAGTTCTCACGCTCCCTCCTTCTATTGCTCAGAGTATATCAGATAGGACTAGTGATGGCCGACATCCCTGATCCTTATGACCTGTGGGATCTTGGACAAATCACCTAGGCTTTCTTAGCCTCAGTTTTCTCATCAATACAATGAGCACAATAACAGTAGCACCTAACTTCTAAGGCTATTGTGAGGACTGAGTGACATAACATACGGAAAGTGCCTCGTATTCCCTAAACGCATCACGTAAATGCCAGCTGTTGTTGTTGTTATTATTTCTTTACTGTATATAAGATTAACTCTTGATTTTAAATATTCTTATGATATTAACGAAAGAACCTTCTATTGCTTTTTTAAAAAGTCTTTTAACATTAAAGTTCTTCTTTGATATCTTCTTTTGACATGGAGGTGATTGGATTTTTGGAGACCGTTACCCTACTGTCAACTTTGACAAGTTGTACCACGTTGGAAGGACCTGCCTTGGTAACTTGGTCTCATAATTTTCTTAGCTATAAATGGAGAAGTTAATTTCCAGTAGGCACAGCCTTGTAGTCAAGTAGCAGAGGGTAGAGGAATGTGAAGAGTGGCAGAGAATGCTGGGAATCACAGAGTTCTAAACCATCTACAAATCATGATGTAACGCTCAATATGAGATTCTTGCCCATGACTAAATCAAAGATGTGGATCACAACAGCTTGGACATTCTCCTAGAAAGTAAATGAGAGGTTAAAAGGAAGTTGCTCAGTGGAAGAATGTTTCCCAGTCATCCTCGTAGAGTAAATGAAAATGAACCACTGGAACTTGCTTCATTTGCATCCTAGTACAACAGAAGATGGTATCTCATGGGGCCTTTGTTAATTTTGCCTTATGGTGCTCATTTATAGCACCAACATCTACAGCAGAAGATAAGGAGTCTGAGAAATTCTACAAAAGAACTTGCTAGGATTCTTCATAGTAAACCAACACACTCTATTCAGACACTTAAGAGACCTTCACTGTAAAGGTGGATGGAGCAGAGTATGGTAAAAATAACACATTGAAAAGTGTGGTTTATGGTCAAGAGACAAGAGACCAAAGGTTCATGAGCAGAAATTTCTACCTTTGTATCTGATACCTTCTTCAGGAAGAGAGTTGGAAGTAAGGTGAATGTTGAACATTTAAAAAAAAATGTAAATGGCTTTTTCTGTACAGGAAATAACTACATACCAACATGGAATGTGTTGAAGGACAAGCTGTTCTCATTTAGACAGTCGTTTTATGAAGGAGACATCAAACCAAAATAGAAGAGAACAAGATGGAAAGATAATATGCAACTAAAGGAGCTTCTCCTCATCCTATTCTGGTTGCTAAAAATAGGAAAAGGATAAAGCAGCTGACATTGTTAAGGAGTCTTACCATTTCTCAGGGTCATTGCTTGAGAGCTGGGAGACCCCCTGGAGATTGTCTAAAGTCCTCTTGTTGTAGATGAAGAACAGACACCCCTCTTAGAGGCTGGTGGACTCGCCCAGGGTCACACAGCTCCTGAGTCTCAGAGGTGGGATTCTAAGCCGGCTATTGCTGACTCTGAGCCCAGGACTCCATGTTCTACACCACACTGCTCTTTCTTTGGAAGTTTAACTGATGTGAAGCAACTGCCCAGTAAAGTGGTCAGAAGGGTCTAGAAATAGCCTTAGTAATGGTAAAACTAATGAAAGTCCCAGAGAAGATTGTAACACATACCCTTTCTTCATGGTGGTGAGGGGGGAGGATTTCTAGACAGAACTTTGTGGAGAATGTCAAACTAGGTCTCTGTAATGGATGCTTTTGCTCAATTGTTTTTCTTTGTCACAAATTTGGGGGAGTGGGGGATAGACTGGTGTAATTGACAGAAGACAAAAGACATTAATGAAGAGCATTGTGGGTTGTTTGTGTTTTTTTTTTTTAAAGAAACTACTTTGACCAGAAAACACTTGTTCTTGGTAAGTTGAGATATGTGGGAGCCAGCCATACTCTTTGCAAAACTGTACAGAAAAATGGTACAAAGTTGGGATCTGTTTTAACTCACAGAAGAGTAGCAATAGAGTGAAAATCAATTTGCAGAAATTTGGCGTGCGACCTAATTAGTCCATATCATCTGTTTATCTTTTTAAATGATATAATATCAGATCAGCGTTTTAAGATGTGATTGAAAGGAAAACAGATTAAAAGTGGAAAAGACCTGGCCTTCCTATAAGTAACATTTTCTTTGTTAACAGTTGAATGGTCATATTCAAACTCTCACCTTATAATCCCTGTGTGCTACACGAAGAAATGGAAACGTCCCAAAAGAAACTGGAGCTGGGAGGAGCAGCTGAAACATGCAGATGTGCACTAGGAGATCCATTCTGGAGGGGATGCATTTTTGAGGTCATTGAGGAATTGATACTCATTGTATCTGAAAGAGGAGCGCTTCATAAGTGCATGGGGAAAACAAAATAACGGGTGCTATTATAACCAACAAGAAGTGGTGGAGAGTGCATGAATAGTGACCAACCCACAAAAGCTTTAGAAGAATGAAGTACTTGTGTGTTGAGTAATGTCTCTTTCCCATCCATTCACATGACAACTTCCATAAGTTCTACATTTTTAGAATTGTCTAGTTGAGTGAAAGGTGCAAAGAAGACAGGATCTTAATTTGTTTATTGTTTGATTGTTAAAACAAAAAGGTTTGTGATTAGACTGAGTAAAAGGCAGCTGTACATAGCCTGTTGTCTGTCAGTGTTAAGATCATACATGATTCCTTGATAGGTGCAACAACAGAGACAGCTTTGAGACACTGGGCAGGTCATAAAGCAGGGGCATGGATGTTCACCAGAGATGTCAGCCATTGGCATAGAGAATGTGCAGGGCAGAGTCAGGCTGAGAAGATGATTCCTCTGGATGCTGTTTGTGGGGGATGTTGCCCTGAGAGCTTCTAAATGAGATTCATAACTATTTAATACCACTGAAAAGTTCACACAAGGAAACTCAAGTGAATGAAGCTGTTGTCCAGATGTAGATGGGCACCCATTTAGCTTTCATAGAAGTTGCAGAGGAACCCTGAGCTGGGCCCACAAGGAGAGAGTGGGTTGGGTTGCATTTAGGTAATTCTACAGTGCTTTTAATCACCCCAGACTTTGCTTTAAAACAAATATTCATCTTGTTTGTCTTGGCTTTTACGTGTGGGAAATAATAGAATGAATGCTGTGTTAGGCATTTTGAATTTGAGTTGCCCACAGAGAACCAAGTTCAGAATGTGAGTAGGCAGGTGATGATAGGAGACCAGGGCTCAGAGGTGTGCAAGATGGGATATTTATGAATTTGGATCTTGTCTACCTAGACGTGATGATTAAACCCACACTGGTGAGGCTGCCAACTGGTAGAGTGTAGAGGTAGAAGAGAGACCTAGAATGGAGCGTTGGGGTCCATGTTAGCCAAAGTGTGTGATGTTGGTGATGGTCCAGTAAAGGAAAAGGAAGGGAGGTGGTCAGACAGGTAGGAGGACAAAAAGTGATATCTTGGCAACTTAGAGAAGAAAGAGTATCCAGAGGTAGGGAAAGATGGATGATAGTGTCAGATGCTACAGAAAAGTCAAGGCTAAAAACTAGAAAAGGCTTTTGGTTTTGAGCAAAAAGCTAATTAAAAATGTTTCTTGTTGAAATTAATAAATATCAATAGATATTAACATTTTCATATAGAGAAAAATTTTTTTAAAGGGGATCATACATGAAACTGCAATCTTTTGTTTGTATAGTGCCTTTTTCCTGCTGTGCACATTTTTTGTACAATTTGAATTTGACATAGTTGTTTCAGCTGCGTCCAACTGTGTCCTCCATCTGCGTCCCTTTGTGGATGGACTTCCTTCTGCTCTCTTCTGTTGATTCTGTTTATTTTTCTATCATACTTTGACGCCCTTATCTTTAATAGCAGGGAGTTATTTTTTCTTATTGATACAGTTTTTCTATTGATTGTTCCACTGATTAATCTCATTTGCCTGTGACAGTGTTTTGGATGCTATGTTCTGTTTGAATATTTTATTGAATGCTTTCCTCTCGGTGCCCATTAGTGCCCTCAGATTGTAGTTTTCTTCTTCAACTTTCTCTTGTCATTCTAGAGGTCAGAATGGCACTTGCTTTGCAGAGACAAGTAGCTTTTTATATTATTCTACATTGAAACGTCTCTACAGATAGGATCTGCTTGCTCTCTGAAGTTTTGTTGATGTTCTCCTGTGTTTTTCCAGTGTAACTCTTTAATTGCAAGACTGATTTTACCTCTTAAGATTGCTCTATTAAAGAGCAGCTTAGTGGTGCAGTGAATAGGACATCAGCCCTGAAGTCGGGAGGACCTGAGTTCAAATCTAGCGTCTAGCTGTGTGATCTTGGGCAAGTCACTTACCCCAACTGCTTTGCCTTCCCCCCTTCAAAAAAAAAGAGATTGCTCTGTTAGGTTCTCTACTACTTCTTTTTGGTTGTTGTTGTTAATTTTTGTATTTTATGCTTATATAGATAATCATTCTTTTAATTTGGATTCTTGGATTTATTAGTAAAGAGTCATGTATAGTCATTCTTAAGATTTTCTTTCTTTCTTTTGCCCTTACTCTGCCACCAATTTGGAATTGCTTTTAGTTTGTGATTAGATTTATTGTATTAAATTAATTTTTAATTAATTTTAATAATTAAATTAATGTATTAAAATAAAACAGAATAAATAGGTATTTGGATTTTTTTTAATGTTTCTTGGAGGGTGGAACCCTGGGCAATTGGGGTTAAGTGACTTGCCCAAGGTCACATGCCTAGCAAGTGTTAAGTGTCTGAGGCTGGATTTCAACTCAGGTCGTTTTGACTCTAGGGCTGGTGCTCTCTTCACTGCACCACCAGCCACCACTGCTATTTGGATTGATCATTAACATCTCATTATTTTCATTCATATTTATATCCCTTCTGATTATGCCTATTTCCATTACTGTAGATTTATTTTGTGTTTCTTTTTTTGCTTTTTGGAGGGGGCAAGGCAGGGCAGTTGGGGTTAAGTGACTTGCCCAAGGTCACATAGCTAGTAAGCGTTAAGTGTTTGAGGCTGGATTTGAACTCAGATCCTCCTGACTCCAGGGCCAGTGCTCTATTCACTGAGCCACCTAGCCACCCCTTTTTGTTTCTTTTTTAAAGTTTAGGTGTAGACTCAATTTTCTCTTGATATGTTTGGTTCTTTAATTCTACTTTGGCTGCATCCCATAGATTTTGATATGTGGGAAAAGATTATATAATCTTATTTTTATAATTTATTTTTACTTATTCATTTGATGAGTTTTGCTTAGCTAATTATTATTTACTGCCAATTTTATTGTCTTGTTATTTAGTCTTATCTGGTATGACTGCTCAGTGGCAGTACTTTAGTTCTCCCCAACTGACTCTTTTCCAAAGCTTTTCCTATCCCTCTGAGCATCCATATGCCTCCATACCCATCATTCTTAGCAAAGGAATTATCTCCCTAATTTACTCAGAAAATAGAGGATATCTTCTCCTAGCTGCCTCATCTTCCCTGTTCCATATTTCAGAATGGAGCCTTTTGCATGGTCCCATATTCTCTCTTTGTCTTCTCTAGCCTTGCCAAGACCAGTCCCTTCTCTACTTTGTTGTTGTTTCATCATTGTTTTGAGAATGGTATGTAGAGTTTGGACTTTGGCCTTGGTTCCTTTGGTCCCATCTGCAATCTTGGCTGGAAGGTGAAACTTCCACTGGATGCTCTTAATTTCCAGTTATCTAAATGTAGTTACTTTGGATCTTACCAGTCATTAATAATGGGGGGGAAAGATTTATTGAGGGGAAGGATCTTCTTCTTGTCAGTGGAGTAAAGGAATTTCAACAGTTTCTGTTTCCTTTTCTATAGATTAGTTTTAACTTTGTTGTACCTATTGAACATACTTGTGTGTTTTTTTTTCTTTTTTAAAAATCCAGGCCCTCAGTTATTTTAGGAGTGACCAACCCTTTTTTTGCTAAAACGCTCCAGCACTGGCCACACATCATTCGGATAGGAGATATTAAACTGGCAGGTAAAGTATGCTGTTTGTGTTCGGGGTTTATGGTTTACTGTGGTGCTCTTAGTTGCTCTCCACCTCTCTGCTCTCAGACTTTAGTTATATTGAAATTTTGTTTAATTGATGTCCTAATTTTGTAATTGGAGAGTGAATTGTGGAAAGGAATATTTCTTGGTATAATGTATGTATGTATGTGTGGGAATCTTTATTTCCACTAATACTAATTTTATTAATAGTGTACAGAAACTGAGGGATCACTGGAAATAGAATGATCTTTTAGAACCTAGATGTATTTTTATATGTGAAACAACAATAATTTCTTAAGTGCCTGTTATATGCTAAGTATTGATACAGGCACTGGCATATCAAGATAGAAATAGAAGTCTGACCTAAAGGAGCTTACATTTTGAAAGGGGCCACAACTTGCCCCTCTCTAGGTAAACAGTCAACACAGAGTAATTTCTGGGATGGGGCATAGGCAGCTAGGGAGGCAGCACTTGAGCTCCCCTGTAGGGGACCAGGGATTTGAAGGAGGAGGAAGTGGAGGTGAGGAATGCATTTCAGGCATGGAAGGATAGGCTGCTGAGGCCCAGAGAGGGAGAATGGAATAAGTGTTGTCAGGGTGGCTCCAAGGTAGAGTTCTCCAAGAGGAATTCAGTGTTAGAAGCCTAGAAAAATAGGTGGGAACTGAATTGTGAAAGGCTTTGAATACTAAATAGAAAGTTGTGCATTTGTTCACAGAAGAACTAGGGAGCCTTGGGAGTGTTTTGAGTCAGTAGAGAAAGGGACAGTGGGAGAGATGCAATAGGGTGAGCACTGAGAAAATACTTTATACTTCAGCACAGGGTGCCCTAGCTATTGTAATACCTTCATTTCAGTTATCACAAGGCACAAAATACTACAAGAATTCTCAGAATAAAATTAATCTCGGTTGTAAAAAAGTATGTTATTAAGTTTTAAGGATCAAGAGCAATCATCACTAACTTATAAACTGCTTTGGGGCATGGACTTTGGAGTAGCTTTCTCAGATTCTGGATAAGGCATTCCTGCATCTTAGGCAAGGCTTGACAGTGGTGCCCATTGTAAGGGCCTTCCGGAACAATGGAGGCCTTACTAAGCTTCATGCAGCATTGCATCACAAAATAAACACCTTTTAGGGAAAGTGGAATTTTTTCATGTTCAAAATATCTTTATTTTATACAGATATTGAAAGGAGTTGTGCCATAGCCCTTACCCACTTGCTTTGCTGACCCCTAAGTAGGCGTAATTCATTTACATTCTTCACTACGACTAGCAATCCTGCCCTTTGGATATAGACCATCAAACTCCCCTCCCTGGCCATCATTCCACTTTATAATTTGTCTCCCCATTTTCAGATATAAGCTTCTTGAGGGAAAGGACTATCTCATGTCTCTATTTATATATAGACACTGTTTAGTGTAGTGCTGGGCACTACATGAATATTTTTCATTAATTCATTAAAAAATTACTTGAATAAATTTTACATTGGATATTTCTTATTTCATAATTTTCCAATGGTTTTGGATGTTTAGATACCATGATTTAGATATTAAAATAATGACTTTATGTGATGTTCTTCATTGATAAATTTTGATTTCTGTTTTATATGTAGTGGAGAAACTAATTTTCTCTCTTTGGATCTTTGTTATTTAATCTGGGATGTTATACCTAAAACATGTTTCTTAATTTTGTAAAATTGTTTTAAGGCACTCAGAACCAGACTAGATAGAAGTATCATGAGATCATTTGTAGCAAGCACTTTCATTCATTTAATATAAACTGATTATATTTTTATCTTTCACTGAAATCCTTAGTTGCCTACATATCTTTAATTTCCATGTGTAAAAAGGCCGTCTTTTTGCCTTGAAAATGGTTTCAAAGCCTGTTTGCTTTGACCAGATTTGTTAAGACAGCTTTTCTTAAAGAATGAGGTTTTTTAGAGTCTAAACAAATTCTAAAAGAATGAGGTCCTATATCATTTTTAGACCCCATATAGGGTCGTGACCCATAGTTTAAGAAGCACTGAAGGGCTCTTGAGTGGAAAAATGTTTAAGAAGTCCTGCTTTAGACTAAGGTGGACTTTAGACTAAGACCAGAGAGAGTGTTTTTTGGTTCACAACTGTTATTTCATAGGTTTTAGGAGCTCGTGCTGAGGAAACTCCCTCTCACAATGCAGATGGACAGACAGGCTGTAAGAAAAAGTCTGTCTCTGCACCCCTCCTCCACCCACTGTCCCATGTCGATATTTTAGTCCAGTAGAAACACTTCAGGTAATTGTAATATGGTCTTTTGTTGTTCGTTTTCTTTTTTTTTTTTTTTCCAGTGGAAAAAGCCTCTCTCCATGATTTCTGTACACAGATTAATAGAGCTTTATCATGAAGTCATTGGCAGGGTAAGAATTTTTATAAAAGTTGTCTGCACTAGAAAAAATAAGGATCCAGATAAGAAATAAATTAGCCCTTTTCCTTAAGAGAACATTTTTCTTATGAAAAAATATTATTCATATATCTTGTTTTAACACAGTAGACACTCATCAGTGGACAGTCCAGTAAATCAGCTGCCCTTACAAACGATGTTTCCTGATAATTAATATATTGGTTGGTCTTAAAAAGGAAGCTGTTCATTCTCTTTGCTAGGGTGATGTCATCATGGATTGTTATGTGGGAGCAGAGACTTGCTGATTAGTAGGTATTGATAGAAAGCTTCCTGTAGGTGTGACTCCCACCTAGAGAAAAGTGTTTCCTACCCCAGTCAGTGGATTTTCCATGTCCCTTTAGGTTCTGTTCTTCATGAAGTGACTCCACTAAAGTAGAATTTTCATTTATGATTTGGACCTTACCGAAGATTGAACTTTGAAAGGAAAAGGCTGGGATGTTACCAGTGTCTTCAGTGTTGGAGTTTCTGTTGTAGAGCAAAGAGAGGTGTGAGCTTGGAGTTAGGGAGACCTGGGTTCAAGGCCCACCTCTGACACTTACTGTCACCTCACCCCTGTGTGTGCCAGGTCACTCTTGGAAACGGTTAACGAGGATTACTTGCTGCTCTGCTTGGTGGACTTGGGTACAGACTTGGAACCAACGGCCTGGTTCCTTTGGGATCCTTTGGTTTTCAGCTGGTGTTTGGGGAGATAGTTTCTGGTAAAGGTTAACAAAATAACATGTCTGTGATTTTGACATATTTTTAAAGGTGAGGTAGCGAGGTATGAAGGAGAGATTTTGCTTTTTATTCCCACACTGGGATGAGTTTCTAGGCAATAGCTGCTCCAGTTCTCAGCTCCACTGTAGGAGGTATTCAAGGATTGACATTTCGTCCTTGCCTTAGAAAAAACAGACTTAACGACAACAAATCCTCTTTATGTTCTCTTCTGAATCATCTTTTTTTTTTTTTTTTGCTACTTAGAAACTTTAAATTTTTGAGCAAGAAAGGACTTTGGTGATACTGCTGTCCAAGCCCCTTGTGTTACCAGGTGATGACTTATTAGTGTAGTCCATCCATGGGCATCTTTAGGGGAACCTTTGGGCCAGTTGTGTTGGCTAAGGAATGACCACTGCTGTTGTTTCCTGACTGTATTGGCCTAGTGCAGACCTCATAGGCCCATAAAAGAAAAGTTGTTTGACTTGAGAGTACAGTCCCAAGCTGACAGTCCTGTCACCCGAGCCCAGGGAAAAGATGGAAAGGGCTGGAGAGAGGAGGGAAAGTTAAAGACAGGGAAGGGCATTGTTTCCCTCCTATCTAGAAGTTCAGTTCTTAGTTGAATTTATCAGCCTTGTCTTGAGAGAAAAAAAATTACTTGTCCAAGTTAAATTTTAAAAATATTAGGGAAACGCCTCGAGGAGTTCTTTTGCTTAGTTGGGTCCTTCTGCCTCCCTTATTGTATTTAAAATGAAACACTGTGCCACTCCTATCTTGGCCTTGCCAAGGAGAACCTGCCAGCCAGTTTTTCATTTGTTGGTAACTTGTTACTTCTTTCTTGTTTCATTTTAAGTAAAAATGTTGGTATCACTATGGTTTAATTTCTCTAGTAATTGTTCCCTTTGTTCGTTGTTGGACAAAACAGATTACAGTATGCATTTCAGCAGTTAGATTAATGTTTGGAAGCACTCTCCAAGCATTATGGTTTTGTCACTGTACAAGCAGAACTGGGTTGCTTAGCGCTGATGGTCATGTCCTTTTTTTTAGCCTATTTCTGTTGTCGTTTGCCATGGGATAAGAATGAATTATGGTGGAATGAATTATCCGTGGACTTGGAGTCAGGAAGAATGGGGTTCAGAGCTCATTTCTGACCATTCCTGGCTGGGTGATTCTGGGCACATCGATCAAACCTCTCATACCTTTACAGAATGAAAGGTTTTCACTGAGTGGCCTTTGAGGGATCTTCCATGTCTAAATCTCAGATTTTATGGTCCTTTGACCAGGTATCCAACTCGCTTATGCTAGGTCTGTCCTTAATTAGGTTGATTCATGGACAGTAGAATGTCTGCTCCTGGGACTTTCTGTAGCGGGAACTGGAGAGTGGGAAGCTGGAACCTCTGTAAAACCGGAGTGTGCTTGGAGCCTTTGGGGCTTCAGCTTTTGGATGGAAAGTAGATTAGTCACTGGGGTGCTGCTGCACAGGTTTATTTGCCACTCTGTCTTGGGGGGGTTGCTTAGGCTGTGGATATAATTAAATTCCTGACCCCCTCTCTGAAGCTTCTACAGCTCACCTCTGAGGCTTTGCATTACAGTATTTAGGTTAGAGTTAGAGTCAGAGGCATAAACACATCAGGAGGGACTTCCACTTGTATAAATAAAGCAGTCATCCATAGCTCAGTAACTTAACAGAAGTTCAGACCTTTGGAGACATGTGTAGACAATACTTGCAAAATCCAACATTTGAGATGGATCCAGAGATCATTGTTTTTTGCTCTGAGATTGTGTACAAGGTTATATTGTAGTTGGACAAATCATAAAACTGAAAATAAGAAAAATGTTGTTGTCCTAAGAAGTATGATCATTGTAATAGCAAGCATTTATACAGTGCTTACTCTGCCTGTACTAGGCACTGTGCTAGGCACTTAAAATTATTCTAGGGTAATTACACTTTATAAGTTAAAGAATTGTTCTTGTGTTTACTACCTTAAAAAGATTTAATCTGAAATGATGAATTAAAAACTTAGTAAGTTTGTGACCAGTTTGACTTATTTCCTTAAGTGCTGAAAGTAAAGTATGTGTCTTAACATTGACTGAGAAAACCCTGACATCTCACAGGCTACTAGGCCAACCCATAGCTGAGTAAGAAAGAACTCTCTTAGTAGCGTACTTGCTCTGGGCTCTTTTTGTCTTTGCTGGAAGGTCCCTGCTGTGGGATAACCCAGTCCTACAGAGGCTGCAGTGGATGCCGGGTGGGGCGCTTGGAGCATTTATTTTCTTATGTCAAGCATAAATTTGTCTATTGGCAGCCTCCAAGCAGAATAAGTCCCACCCTCTTCTAGCTGATTGACTTTCATCTACTGAAGATCAGGAGGCTCTCATGTTCCCCTCCTATCTGCTGTCTGTTCTTCTCCAGGCTAAACAGTTTTGGTTCCTTCAGCTGATCCCTGCATTAAGTAATCTTGATGCCTTTTACAATCCTGGTTGGTCTCTTCTGAATGATCTCTAGCTTGTCCTTGTCTTTCTTCACCCTGGTGCCCAGAACTGAACACAGAACTCCAGATGGGCTTTGACCAAGACAGCTGACCAAACTACCCCTACCTGGACACTTCTCTTGGGGCAGCCTCAGATTGCATTGACTTTCTTGGTTGCATATTGGCACTCTGGGCTTATAGTGAATTCATGGTCCTCTTAAGCCCCTAATTCTTTTTTCAGATAGGCTGCTTTCTGAAGCTGAATTTTTCAACCTCGGTGTAAGACTGTATTTCTTCCTATTAAATTTTATCGTAGATTTGGTCTAGTGTTCTAGCTTTTCAGGATCTTTTTGAATTCTGACATATCCAGTGTGTTAGCTCATTTCCCCATGCTTGTGGTCATCTGCAAATTTGATAAACGTGAAATCTTTGCCTTTATTGAAATCATTGATGAAAACATTAATCGGCACAGGGCCATGAACACTTCCCTGGGCTGCTCCAATGGATACCTCCTGCCAAGCTGATGTCAGATCATTAATGATCTAATTGCCCTAGAGTTTAGTTATAACCCTCTGGCTTTTCTGCTAGCAAATAGAATGATTTTGTCAGATGCTTAACTGAAATCTAAGTTAACTATGTCAGAAACATTCCCCTAACTACGTCTGTAACATTCACCTAATCTAAATCTAGTCCACTCTGGATTTGTGGAAATTTTCTCCACTGATTCAATCTGTAACTTGTGACATTTAAAAAGTTCAAGGGACATAGTTTCTGGGTAATTAATCATTTTATTAGTAATGTTAGCATATTATTAATAAAAGGAGTCAGTGACATTCTCAAATGCAGAGACCCCTCATGGAACCCACTCAGTGCTAATGAAGGAACCCAGGATTTCAGTGGAAGACTGTGTATTTGGTATCAATATTTCCAAGTTGTCCTGTGCTGTAATTCTGTGCTCCCCGAAAGCTTAGAAAACAATTCATCACAAACTTAGAACACTGTTTTAGATTGTACATCCCTGGTGCTGCGTAACGAAGGTGGAGATCCTTCATACAGAGATAACCAGCCTTGTAGAAGACTTGTGTTCTCTTCATGTTGACTGTAGTTGATCGTGTATGTAATTAGACCAGTTTCAAGACTCTTATGATTTTTGCAGGTGAAATTCCCAAGCAGGTCAAGGTAAAAAAACTGAAGAACCTCAAGACTTTGGATTCCAAGCCTGGTAATAACTCTTCCTCTTTTAAATACTGTCAGGATTTGTGGGGGCTGTTTTTAAAAATTCCTTTCCTTTTTTCCTTCCCTCTAGGAGTTTATACTTCTTATAAGCCATTTTTAAATAGAGATGAAGATATCATAAAACAATTACAGAAGGTAATTCAGATCATTTTTATTTGACAAAGATTGAATAAACTTCATGTACAGGTGGGGGGTGGGGATGGGCAGGAGGGAATAGCATCATGAATATAACAGTTTCTCTGCTAAGCAGTCCTTTAGTGATCTGATCAGCTTTCTAGTTTGGGGCTTCTTTCTCCTAGGCAGGTAGAAAGGAAGCATGAGCTGTTTATTTCAATTAAATATTTTTTTGTTTTACCCTTGCCTTTTATTCTTTATATTTCAATTGTATCCCAGCCCCCACATACATCGAACCTTCCTTTGAACTGGAAAAGAGAAAAACAATTCAACAGAACTCACTGAAAAAATGGCCACACGTGGAAGTGTTTGCAGTACTCTGCTCCCATCATCTCCCACCTCTCTGCCGAGGGGCTTGAAGCTTGCTTCACTGTGTCTCCTCAGAGAAACACAGCATTACCATGAACTGAATTTCATTTGCCTTTCCAGGCAGTGGTTTTTCATTATGTATTTGTGGCCATTGTGGACCCTGTTCTCCCTAGTTCTGCTTCCTTCATTTCCCTTGGTTAACAATAACCTTGTGCGTGGGCTTGAAATTATCCATGTAACTGCTTCAGGGACCCATTCAGTCCCGTGGTGCCCACCTGGGAAGGGAGGAAGCTCAGTCGGTCAGCAGATCATCTGTAAAATGGGGATAAAGTGCTGGGCAGAGTTCAGATCCAGTATCAGACATTAGCTGTGTGACCTTGGGCAGGTCACGTAACCTCTGCTTTCCTTAGTTCCCCCATTTGTAAAATGGGGACAGTAAGAGTAGCCACCGCCACCATGCAGGATTGTTGTGAGGACCACACGAGATGATATTTGTAAAGCACTTGGCCATGAGCCTGGCTCACCGTTAGACAGCAGGCTGGAACTAGTGATCAGAACTGTTGTCAGCAGGAGTCACCATAAACACAATGCACGGCCATTGCCTCCTGCTCTCAGGCAGCCTGTAGCTGGGCCCACGCGCCGTTCTCCGCCCCCCCCCCCCCCCAAGCTCCTGGAGGGCAGGGACACTCTCTGGTCACTCTCTGTGTCCTGGTGCTCCCAAGAGATGCTTCTTTAATTTGTTCATCAGAGACATGAATGGATGGGGATTGATTTATTCATTGAGCATTGTAGCTGTGGCACCGAGATAGGAGAGGGTTTTTTTCCCATGTGGATTGAGGTTTTGGAACTAAGATCAGGAGATTTCTTTCATAGAGTCAAAGCAATCTAGTTAGTGTTAACCTCGACACTGATTTTTGAAAGACTTCATAGGAGATATACACACACACACACAGATCATATACATGAGCTGCATAAATAAATCCTATAAATGTTCTCATGCTAGTGTTCTGGGTTTTTGTAGTAAGAAGAAATGACTGTTTTTCTATGAATTACCACCTTTGTCTTTAAGGACACTGCTTCTTTCCCAAACAACTGAAGGCAGATCACAGACCGTGCTTTCTTTTTCAGGGAGTACAGCAGAAGCGTCCTTCTGAGGCCCAAAGTGTAATCCTTCGACGTTATTTCTTGGAATTGACACAAAGCTTCATCATTCCATTGGTAAATTAACAAATGTTGTTTGTATTATGGGGGTGTTGAAGACGTATAAGGATTTCTTGGTTGGATCTCTATTCCTCCTCTCCCCAGACTGTTATTCTTTTTTTTTTTCTTTTTGGAGGGCAGTTGGGGTTAAGTGACTTGCCCAAGGTCACACGGCTAGTTTTTGTGTTGAGTGTCTGAGGCCGGATTTGAACTCGGGTCCTCCTGACTCCAGGGCCAGTGCTCTATTCACTGCGCCACCTAGCCGCCCCCCCAGACTGTTATTCTTAACTGGAATATAGAATTATCCAGTCATTGTAATCTACCTGACTCAATCTTTGTATAACGTTTACTTTAATTTGGCATTTTAATGAGTACCTGTTATATACGTGGAACTGTAGTGTAGGGACCATGGCCCTAGTTACTTACATTCTGTGTTTTCCTCTATCGGTCACAGTGATTTGGAGCAAAGGCTCTGCTCTCAACCCCTTAGTTTTTACTGGAACAAACCTGGATCTCATGGGATCTCTGATTCTTCCACTTCCATTGCATGTTTTGATATTTCTTCTACCTCTTGTGTTGGACCTAACCTTTTTTCTTTCCTCTACCTTGTCTAATTGCAACTCCATGTAAAACTTGCTTTGTAAACATTGTATTTGTCATCTTGGTTAAGATATAAGCATTACATAATATCTCTTTCAAAGGAAAAATGCTTAGTTCCACAATGAAAATTATTTCTATAAAACAGTATCACACTTAATAAACAATAACTTAACCAAATTGGGAGAAATGATTTCTCCTCCAAAAAATAAATAAACTTCAGTTCCATAAAGATGTCACCCTAAATTAGTTACCAGTTACTCATTTAATATAATGACGCCATGGTGTCACACTATTAAAAGTAGGGAGATGGCAGGTGGGGAGCAGTTGGGCCCTGCAAGGCTGAGTGGCCTCACACAGTCGTTGCTCTCTTGTCTGCTGCTCTTTAGTCCCTCTCTTACTTGAGGGGATCCCTGGCCTGTGTCCTTCTCATGCTTTCTTGTCTGCTTGGGGTCACTGAGCTGTTTTTCCAGATGGGTACAGAGGCCTGAGTTGGCTGTCTGCAAGGGCAAAGCTGAGCCCCCAAAGAGGCACCAAGCCTTGACTGTCCATTGGCATTGGTGGCCCAGATCTTCTCTAGACTTTGGGATGTCCAGCAGTGGGGAGCCTTGATGACCCTGGCTGGCAGATCTTATCTCTCAGGAGCTTAGCCCGGGAGGCCAGCCACAGGGCTTACAAGCTGAACAGCTCTGACTGTTTTGCTTTGCCAGCACTGGCATAAAGGGTATCTGGTACAGAGCAGAGCTGGGTGAGACGGGCAGTGGGGAGGCTTTGTCTGCTGTGACCGGGGCTGCCTAGGGGACCCAGCAGTCTTAGGTGGCATCTTTGGTGCTAAGAGTTGATTTCAGGCTTTGTAAGGAGGTTTATGAAACCCAGCTTTGGGGGATTTCAGAGCAGAGAAGGCCTTGTTCAGACCAGTACAGTCAGCACTGAGGAACCTTTACTTTTTCCTCTCATCATTTCATGTTTAAATGTTTTTTGTTTCTCTTTTTCAACACTTTCTCCTCAGTTCACAAGATTCTACATCTTATTAACATTCCTGCAGATTTTATTCCCCTTCTATATTTGTTGTGTCATTAGAGATTTATACATTTATGTCAAAGAATGGAAGTTGATGAGACAGTGCTGTTTAGGGATACTGCCTTTCTAGTGTCCTGAGAGTGGACATTTTAAATTCTGGGCCAGCTCAGAGCTAAGGACAGCTGCTCTCTACTAGGTCACTTAGGAGAGAGGATCTCTGAGTGGGAGGATCTTTGGTAGCTAAAGGCTTCTTCTATTAAATTCATGCAAGATTTAGGTGCTATCACTTATGATAACGGGGTAGGAGTGAAGACATGTCAGGGTCATGGATAGTCAGTCATTGGGGAGAAAACTTTTTTTTTTTGGAGGGCAATTAGGGTTAAGTGACATGACCAAGGTCACATGGCTAGGCTAGTTTTTGTGTTAAGTGTCTGAGGCTGGATTTGAACTCAGGTCCTCCTGACTCCAGGGCTGGTGCTCTATTCACTGTGATGCCTAGCTGCCCCTGAGAGAAAGCCTTTGAATTCTTTGATTGGAATAAGCAGGCCACATACCTCTATTGGGTTTTTCAAATACAGTCCCTCTTTTCACTTTGACCTTTATTTTGGTGCTAGGGAAACAGGAGGTTCATTGTGCTCTTTAATTATGGAGGTAAGAATGGATTTTTAGGGATTAATTTGTAGGCTCCCATGGGATTTTCAGGGAGAGTTGGGAGAGGGTAATGCTTTTTAACCTTTTCATCTCCTTGGTTTAAGCAGACATATGTGGAAATTTAAATTGTGATTGCTCTCTTGATTCTATGTCACCTTTGTTTCTGAAGATATCCTTCTCTCCCACCCAACGAACCATGCTTTGTGATAAAAAAAAAAATTCTTAAAAAGGGGCAAAGAAGGCATTTTAGCAAAACTAACCAACATACTGAACCTGACAAAATCTACAATGTTCTGCTTTTAAAGAAGTTGCATTTTCTCATTTTTTGAAAATGAGCTTCATCATTATAATCCTGTGGCCTTCAGTTTCTTTTTGCTTTTTTTCTTACAGTTGACATTGTTTTGTCATTGTGTTTATTGTTTACTTCACTATAAGCAGATCTCTTTAAAAGTTTGATTTGAAAATGCTTCAGAAGTAAGCCACTAATGAATAAACCTTGGTGGCAAGAACGCAGAATAAAGGCACATACAACTCTTATATTAATTTGTGTTATTTTTGTTTTTAGGAAAGGTACGTCGCAAGCTTAATGCCTTTGCAAAAGAGCATTTCTCCATGGAAGGTATGCACATTTTCACAAAGGTCTAATTTATTTCCTTGATTCCCTGCCTGGGAATTAACATTCACAAACACATTAATTTTCAGTACTGTAACAGTCGTTGTCCTTTTTGTTAGAGTCCACCACAGTTGAGACAGTTTCTTCCAGAAGAATTTATGAAAACACTCGAAAAAGCAGGACCGCAGCTGACCTCCCGATTGAAGGGTGATTGGAGAGGCCTTTACAGGTCAGTTACTTTTTTCTCTCCACATGTTGCTTAGTCACCAGTTCAAGGCTCAGAATGCCAGAATGTTGAGTCTCATTCCTGTGCATAGTTCACTGAACCATATTATATGGAGAAATAACAATGTCAGAATGAATGTTTCCTTGACTTTTCCCCCCTCCCTCTCTCTCTCTTTTAAGACATTTTCTAAAATCTCCCAACTTTGATGGCTGGTTCAGGACCCGAAGGAAGGAGATGACCCAGAAACTAGAAGCATTACATTTAGAAGCTCTTTGTGAAGAGGTTAGAAAGTATCTTTTAACTTCTTTTTTACATAAATGCCTTTACAAACAAAGCTCAAGGGATATTTTTAGGTAGAAAAGTATATCCCCTTACAGATGTTTTTGAATTTCTACTTAGTATGAAGAAATGTAGAATAGAAAGTTCCATTATACAAATTCTACATTCAGCATTTGATATGAATAGGAATTAGGGGAACAGGTTTATCAGGTTTTTTTGATCACCAGCTTTTAGGACTTTTTCATTTAGTGACATTTTATCAATGCTTTTATAAAGAAAACTTTGAATTGTGAAAGCTTAGAAATACCTTTAACAAATCATTGAACACTAATGGTGTTTGAGTGGGAAACTAGGTTGAAGGAAGCTCTAATCAAAGACTCATGGGAAGCATTAATTTTGGGGAGGCAGTGTGTTAACTGGGTGGTTTGGGAATTGGGACTTCTAGTAACAGCTCTGCACTGACTCTGGGTGTGGCCTTGATGAGATTACTACATCTCCTCATGCCTCAGTTTGCCCCCCTGGCAAAAGGGCTAGATTAAGACTGGGTGATCTCTGAGGTTCCTGTCAATAGTACAAGATCATACGTTGTACTCAAGGCTAAGAAGAGGCTGGTGGCTCTCATTAATTTGAGTCATTATCTGATGTTCACTCTAAATGAAAATGCCACAAGGAAGAAACCTGAAGGATGATCATACTTTTCATTTCATTAGTTTTGTGTTCCTGGGGATTGCTTACGTTCCTCTTGAAAAAAGTTTTTCTCATTGAAATTTAAACCACCAGCATGTGAAACTACATGAAAAGATTTCTACAAATGTCTTCCTTTGGGTGGATTTGTTTCTATAGGATTTGCTTCTCTGGATCCAGAAACACACTGAAGTCGAGACAGTTGACCTTGTGTTGAAGCTGAAGAGTAAATTGGTATGTAGATCTGAGAATTAAACCTGGATTGACTTGTGTAAGGAATTCACCAAAATACTGCTCTTAAGGCCAGGCCTTGAGACTGGAGTGCTTTGTAGACCCTTCATGCACAAAAACTACTGAGAGCATGTAGTTTTCATTTTGAGATGAGAAACGAGGAAGCCATGGTCAGCTTCACAAACCGGTGTCCCTTTTCATCAGCCCCAGCACTTCTGTGTGTGGGTTGTATTGAATTTGGGCTCTGTGCATCATTCAGCACAGCACCTGGTGAAGAAGGCTATAAACTGCAGGGGAAAGACAGTTTAAAATTTTTCACATCAGTTAAAAACTCTTTAAAATAAAATGTAAAACCTTGCTCCAAATTAAGCAGTTAATTTTTAAAATGACTTTAGATTACCAATTAATCCTTTAAGATTAAGTAAACTATTAGAAAGCAGGCAGTGACTGTCTTTATTAATTGTATCCACAGTGCTTGGCATATAGTAGGCATTTAATAAATATTTATTGGATTGAGGTAAAGATGATGAAAACCTATTGAATGTTCTTTATATAGTTACAGGCTCATCAAGAACACCTACCTGTGAAACCTGGCACTTTGGAAAAGTTACGGACTCACATAGATGCCATTATTTTAGCACTACCAGAAGACCTGCAGGGTATACTGCTCAAAACTGGCACAGAGTGAGGGCTGCCCCCTGCGTTTCCCAGACAAGAAGAATGGCGCGACAGGGTAGCCCCCAGACACAGCAAAAAGATGCCCCAGTGAGACCCAGCAACGTGGCCAGAGAGCCAGAGGACAGCAGGCGCACTGTTTTCTGATGACTCCCAATGTTGGCATTATTTTGAGGTGTGGAAGCCGTGCGTGCTGAGGACTTTCTGGGCTGTTCATTTTGCTTAAGATAAGTGCTCTTGAGCCAGACCTGGGAGGCTAAAGCCAGCCCAGCTAGAGCCCAGATTGCAGTGCTGGCATTGCAGCCTTTGAACACTGGTGCTGCTGGGCCCAATCATGTCAAAACATGGGAAAACTCAGGGAGAAACGATGTCTTGGTCACACTGGCTATGTGTTTTGTTTTTTTTTAAGGAAGGAAAAAGTCTCAGCCTGTCCTAGTATAGTTCTAACTAATTAATGTGTAATCAGTGCCTTCCTTTTTCCTACATTTTCACAACATTGAGCTGCTGGTCTTGACTCACCCCTGCTGCAAAACTAACAGTATTTTACTGAAGAATCATTGCCTACAAATCACGGACGCCTCCTTCCCAACACATTTATCAATAGCAATGTTTTTATTGCCCTATACTTCTTCATTCCATTATTTTCTTTGCTATTTAAAAATTTTACCAATTTCTCCAAAGAGGAAAGGGTGTCTAAAACTAATCATGGATTAGGAAGGAGAAACTGTTACCTTTTACCCTTTAAATAAACTTGCGTGGGTGCTTGTCCTCAAAGCCATCTCTCCTAACTTAAAAACCTCACAGCAAAAGTATTTTTAACTAAAATATTCTTAGGAAAAGAGCATTCACAGGCCTTTTGTGTTATTGTTGTATTGATTTAACCCTCAGTGTCATTATTTTGTCTTTAAAAATAACCTACATCCTAATTTAGTATTTTTTCTTCTGTTGACTGACATCATATCCTTTGTTTTCTGTCCTAACTACCTTTTAGACCATGTATCCATCATGCCAAGAAACTGTAGAAGATGGGTTGTTAAAATACCACTTGTTGGGTTTGCATTTGAAAATGAGGCTCCTTTGAAAGCCCCTCAAAAATAGGCCAAGCAGCATGTTTGTAACTAGCTCTGTGTCCCGTCACTTTCTAGAAAACCAAATTTATTTGCAGTCATTAGAAAAAGAAAAGCTAGTAAGAGGCTGCAGTCGGTGGCCAGAGTTGTTCTCTCTTGATTCTGCCTCTTTGGCCACTTCCTCACCAGGAAAAGCTGATCACATGGATACGGTCTCTTGGATCATACCTCAAAGTTATAAAAAACATGCTCTTTTTATCCTATTTTAAATAAAGAGTTTGCCTTGGATCAGGTGAGGTATTTTGTTAGCCTACAGTTCTCCTTGGGGGAAAGGGGCAATTACTTTTGTATTATAAAGGATTTCATATATTTCTGAGAAGCATTATTTAGGTACAAATGGTCACCACTGTATATTTTTTAAAAAGATGTATTTTAATATTCATACAGTTTGTATGCAATTTGTGACCAGAAGTTGGAATCTCATAGTATTGTATCATGAATGTCTTTAAAATTATACCACTCTATGATATGTGTTTTTCACAGTTAAAGAGTAGCCATGTTAAAGATTGCCCCTTAGGATGGCAGTAGTTTCTTTACATTTAAATACTGTATTTAACTGCAGCCTAATATATATTGACAACCATATCATGTTGCCATAGCTTACTGCCTGTCTAAAAATTTTGAATTTGTAAAGGACCATAAAATTACTAGGAAGTTGAGATTGATTTGAAGCTTTTAATTTTTTCAATGATTTTCTTATGTCAGAGAAACCACTGTTTAAAGTCTGAATCCCCTCACATCTTGTGGCCACCATCACCAGCATCTGAAGAAGTCTTGACTTTATGGTTACTCTGGAATGTTCTGTGCCTTCTACTTACTGAGGAAACGAACAGAGGTTCTGAGGAGAAGGAATTTGTGGTCATAGCCTGAGAGTGGATGATTAAAAGTCCTGTGTGTTAAAAAGGTTTTGGAATATTGTATATCATTTTGGGGTAAGATGGAAACAAACATTTATTAAGTGCCTCCTCTCTGCCAGGCACTGTGTGTAAGCACTTTACAAATAGCAGTTTGTTTGGTTTTCACAGGGACTGGAGGGAGGGGAGAAGGGAAGAAGTGTTTATATATCATAGCATATATGTAAGAAGATATCCTAAGTACTTCACAAGTATTATGTCAATTTGATTCTTACATCAACCTTGGAAAGTAGAATTTATTATCCCATTTACAGTTAAAGGAACTGAGGCAGAGGTTCAGTAACTCACCCAGGGTTACACAGTTAAAAGTGTCTGAGGTTAGACTTGAACTGAGTATCTTCCAGGCCCAGCACCAACTCAGTGCTTCTAGGTGGGTAGCCATCTTCCATATTCCCAGGATCTGAAACTTGTCTGTGCAGGTCCTACCTCCCATTACACAGATTGTAGCCCTTCTGTATCCCCTCTATGCTGAGAAGTGCATCACACAGCCAGCTTGGTCATGAGCTACTACTGGCCAGATTACAGACCCATGGTCCATGGGCCTTCATGGCAAGATCTGACAGATGTTACACTAATTCCCTGGCATTGCCTTTGAGAAAACCAGGGTTACCTCCAGGCTGTGATGAGCCACTAGAAATAGGACTGTGTAGACTTGTTATTTCGGGGGAAAAACTGCTGAGCATTAAATTGTTCTTTCTGGTCCTTTTTACTTAAATTTCACCTCTGAAACTTACTGCCTGTGGGATAATGGCCAAGTCACTTCCTCTTTGGGATACAGCTTACTTTGGTGTACAACTGGGAGAGTACCCACCCAAGTTTCCTCATGAGGTACTTGGGTTTTGTTGAATAAATGATTCATTGGACTTGGCTACAAAAATTAGTGGACTAACTAAAACCGATCCCAGAGAAGTAAACATCAATGAGATAATAGATTTATTGACGTTTTAAAGATATAACACCATCCTGTGCAAACAGCGTCAAGCATCTGTTGTTTATACAGTACAGATTCTAGAATTTCTTCCTACAACATCTTACAATTATTTGGTTCCTTGAGATACATGATAGAAGCTGGTATGAAATAGAGAACTGGCATTTTTCAAATTCATTCAAAATTCCATAGTGGTTTGATGAACAGCTTTTAAGAGAGTTCTGTGTGAACCAGAAAAGTTTTACCTGCAAATGTCTATTTCTCTGATGCCTAGATTTCAGAGGCAGTGCTTGTAGCATGTGAGGGCCATTGCCCTTGCTAGATCAAATTCTGAACTTCTGAAGTTTGCCCACTCTCTGAATTCCCAGTGTGGGCTGCCACTTGCCAGAACGATTCATTTTCCATTTTTGAGGCAATACCAGCAGTTGGCCATCCGTGTTTCTTTTTTACTCTCTTCCCCCAGGGCAGGATCATAGATACAGAGCTGAAAGGCACATCAGAGGCGATCCAGTGCCAGGGGGTTCCTAACTGGGGTGTATGAAGTTGGGTTTTCTAAGACTCTGATAACTGTATTTCCATCTAATTGGTTTCATTTTTATGTATGTAACACTCTGTGAAGGGGAGTTCCTAGGCTTTACCCAACTTCCCAAGAGATATGTGACTCAAATGAGGTTAAGAACTGTGTAGTAGGTAGTTAAATAGCAGCTCAGGGATTACGGATCCTCACTCCAAATCCAGTTCTTCTCCCACTGGGCCACTCAGCCCTTTCCATAAAGCCAGAGATAAAGCAGCTGAGAGTGGAGCCCATCTATCTGGTGGTGAAATGATCAGGTTTTGATTCTAATTCAGAATAGCACAGGATGGTCTTTATTTAGTGCCAGTGGTGTGGCTGAAGGGCCGAAATAAACATATAAATACTTTGTGGAAGACAGGAATGATTACATTTTAAGGCATAAAATAATTAGAGGCAGCAAGGAGTCAATGAAAAGGCCAGGAAGAGCTGGGTTTAAGTCTTATCTCTGAAACCTGCTAGTTTTGTGACTTCAGGAACAGCCTGATTTCATTGCCCTTGGCAACCAGGACTTGAAGTTTCTGAGTAGATGACAATCTGCATTGGTTGAGGGAAATTTTTCATCAGGAGTTCCTTATCTCAATGAAAAAGGTAGACTCTTTTTTCTCTCCACGTTTTGTAACAAAGAAGTTGGTTAAATAGTCACAAAGCATAAGAGATTTTCTGGAGAGAAGTGAAGAAGAGAGGGCTGTGGGGAAAAAAGGCTAGTGATGGTCCTATAAAATATTCTTAACCAGTCTATACTCTTGCTCTACCATGGGTTAGCTATGAAAATTTTAAACCATGAACTGGTGGTTCTGACGATAACTCTGAAAGTATCAAAAGTATTAAAAAGCCGACACTGTCATCTGAAGTATTTGTTCTCAGCTTCCAGCAATTGCAGTGTTGAAAAAGTCATCTTGATTTAAAATATCCAGAAACTCATTAAAGTACCTGCCTTTCTTGTGATGCACAGAATTTTCTAGCTACAAGGATCCTTGGGAATAATTTAGTTGAACTGTTTTGCTTTGTAGATGAGGAACTGAAGCTCAGAGGGATTACTGACAGAATCAGATCTGAAAACCTTGGTTTCCTGACTGCCACTCTCATACTTTTCCAGCTACTTAATGTGAAGATAAATATTAGAGGCTGGGGGAAATTCTTGGAATAATGGATAATAAACAAGTAGAGCATTCACACAGTCTTTTTACATGCAACTATCCCTTTTTCACTTTCTTGTTTCACTTTTGTTCTTGGTCTGTTCTGTATTTGAGTTAGGATGTAGGTAGGTATGTGTGTGCACGTGTGTATCCTGTTTGCTCACCTGTACACTTAGATGACTGACATGCAATAAATCATTCACAGGACCTTCAAGGTTCTGTCTTCCCATCTCCATAAGCCAGTAGATATTCTCTCTTTCCAAGAGGAAATCTGGAAACTATCATGAGTTGCCATGACTTGCCCCTGGAGTTCCTGCTGTAAACAAACTACTAGTTTGGAAGAGCATGTAGATGTATTATTATTAGTCATAGCAGTAATAATAACAATAGTAATTTACATTTCTATAACACTGATTTTGGTTGTCCAGGTATTAGAGGGAGTAATGTACTGAATAAAGATGGTAGCATTAGAAACATGCTTTCGCTTTGATTGTAAGCTACCAATGTCATCCACTGTCTATAACCCAGATTATATTGCTTCTTAGTGTTGTTTTGGCTTGCATCATTGTAATTATTGGGTACCTTGTTCTTCTGGTCCTTCTTTCTTTACTCTGCAGCACTTCATAGATGTCTTCCCCATATTTCTCTGAATTTTTCATAATGAACATTCCTTGTAAGTATGTAAAGCCAAGCACAAGCAGATTCCCAAAAGAATGCTACTGTGAACAGCTTTTAAGATTCGGATTATACAGTAATAGTGAACACTCTGTTTATTCCATTACAAATCAAGATTCAGTGCAATATTCACAATACAATATTCTCAGTATTACATCGTATTACAGAAAGTCACAATATAGTGTTCATAACAGCTTAACATTAGAATGGCCACACAA
>CM053599.1:16744362-16784050 GCA_028646575.1 Pseudocheirus occidentalis | reverse complement strand
CAAGGAACAAAAGAAGAATCACCTGGTTTCCCTAAGGGGGAAACCCTTCTCACTTAAAGATTCAATCAATTCACAATATACCAATCTTCCATTCATGGGGCAACCATTAACTTAGTCACTCATCTAGCAGTCAGTCACTAAGCTAGATTCCCAATTACTAAATATCATTAGTCACTAATAAAATTCTTAGAAAACCACACAAACTTTCCACCCCTTGGTTTCCAGCAAACCTCAGTCTTGTTCAAGGGGAGGCCTTTTCTTCATCTTGACTCTGGGAGGTCTCTCTGATTCCTTGGATCCTCTTCCATGGTTCCAGCTTCCTCCTGAATCTGCCAAACAGTCACCTGGATCCAGAAGCAGACAGCTGCCAGGTTCTCGTCCAGTCCTCAGAGGTAGACAGCTCCCAGGTCTTTGTCCAGTCCTCAGGGCAATCCCCAGCACACACTGAAGTTCATAGGGTTCAGCACATCTCAAACCCTTCACCACTTCTCTTACCTGGAACTCAAGGATCAGCCAGGCCATGAAGAAACAAAGTCTTATCCTGTTCATGTTTCTTCAGTCTTTCAGAAGTTTAGCTGGCTCTAGGACCCAGAAGGAATATTGGTCTTCTGGATGGCCTTCACCAGATTCTGGTCTCAGGAAAACTCCAATTCAGTTTTCAGTTGGCTTTCAGATACTGGGAGAGGAACTCTCTCTGTCTCTCTCCCTCTCTTTTCTCTCTCAGCTGGCTTCAGTCTCCATGAATCTTCCTTTACTGAGGAGCCAATTCCAATTCTGTCTCTCTGTCTCTAGAATTCTCCTTTATATACAGCACTGGCCTCTGTCTCAGCCAATAGCCTTCTTCCACGTCAACAGGGGAGTTCATGCTTTCTGAACAGGGTTCACACCTTCCATACTTAACCCTAAGTTACTAGGTGCTAAGTATCTGATAAACTGATTACTATTACAAAGTAGCACCATTAAATTCATATACCACAAATTGTTCAGCAATTTCACCCAATTGGTGGATACAAATTTTATTTTTTTGTTATTATAAGGAATGCTACCATTAATATTTTGTACCATAGGAATTACATTCTAATTATTACTTATAATAAAGTGACATAACATTTAGAGCAAGATTTACTGAAACTCAGACACTTCCTTTGAATCTGACTGCTGACATGCCTTAATATAATTCTGGTTTTCTTTATTCTGATATATGTATTCTTTCTATTTTACTCAGTACTCTGATGCTTCTAGATCTGGGCTCTAGGCTCTGCAGCTGACTCTCAACTCTTTAAAAGAGGGTGAATCTGTCCATAATGGGACAGTTTTTGTTGTTTTTTACTGTCCTCATATAGCCTATAGAAAAGGTTTTACAATGCTTCCTTAATATCATGCCTTGCTAATCAAACATTCCTCTTTTGTTCTTTGTTCACCAAGGGTAAAGTCTTTGTGGACTCTGGACTTGATGAAATAAGGTTTTAACTTCCAGACAAAAAAGAAACTACCTCCTTCTGTCCACAGATAGAATGTCCACATAAAATTGTAATGACTCCTTTGCAATCAGACTTTTACTTTATACTTGCTCAAGTTCTCCTGCTTTAATTTCCTGGTCCCCAACCTTTGTATAAAAGTTGATTTGCAAATAATGGCTTCAGATTACATGTTCACCATCATCTTTGGTTTGTAGGAATTTTGGAATCTGATATTTGCCCACTATCTTGCCTCTTAAGCCTTTACATATTTTAATAAGTAATTCATGAAATTTAATAAAGCCAAACAAGTTTGTTTTCAACTGTGTGTCAAAAGTTAACAAACTGGTTGCTTAGCATAATGCTTTGAACCCAAGTGCTTGAGAAATGCCTTCTCTTTTGGACTGGATTCACTATTTCGTTGATATGGGCACACTCTTGCAGACAGTAGCCCAATACCACCTGATCTTGTGCAGCTCTTGTTCATTTCCTTCCATAAATCCTCCATAAAAAATCTGCAATAAAATGGAGGTCTTCAAAAAAGACCTCAGGTTCTTCTTCAGTTTTGGGGGGTCCCCATAGGGCTCCTGTGCTGGTCATTTCATGTTTCTTGCTCTGGGTGCATGCGTGGCCCCTCTCCTTTTCCTGTTCCATATTTCCTGGATGGTAGGCCTTGCAACACTATTTGCACATAAGTCATTATTGGCAATATGCTGTAGTTGCCGTGTGTCCAATATGCATCCCTCCATTGCCCCTTAGATTTTTGGATTCTTTCATCATCTGTAAATATGCAAATTTCCAGGAGAATATTAGTGTTTTTTTTTTTTAAGATGGGTTTTAGTGTCATTGGGATCATTGAACGGCGGTTGAGGAGGCTTGTTGAATTAGTCAAATGCAGCTCCAACCATGTCACACTCTTACCCCCAACCTACTCAAACTCTAGTGGCTCCCTATTGCCTCCAGGATTAAAAACAAAATTCCGTGCTTGATATTCAAAGTCCTTGATGACTAAGCCCCACCCTCCCTTTCCAGTCTTATACCTTAGACTCTGCCACATTGATAAAGTGATGCTGACTTCCTGACTATTCTGGAACAGGATGCTTCATCTCTCAGCTCCAGGGATTTTCTCTGGCTCTCCCCCATGCCGGGAATGGTCTCCTTTCTCCTCATGGCTTCCCTGTTTTCCTTCAAGTTCCAGCCCCAATCCTGTCTTCTACAGGCAGTTAGTTTTCCCTCATTTTTCCTAATTCCAATGCCTTCCCTCTTATTGCCTATTTGTCCTGTATATAACTTACTTGTACATACTTATCTGCAGGTTGTCTCCCCCATTAGATTGTAATCTCCTTGAGGGCAGCAAGTTTTTTGCCTTTTTGTATCCCCAGTACCTGGTACATAGTAATAGAAGCTTAATATTTACTGACCGATTAAAGTAGTGTCTGTAAACAAGCATATGGAAGACCTCATTGTCTATAAAGGGCTCTAGTTTGTGCAGTTCTGTCTCTAGGTGTTGTGAAAAACACTTTTTAAGCATACATTTCTCTGTGTGTTCTTCCCTTAATACTGATGATCAGAGATTCATTAAGAAATCTTGCATGATCTTAACGTATTTGTATGAGACACATCTTTTCAATGGATCCTTCATGGCAGTGCTTTGCTCTGGGTCAAAAGCCGGGCCTTACACGCCCATCCCTTTTACTGGCTTGTGGGCTTGTCTTCAGCATAGAATCACTTGGGAAACCCGTTTGGTCCTTCCTCATATATTAACTACTTGTGCGTAGATGACTTTCACAAATACTTTGCTGAGGGAGGGCAAGTCCGTGATCATTGTTTTAGATCAGGAAAGGACTTTTTGACATCATCGCCATCGTCATCACCCTCATTGCTAGCTTGTATACAGTACTGTACAACTTAAAATGTGCCTTCCACCTGTGATCTCATTTGCTCCTCACAACTTCCCAAGGTAAATGTTAAAATTATCATTTGACAAGTGAGGAAACTGAGGCTAAGAGCAGTAAGGGATTTATTTGTCCATGGTCACATAGCTGTTGTCTGAGGCAGGACTGGAACTCAGACCTTCCTGTCCCCAAGTTCAGAGGATAATGAGTCTAGAGAAGTTAAGGGTTTTTTCTGGGGTCACACAGGCAGGAAATGGGGTGGAGTTTGAACTTGCTCTGACTCTAAATGTGGCACATTCTTAACCTGTAGCTTCAGGAATATGGAGATGGCAGTTTGGAGAAGCAAAGTCCTCCTGGGGCCATTAACAGAAAACTTGGAAAAGGTGTGTCAAACTCTTCATCATTAAGGACTGCGGTGCTACTGACTGACCCCGATGTGCTTCTTTTTTGGAGGGCAGTTGGGGTTAAGTGACTTGCCCAAGGTCACACGGCTAGTTTTTGTGTCAAGTGTCTGACGTCGGATTTGAACTCCTGACTCCAGGGCCGGTGCTGCTCACTGTGCCACCTAGCCGCCCCCCTCAATGTGCTTCTTGAGGAAGTGAAATTAGCATTGCGGAAGAGGAGAATGGGAAAAGTAGCCGAGCTAGGTCCAGATACATACGGGGGAGGTCCAGGGTGGAAGCGACACAATTTGGAGGTCACTGAAGGATCGACTACGTAAAGGGAGGTGCCTCGGGATATATCAGAGCTAGCGAGGTCGGATCTGAACTCGCGTCTATATCCAGGGCTATTTCCACTGTGGTGTCATCTACCTAGTCTATATCAAAGGCATATGAAAACAACACAAAACCCTGAGTCCTTTAAAAAAAAAAAAGGAACTTTAAGCAATAAAAGGGCAACGTAGAGAACCGGCCTATTTCCCCAAATCTGTAAAAATGTCACAATCTACACGTCCCTGGAAGGCAACGCTTCGGTCATTCAGTTTTCCACCCAGACAGCTCTCTGACCACCCCACTCGCACCACATCGTGCTCATTTGCTGATTCGCCTTCACGATTCTCTTTTGCATTTCCCCTGCCATCACTCAGATCCATCCTGTGATAGAACGCTACAGCAACAAAAGGGCGCAGTACCCACACGGTGGAAACTTGTGCCTCAAGCCCGGTGTGGGGGGCCAAGTCCCCGGGGCGCCCCCGAGCGACAGCCCAGGGGCCCGGGCTGCCTCACAGCCCGGCGGGGAGGCGGCGCTCGCCCATCCTCTGACCAGAGACCAAGCCGAGCCCCAGTGCGCTCGGGAGCCGCCCTTGGCAAATAGACTTCCGGGTCCTGGGACACAGTCCCAAAGGCAGGGGGCGAAACCTGTCTTCAGGCCCCACCCCTCTCCGAGGAAGCGGCGGGCCTAGTAGCAAGTGACACCCTTTCTTACTACTTGGGTCCTAATGTTCTTCACCACTAACAGAGTCAGATTAAGTGGCCCCTGAGGCCCCTTCCTGCTCTAGCTCAGAGATCCTGTCCAGCTTCCCGATTAGTCCAATTAAGGGAGGGGGCTTGGCCTCCGGGCCGGCCCCTCCCTCCCCTCCCTCCGTTCCGAAGCGGAAGCAGGAGGACGCGGCCCACGGCTCGGTTTCTTGCACGCTCCGGGTCAGACTGGCTCAACGCCCAGGGAGGCAGCTGCGTGGCCTGGGCGTCGCCCACAGGAAGGACACGCGGAGCTTGCCCGGTCCTCGGGCGAACTTTCACCCTACCCCACTTCCGGTAGGAGGGAGGCTCTCTGTTTCTCACGTGACGGACGAGGCGGTACTGGAGCCACGCCGAGTAGGCACTACTTCCCACAATAAGCGGCCGCGCCCTTGAAGGGCGGGGCGGCGAGAAAAGACTTTAATTCCCATGATGCCACGGAGCGGAAGCTGAGGAATCGGCACCCAGCTGATGAAGAGGGAGACGTGGAAGGGGACGGAACGGGACCACCCGTACGCCCCATTGGCTTCTGTGCGGCGTAGGGCGTGAGGCGGAGGGCGGGTATCGTGTCGTCACTTCCGTCTCTCCCAGTCAGGCCCCGCCCCTCCGATTCCGCGCCGGCGCAGTAGCGTCGAGCCGGCAGGAAAAGGGGGCGGAGAAAGGGGGGGGGGGGGTTTGGAAGCGCTGACGCGATCCTGTCCGCGTTGGAGCCGCCGCCGTGACCGCCGCCGCGTGACGTGGCAGAGCCCGAGCGCGAGCCGTCGAGCGCAAGCGCCCCATTCCTACAATAAATGCCCGCCGAGCCGCTGCCGGTGTCTGCAGCTCCTGCCGTCTGAGCCCGCGTCCGCGCCCGATCCCGAGCCGGTATCGGGGCCGCCCGTTCGCGCGGAAGCCGCGAGCAGAGCCACGCAGGCCGCGGGGCCCGCCGCCCCCTTCCGTCCCCGTCACCGCCGCCTCTCTTCCCGTCACCGCCGCCATGGGCCTCACCATCTCGTCGCTCTTCTCCCGCCTCTTCGGCAAGAAGCAGATGCGCATCCTGATGGGTGAGGCCCGGCGTCTCCCGGGTCGCAAGGCCCCCAAGCTGTGCCCCACTCTCTGGGCTGCCCCGCGGGCAGGGCTCGGAGGTGGGGGTGTGGGGGTGTGGGGGCGGGGAGCTGGGCCGGCCGGTCCGCCGCCCCCCAGCGTCGGCGCTCTGGGGCCGGGGAAGGCGTGGAGGGGATCGCGAGCGCCGGGAGAGGGGCTGTCCCTTAGCTTCTCGCCCCCGCCGACCGCCTCCATCCCATGCCTGGTAGATCTAGAGCTGAGGGGGGCGTCAGAGGGGTTGGAACCCACCTCTCCCACTTTACAAATGTGGAAACTGAGACCCGGGGAGGGCCGGTGGCTTCCCCAAGGTCACCCCGTTGGGATCGCCACCCCGGCTCTCGGACTTTATCTTTGCTCGAAGTTGTTTGCGTGCAGCTTGAGGGCATTCGCCGCCCTCTCCCTGTCTTTATACCCCCAGCGCTCAGGACAGGCAGGACCGGGCACCCACAAGTAGGTGCCCGCTGAGAGTTTGTGGGCTCCTGGACCGGGGGTAGCGAGTGAACTTTGTGAAGCACTCGAGGGCGAGGAGTCTGGCTTTGGAAAAGTTGGTTTCCTCCATTTACACGGTTTTCCAAGCGTGTCTTTCCTCCGAGAAAGGCAAGGTGGCTGTCTCTTGAGTGAGGTGTAAAGCGTCTCTCTCCTCAGGGTAGAGCTCGTTTCCTCCATGTTAACTCGGGTCACTGCCGACTTCAGAGTATAAAAAGGTTTGGGCTGAACTACTAGTAGTGTTGCAGTTTGCTAATTTTTTGATCTTACAGCTAGAAAAAAATGGTTCTGGTGTGATGATTACTGTGGTGACATCAGAATTTTTAAAAGAAAGTTTTTCTAAAGCAAAGTATCATAGTAACGAAATAGATCTACATAAATTTGATTTAACGTTGAGTTCTTTTTTTTTTCTAAACTTTGCTAAACTTAATTCTCCAGGCTTCCTGAACCCAGTAGCTGTTATTTAGTGCTAAAGATGTGCTAGAAATCAGGTACCTTACTTTTTCAAAGTTAATTTTTACTTTTCAGGTTTTCCTTGTGAAGAGGTCACCCACAGCCTTTGTATGTTTCCTTTGTGCATCGTGTTCCGGTTTCAGCCCAGGACAAGCTTTTAAAATGCCGTTTTGTTCATGCTTTTTATTTAAGCTATTGATCTTTTCCCAGTAATTGTTCCTTTCTTCATTTTTTTCTTATAACTAAGGAAAAACAATTTAAACAAATGGATAGCATGTAGCTGAAATCTGCCATCCCTGTACTCTGGAACCAAAATGTGTGTATATATAAAATGTCAATTCTAATACATTTTAGTGTTGGTTTTCATTTATATGAAATGCAACATGGCATTGTGGATAAAGAGTTTGCCTTGAAGTCAGGAAGATCTAGGTTTAAATGACTTAATTCAGTGCCCTAGGCAGCACTCTTAACTCTGTGAGTTACCAAGAAAGTCTGAACATTTCAAGAGTTTACTCATTGGGCCTTTGCTATACCAATGAAATGGCGATGGGGGCCCAAACGCCTTCATTTACATCATTGTAGTAATTGCATATACTGTCTCTCTGATTCTGCTTTCAAGTTTGTATAACTCTTCACATGTTTTCTTCATATTTGTCTTTTCTCATGGTGCATGAATGTAAATTCATTACATTAACGTGCCACAATTCATTTACCCATTCCCCACTGCATGAATGAGCACTTGCTTTTCATTTTTGCTTCTATGAAACAAAAACAGCACAAGTTTAAATGGCTGAAATCTGGCAACCTGGAGAGAGATTAGGAGTCCGGAAGGACTTTGAACTGCAATTTAATTTCTGATCTGTTTGTTAAAGATAGTAAGTTATACTTGATTGTATTCTCATGGTAAAAATAATACGGCTAGGTCCTTTTGCTTCAGAACCCATAGGAAATGAATTGGGGGGTTTTGGGTCCAAAGTGTCTTAGTATTTTTCCAGGCTCAGTTAAAGGGACTGTTCTGGAGTGTGTGAAAACCCTAGTTTGAAGGCAAGGGGGCAGGACATTGAGGAAGGTTGTGGTTATAACTACTGTCATGTGAGAAAGTGTGTAAAAGGTATAGAAATGCAAACTACTTACATTGTCACTTATCACTTTCCTAGATCCAAAAAGAAAGCTTTTGGTTCTAAATTTAAACTGAAGTTTTTTCATCTAGGTTTTCTGCTTTTTCATTTTTACTTATGCTGATGATTAGATTGTCTTGATTTAGAAACTTTTCATGCCCATCGATAGAGAAGACTATTCAATATTTTCCAATACAGCGTAATATTACAATGTTAAAAGATAGATAAATGACAAATTAATCAACGAGCAGATGTTTGTGTGTCAGATATAAACTAAGAAAGATTTTGTTTCAATTTAAAGGTTGAGATTTTTCTCTTGGTTTAAGATTTTCAGCGTAGCTAGGATGAGAGAACCCGATGAAGCCGCTTGCCCTCTTGAAACCTTACAATTTAAAGGACATGGTTTTGTTCATTGTAACCATGACATGCTTTGCCAGTGGTTCTACTTGTTCCTTTGTAGGTAACCCTTATATACCTCCTAAGTCAGTGGCTTTTTGCCAGGATTTCTTTTTTTAAAAGGTGGTTAGGGATATGGGGTTGTGATGACTTAATGGAGAAATGTTTAAGAGTTTTCTACTTTCTGCCTTTAGTCTTTAAATAATTTTCAGCTGTCATAAAAAATTGGTCACATATTTTGAAGTATTTAATACCAACTAAACTGCTGTAGCAAAGTGAAGTTATTATAAGGGAGAAAAATTGTTCATATGAATGATATCATGGATTTGTCTAGAAGGTGATTTACCCTTACCTTGAATTTATGATGAGATATGAGTTGGAAATTGACAGGTAATTTTGTAATACTGTCTTGGATTTGATTGCCAAAATGAAAATGTATCTACGTGTGTGCTAAGATGTCTAGTTAGTGATTCTTTTATCAAAATAACACTTAGTAATAGCTACCATTATTTGTTACTGCAAGCCTGGGAGGTAGGTTATAGTGAACTCACTTGCCCCAGGGTTACCTGGCTATGAAGTGTCTAAAGCTAGATTCGAACACAGGCATTCCTGGAAGGAGCTTCTTGAGCTTGGAGGATCTTGTCTTTAGAACTGGAAGGTGCCTTAGAGGTCATCAAACCTAGTTCCTCCATTTAACAGATTGGGATACTAATAGGAGCAATAGCTTCCCTCAGGTCATCCATCTTTTCTAAGGAATGATTCCATTTAATAATTCTCTGGACAAATGATCAGTCTTTGTTTGAATGGAGCGGGAAACTCTAAATAATGAAGTAAAATTTATTTCCTTGTCTACTTAATGGTCTTCTTTATGTGCCCTGATCTCTCCCTCTCCCTCCCTTCTTCCCTCCCTTTTTCCCTCCCTTCTTTCTTCTCTCTCTCTCTCTCTCTCACATACACACACACGCACACATACACAGGCGTGCGTGCGCGCGCACACACACCCACCCCAACACCAACACATGCAGTATAAAAATATTGAATGTGGCATTTCTTCAGTTAGCAAACACTAATCTCATATATGCCACATATATGCCTATATATGTTATGTGCTCCAGAGACACAGAACAATCCCTGCCCTTAAGAAGCTTACATCCTCTTGAATGGAGGCCAGCTACTGAGTTACAGAGGGGCCCTGAGTTTTGTGGATTGAAGGAAAAACATTCTACTGGTAGGGCTACATCCTTGAAATGTTGAAGAACATGAAGTTGTTTGCCTTTAGGGCAGGATTTAGTTAGGGACCTTTACTAGAACCATCTAATCCATGGGGCAGCTGAGGCCAGGGGAGGGAAGTAACTTGTCCAGAATCTCACTGCCCAGCCTCTAGATCTCCTCTCCCCAGCTTTGGGGCTGTTGATAACAAGTTCATGCAGAGAAATTGGAACGTTTTGTATTCCCATTGAGATATCTAGAGTCTTTACAGTTTTAGAAGTGAAAGAAGCTTTAGGAAAAATTTCAAAATATAAGGTAGGTTTTTGCTGATTAAGCAGAAGCCAAGATTCTTGTCTAGCTTGACTTCATTTCTGTGAAAGTTCCATGGACTGGCAAAAGTATTTTCCCCCCAAGTTTCCGTCAGAGCATTAAAAAAAAAAACCACTCCACTCATCATTCACCTAAATATTTGTCCCCATAACACTTTGTCTGAGAAATCAATATTTACTTTGGCTTGGGGGCATTTTTTGTAATACTACAAATTTAAAGTAGATGGCAGAACTTGCCAAGTCTCCTGGTTTTATGCTGTTAAGAGTTGAAATGCTATCCTTAGCTTGTGTAGTCATGTAGATAAAAAGCATCTGGCCCTGTAAGGGTGCCACCTTCCCTGTCTGGGTGCTTGTCTACCAAGAGCTATTTCGGATCTGTTTGGGCACAAGCAGATTCAGCTCACCAGATCTCAGTACAGCACTTGCATGCTACGTTCTGAGTCTGAGCAGAGCGCTTGTTGTCTTGCCTGCTCTGGTGGCCAAAGTACTGAGGATATAAAGTATTATAGAATGCTTTGCATGATTTGGTTTTGCTCATGAAAATGAAGTAAGTTGAGAAGAAGGACCTTTTGATCATTTTACTGATGACCAGCACCTCTACAAGTCTGACTTGGTTCAAGATGTCAGAGAAATAGTTTCTGAATTTCTTCATCTTCGTTCTGTCACAATAGCACTGAGTTGTTTGCAGTTTCTGTAGAAATTCTACCTTATATATAGTTTTTATCTATTCAACTGCAGCTGAAATAGAAATGAGTAATTTCATAATACATCTATTTTCATCAAACTTATTATAAATTAGGTATTTAAAACTCCAAAAAGCTTTCCCCTTTTCTGAATAGCCGGAATTAGCTTGTTTTTTTTTTTTCTTGAGTATACTGTTGCAGACAGTAGCAATATTAGGGAATTCATACTTAAATGGTTAGCACAAGTGAATGAGATTGCTTACTTGGTGTTCTGATAAATTAAGGGTGTGTGTGTGTGTGTGTGTGTGTGTGTGTGTGTGTGTGTGTGTGTGTGTGTGTGTGTGTATGTTTATGCTGTATGTTAGTAAGCATCTTGGGAGAAGCTGTGGATCACTGAAGTAATTTTATAATTTTACCTTTTATTTGGCATTTAATAGTTATCTATATTCATTTTACAAAAGACACTAAAATTTAATTGTCATCTTTGTTTTTTAAAATGCATGTTCTGCTATGTCTAATAAGTAACTAATCCTTAAACCAGCAACTTTATATGACACCACTGCTTCTATAAATTCTTACTACTCTGGGTGTTGGAAGATTTTTAAGGTTCTTATGCAAAATTACTTTTGTAAACAGATCTTATTGTAGAATAATTAGCTTAGCATCATGAGAAAAGTCTTGAAGCCTGGGAGAAAGGGGTACCTTTTGACTGTGAGCTGTGGCCCTTGAGGCTTGGGAGGTGGGGATGGTGACAGACTCAGGCCCTGTGTATACCACCTTAGGTAGAACATGTTTTGGGGGATAAACAAAGTAAAGTGATTGGACCAATTGGTATGAAAATATATCAGAAAACAAAAGAGAAATTCAGAAAGACTTTTAAGATGCAGAGTAAGTGACCATATACACAATGACCAAAATAATGTAAACCAGAAAATGCTAAAAGGAGCCCTATGTCTAAGTCATTGCAATAACCAGTCTTAACTGCCCCAGGAAGAGAAAAGGAAACAAGTGGTTTTTTTGGTAGAGTGGGGACTGCCTGTTCGAGCAAAAGATTTGCATGTGTTGTCAAATACTTGGGTACCCAAAGGGTTAGTTTTACTTAAATATTTTTCTTTGTTCTCCAGGGAGGCTTCTTTGAGAGCAGAGTATATCTGGAAATTACAGTACTGTAAAAGTTAAAGTCATCAATAAAACTTATTTCAAAAATTTTTTTTGAAGTAACGAACAAAGTTTTGTTTAAAAATGAGCATAAATTGTATATTTCCTGGTCTAGTTGGTCTGAGTGTGATTTTTTAAAATATCAGACTTGGCTGTAATTTTGACTTGGTGGCTTTTTGTTTAGCCAAAAGTTGAGTTTTGCTTTAATTTTGAATTTTGAATAAAGTCACTTTGGACTTTATTCACCATGGACTAAGCTCAGTCAGTACGGCAAGTGCTCCCTGTTCCATGTTCCCTTCCACTGCCACTGGGAATGCTAGGCATTTAAGGGATGGAGTTGGAATCCATCGCTCCCTGTAGTCCTGGTGAAGATGCTCAAGGGAGGTGGACTATTTTAGTGGTGCTTTGCAAGTTTTAGAAATTCTGTTTCACTCTAAATTTGTTTGACATGCTTGGTAACTTCTCTATAGGACAAAAATTGGCAATAGTGATGGTGGAAAGAGTGGCATAGGCTCTTTAAAAGTATAAGCCAATAATGCATGATGAATAAGGAAAGGAAAAGTAAAAAGAATATCTTTGCAGAAGTAATCAGTTGTCTGAAACTACCTTCAGTAATTGGTCCATGAGAGGCAGCCTGGTAATGGCAGGAGACCCCGCTTTGGTCCAAGAAGATTTGGGTTCAGGAGTAGCCTGCTCCTACGGCTCTGGGAAGCCTGGGCAATTTGGTTAATCTCTGGGGTCCAACTAACTGTAAGATTATAAATTGCTGAACTTCTTGGAGAGAGAGTTCAGTGCTGTGTGGTGAAATCACAGGCCCCACTCCCTCCTTCCTGCCTCTGAAACCTCTCCCCCCCCCATGAGTCCAAATGTACTACTAATTGAGTACCTTTTTGAAAGAAAATTCAAAATTAATTTTTCAATACTTAATGTGTGATGGATTAATAATAGAGTAATTAGAACTAGTTTTTGACCTGAAAACTTGGGCTCCTTTTGCCAAATTGGACTTAAGTGGAAAATAACCATTTCAGTTTGAGTTTTAAGTGACACAACAACAAAAAAAGGTGGGGAAATTTAATGTTTTTCATATCTCAAAAAATTATGATCATTGTGTGCTATTTATCACTCATTAAATGAATACTATAGGAATTGATATTGATGTTGATGTTTCCAGGTCTCTTGAGATTTGTATTTATGTATGTACTTTATTCTGTTCTTTTAAATAGTTAATGGGCATTTTTCTTCACTGCTTCAGATTTTAGCCAATTCTGTGGTAAGGGTGAGCCCCTAGAAGCTCTAAAAACAATGTAGTATGTGTGTTTGGTAAGGTGGACAAGGTGGAGTGCGATGACTCTTGTCATCTCTAGATGCCTTCTGTGATAACCAGGCAGTGAGATCAAGAGCTGCTTTTTATTCATTCATTTCTTTATTATGGGGTTTGTCACCAGCAAGAAAGCTGCTCCTCCCTACTGCCCTCCTTTAATTGCCCCCCTGTTCAAGGAAGCCTTCTGATGTGCTCTGGAGACCGAGGGCCCCCTGGACTTGTCAGGATTCCGGGCAAAAGCCAGGGTGGGTTGGAACAGTCTTGGCAGACCTGCAGGCCTGTTTTCTTATTTGTGAAATAAGGAGTAGTCAGTCATACAAATGAATGAAATAACATTTCCTAAGTGCTCATTATTCAGTGAGCTAAGTGGAAGGAGAATGTTTTGTCAGCCTCATGCCCGGTAAAAATAGGACCTGTTCTAGTCTCTTAGTTTTTTACCTTCCAGGTTTTAAAACAGACCTATAATGATCTGTTCTGAAGAGAAGAGCATTCTTTATTTTCATAAGATTTTTACCTCAGTTTACTATTGGGCTGTTTTCTGATTTCTGGGTGATGGTTCATAGGATCATAGATTCAGAGCTGGTAGTGACCTTAGAGAGTCAAGCAACAAATATTTCATATATTATGTATGAGTCTCTCACAGTGCCAAGTGCTGAAAGTACTTGGAGATCATTGAGTCGAACCTCATCATACAGATGAGGAAGCTGATAGCAGAGCAGTTACTGGTCTGGCTCAGGCCAGTGTGTGGCATGGGATCTCCACACAGATCTATCTGCTCTCCCTGCTGTGCTCTTTCTCTTGGTTGGTTCACATTGAGAAGGTGATGTTTAGATAGACTAAGATCATTTTGGCCCTTATACTGTGGAGTTCTTTCTACCTTTCCACCCTTTTAGAATACAAGTCAAAGAAATAGAATGAATATTTCTTGTTTCTATTCTCTTATTTTGATATGACTGTTTAAAAAGTTAAATCACGGACATTTTTGGTTGAAAATGTTTTTAACTGAAATATGTTTTGTCTGGGGCTCAAAAAGAATGTTAAAAGACATTTAAAATGTTTATATTTGTTCCCAGAAATGTTTCTGTTTGACTTTTTAAAGACAAATGAATCTTTAAGTTCTGTGAGGGTGTTTGAAAACAATTTTGTAGTTCACACGTTGGATTAGGATCTGAAATCTGTTTTTCTTTCCCCAGTTGGTTTGGATGCTGCTGGCAAGACAACTATTTTGTACAAGCTGAAGTTAGGAGAGATAGTCACCACCATTCCGACCATCGGTAAGGAAAATAATGGTTCATTCTGATTTGTAAAGTGGCAAGAGAGCTTTTATAATTTGGAGTAATGCAGTGTATTGCTGAGTAAATGCTGCTGTAATTCAAACTAGTTTTTATTTGTGAAAGTTTGCTAAATATTTATTAGAACTTAAAAGAACAGTAGAATATGGCAACAATAGATTCTCTTGATCAGTTATATAACTACTTTTTTTTTTTTTTAGGTTTTAATGTGGAAACAGTAGAATATAAAAATATTTGTTTCACAGTATGGGATGTTGGTGGTCAAGATAAAATCAGACCTCTTTGGAGGCATTACTTCCAAAACACACAGGTAGGATATGGATTTTCTTATATATTATTAAATAGATAGTAAATATATATGTATGTGTGTATTACAAGCTGTTTTTCAGACATGAGTTAGCATTCCTCTTATCATGACTTTCATGTCCCTGGGTGGACTCCTCCTTTCACTTCTGTGGACTAAATTTGGCCTGAGAATCCGACTTCAGTGAGTCCCAGACAGTAAATTGGGCACCCACCACTTGTCACTCTCTTCAATTTGTTGACTTTCAGCCTTTGTTTAGAAAATAGCAGAGTATAGGTAATGACCTAAAGTTAAATTTCATTTTCGTGTACCAACGTTGGAAGCCTTTTAATTCCTTCAGATAAAGTTTTCTTTAAGAAAGTAAGAAAATTGACAGTACATTAATTCTTTTGTTGATTCTTCATTGTTTAGAAAACTCATGTAGCTGGTATGTGTTTTACCATTACTCTTCTATGTTAAGTGGTTGGTATTTCCTTGCTGTGTGTGTCCTTCCCTCATGCTGGTCCCAGCCCCTCTTTGTCTTAATGACGTACCTTGTCTGTCGTCAGAGCCCGTCCCTTATGGTTGGCGAAGAGAGCATTTATTAATTGCTTGCTCTGTGCCAGGCATTTTGCTAGGCACTAGGGATACAAAGACAAACACCCAACATGGCCTCAGCCTTGAAGAGAGGAGGCTTAGGTTCTAATGAAGAAACCTAGCACACAAAAGGAAGCTGGGGGAGGTGCACCAGTGTGGCAGCGGTGGATGTGGTGGGAAGGGACTCAGATAGCCCTATCAAGACCTGACATCCCGGGAGCAGAAGAGGAATGGGAGGGCTGGGGTTGGCTCATCCTTGTGACTGTGAGCTGGCCGCCTTAGGCACTTACTAGCCATGTGACCCTGAGCAGGTTACTTAACATCTCCCAGCCTCAGTTTTCTCATCTGTAGAATGGGGATAATAATTAATTTTGTTATTATTATGCCTTCTAATATCCAAGTGAAATTTTAGTATAGGCCTTTTATCTTTTGAATATATTTTACAAAATGTTATCAAACTGATGTTTATGGAGAGCTTATTGTATACAAAGAACAATTTATCCAGGTCCCTGTTTTTTCCATGAAATCCCGCCTTTACATCCCATGTTTCACTTCCTGTTTGAGGCCTGGAAAATGACGTAACCTCTCCAGGACTGTTTCTTTATCTGGAGAATGAGGGAGTTGGATTAGATATGTCCTGAGAAGCCTCCTATCTTTAAAGCCATGATCCTGTGTAAGTCCTGGGGGACGGCAGAGTTGTAATTAGCTGAGGACAAATGAGTATAGAAGTACAGCCAGTGAAGCATATTTAAAAAATTCACTGTATTAACATGGAGCGGGGGGCAGTGAGGTGTGATGGACAGAGTCAGGAAAATTTAATTTAAGTACTGTCTCCAGTGCATCCTGGCTGTGCCGCTCGGGACCAGTGGGCTTCTGACCCTCTCAGAAACACCACCCGCTTAGCTCTCTGAAGTGCTGACTTGCCTTTGTGGTTCAAGAAGCTTTCTTGCTTTTTTCTTTTTTTTTTTTTTTTTTTTTGGAGGGAGGAAGGCAGGACAATTAGGGTTAAGCCCCAAGGTTACGCAGCCAGTAAATGTTAAAGTGTCTGAGGCTGGATTTGAACTCAGGTCCTCCTGAGTCCAGGGCCAGTGCTCTATTTACTGTACCACAGAGCTGCCCCAGCTTTCTCACTTTCAAGCTCCATAATAGAGATGAAATCACAGGTCTGAACCAAAGAAATTGATGTTGAAGGTAAATATTTTTATCTAGAGAAAAGGTAAGATAACTCTGGCTCTTTGATTACCTTTGCTGGCTTAACTCTGTTTATTCATGCATCAAAGTGAATCTTTTGGTTGGGGTAAGATTCTGTCACTAGGACTTACATACCAATACATACCTTGGTGAAGTGATTTGTATTATCAGAAGTTTCTGAAAGGAGGGTGCTTTGCTTTTATTTTTTTCCTTAAACTATTTATTGAAATAGCATAGTTTCAGTAATTACTAATAATTATCATTAATGTTAATTGTATTGATAATTTGGTAATAATTGCCTAGTACTAGACATATCAGTGATACTGATTAGGCTTTAGAAGGCCTTTAGGGTACTTTCAACTTCATATTTTTCTCACCATTTCCTGTCAGTCATAACCAAATCTAATCTTGTTCTCAGGCCTAATTAGAATACTTGTTTCTAATTTGCTTTAAACCTTTACTCTGGAATTAGGCCAGGGCTTGTCCATAGCTCTGGTTCAGTTTGCCATCAGAAATCCTTGTGGCTTTTCATCACTGGCTGTGGGAGTTGTGAAGAAAGCCTAACCATAACACACGTCTGTTAGACAAGGCCTTAGTTTTATCTTTGGCCATTAACAGATTTCTGACCTGCACGGGATCCAGTGTTTCCTAGTTTGTAGCCAAAGAAGAAATATACAATTTTGTGACTCTTTCCACCTACTCCATTCGGAAAGGAGCTAATTTCTAGTCTTCAGCTGGAGAATTTCTCCCTCCCCAAGGACGCTTGGATGTTTGGCCTTCAGCTGTGCGGTGCCTTGGATATTCCTTCCAGTGCAGATCCACATCTCTCCATGGCCTTTCATCCTTGGGTTCTGCTTTTATGTCTGTTCCCCACAGAAATGCTTCAGATGTAGAAGCACTTTTCTTTTAGCCACCAGGATACCTTTTAACATGGGGAATGTTGAGAGACTGCCTTGGGTATAGATTGCCTTAGTAAAAAATTTTCCTTACTGCTTTCTGGAAGAGCTTAAATTTGTCTCGATTACATTTTGAACAACATGGTTTCTAGCTAGGAAAGGGCCAGTAAGACAGTGTCATAGTGCTTGGAACTTGGTAGGCACTTACCAAGTGTTTGCTGAGGGGCCATCAGCATAGTTAGTGTGTGTATAAAAGGCCCCAGTGTGTGTGTGGGGGGGGTAGGGGGTTTGGGGGGGTTAGCTGTGACCCTAGTAATGAACTCCTTGAGAAAGACAGGGGAGTAAGTAACGTGGACTAGTTTGTGTGGATGGGAGTAAAAATCACAGGAGGGGTGGTTACTGAGGGAGAGCCATAGAAGGGTGGTCTAGAAGTGGCTGTGAATGGCCAGTGGCAGGCCAGAGGACACGCAGTATGGGCAGAGATAAGGTGCTCCTCAGAAGGTGATCTTGCTCCGTCTGCACTGTGTTGCTAGGCATGAGTGGCCACTTGTGCCCATGTTGGCACGCTTTTTTGGCTGGCATTCCAAATATGTTCTCTCAGAAAAGATGGAATTTACTGTTGCTTCAGAACTAATACACGCAACTCATGGACTTGAACAGCTGTATAACTAGCCGCAATGAAGAAAAACATCGAGCATCTTATCAGTTGAACTAGATTCCCAAACCATGTATTATTCACTCCCTATGTGAAGGGCCCCATGGTAGATGTGGGGGACACAGAGGCCAGAATGCAAGAATGAAACTGCCCGTGTCCTCTAGGAATGTACACCTTTTGGGAGTCTGTAAATTTTTTTTTTTGGAGGGGGGAAGGCAGGGCAATTGGGGTTAAGTGACTTGCCCAAGGTCACGTGGCTAGTTAAGTGTCTGAGGCTGCATTTGAACTCGGGTCCTCCTGACTCCAGGGCCAGTGCTCTATTCACCGTGCTACCTAGCTGCCGCAAGGATATAATTTCTTAAGACAATGTAAAAACATCTACCAAGTTGTGTATGGTTTTATTGGCTCTTCTGGTCTCCAGAATTTTCCAGGGAGCATTAAAAGAGATGGATCGAGCCAGGTAGGAGGAGGCTTAAGAAGGGATGTAAAACTAAGTTTTTAAAAAAATTTGAGTATCAGGTCTAATAGTGCAGTGTGCCACTTACATGGAGTTCTAAAGGGCTTCCTTTAAAAATTGAAAATAAGTGTGGGTTTGAAGTGAGGAAGCAACAAATAGCCAGCATTATGTGGATTTTTGTGTCCTGGTGTATGGGGGGTAGTGAGAAGTTGTAGCTGCTTAAGGGAGGCCGGGGGCTTTGGGGAGGCTCTTTAGGGGAGCCACGTTTCCTTGAGTAGAAGTAGATGGAAGGAGTGTGAGAGGAAGGTTCCGAGGCCCCCCAACCCCCAGAGGTGTGGAGACTGAAGAGGCTGGCCTTAGGAGGGAGGCAGGGAGGTGCAGGGGCAAGAGAGGCATGACCAGCAGATAGCAGTAGTAAAGTGGCTAGAAAGATTCTGGGCCATCAGGCTCTCGGAGATTTCCTGGCCACTCTGGTCATTCCTTTTCTGCGCTGCTCCTATGTTGCTCTCTGGAAACTGTTTCTGTTCTCATAAGTAACCTCACAGGTTTATCTGACTTGTATTTGAATAGTCCCTTGGGTTTTGTTTTTTTTCTGGTGACTGGAGCTCTCTAGTTGTTAGCAGTCCAGAGTCAAAAGGTAGCAGTTTGAGAGAGGAGCCGTTATTCCCCTTTGCATACAGCATATGATCGTATAAACTCATCATGTTACCAATTGTCCATTAAAATTTTTTCCCCAGATTCCTCATGCTCATTATTATAAGAACAACAGAATGTGATTTATTTCTCCTCAACATATATCCTAATTGAAAAATTACTAATTTGGGCCTATGTTTCTTTTGTTCCAATGCTTGCTAGATACACCAAGGGGTTTACATTTCTTTTGGAATCCAAGTTGTGGTAACTATAACTCTAAATGGTGCATTTAGGTTATTTCTAAGTACTGGGGATCCCCCTAGTATTACAGAGGAATCAAAGCCATCAATTCTTTTTTGAAGATTGAGTTTTTAGTGTCATAATATAGTGACAAAGGAACACTTGCCTTAGAAGACCTTTATTCTAGTCTCTGCTCAGGTGTTAGGATTTCATTTAACTTTATTTCAGGCACAATTCACTTTCTGTGCTTACACATAAGCATTGATGGAGGAGCCACTGCTCCTACTTGGGTTCTCTGGATAAACAGCTTGTTATTGGTCTTCACAGGGTGGTCAGTGAATTCCTGTTAGACTTTGTAACACGTAGTCCCTTTCATTTGGTCAGAATTAGGTTGGGCACATCTACATTAGGTGTCAGAGTCACAAAGGCTGACCTTGTGGGGCAGTGTGTGGGGTTGCTGGGCTTATAGGCCCAGTAGCTATGCCTCACAGGAATGGTGGACAGCTTGACCATGATGATGATACCATAGATCAGTGGTTCTCATCCTGGGGGTTATGTTCAATTTGTGACAATGAAAATACATCCTGCGTATCAGGTATTTACGTCATGATTCATAACAGTAGCAAAATGACAGTTATGAAGTAGCAACGAAAATCATTTTATGGTTGGGGGTCACCACAACATGAAGAACTATATTAAAGGGTCATGGCATTAGGAAGGTTGAGAACCAATGCCATAGCTGCTTCTCTAGTCGTTTCTTGGGGCTTTTGATATCCAGGTTAATATGACTATTGTAGTTAGTAGTGGCCACCAAGGTCTTGAAACAAGGAATGCCAACAAATTTAAATCTGTTTCTGAATAAGCCTCTTGAGGGGAGTGCAGAAGAGAGATTCCCTCCAAAGACTTTAGTCTTGTGTTTTTAATGAGATGTCCCAGCTTATGTCCTTGGAGACCCTTTTTTTCTCTCTGAGTACCCTAGACTTTCCCTTCTCCCCAAATGGCCCTGTTCTTTTCTGTCTTTTGGTTGAGAGTACATATAACTGTCACAAGTGCCCCAAGGTCTGGTCCATGTCTGTGAAGGGCTCTAACCTGGGAGCTGCTTGCCCTGGGTACTTGTCAGTGTTGCTTGGGGGAAATATTCTCTAAACCATGAATTGTTCCATGAATTCAAGCTATGCCAGGATATTTAGCTTTGTTTTAAAGACATCAAGTTTAAAACTAGCTGTGTGACCTTGGGCAAGTCACTTAACCCCAACTGCCCTCCAAAAGAGCAAAAAAAAAGACATCAAGTTTTCTAGCATTTCTTATTCGATCTGTTTTTAGTTGTAATCTTACATGTTCAGTTCTGTGAACCAACTATTGATTAAATTGTCAAAACATGACTGTTGAGACGCTTTGGTTTGTCCTACTTTTTGAATCCTTGTGGCTGCTTCCATGAAAAGTTAAAAGAAGGAAAATGACTTGGGTAAAATTTAACTAGTCAGTTTTACAGCTTTGCAGTATATTTAGTAAAAGTTTTGGGTATGAATTGGTTGTTCGTGCTATTTGGAATGAGTCACTTTTACTAAAATCCTGACAGAAATAACGTGACTTTGGAGCTGTATTTACTCCATGATTAGCTCATCAGAATTGTTTTTTCCTTCCAGGGTCTTATTTTTGTGGTAGATAGCAATGATCGTGAGAGAATTCAGGAAGGAGCCGAAGAGCTGCAGAAAATGGTAAGAAAACAATTACATTAAAAGAGTAATAGAAATAGAATGAAATTCAAAACTGGCCTGTTGTTCAACTAGATAGATTTTCAGGGTTAAAGCAACTGAGTTTGTTCCATCGAGTGGTGATGATGAGAACATTTTATTTAACGTTGGAGTCAGACAGACACTGAATTTTAGTACTGGAAGGGACACTGGGAAGTCTAAGGAGGTGAAGGAACTGACCTCCAGGAGGTCATGGGCGCTCCTGCTGCCACCCCCTGCTTACCTGGTACTTGCCCCATATTCCTCTTCCCTCATTTATGTCAGAGATCTTTGGCCATAAGGGCCCAGCCTAGCTGGCCTTGGAGTCTCCCTTCTCTGGGCATACATGTAGGCTTGGTGTTTGTGGCCAGCCCTTCCAATCACATCTGAGGACAAAGATGGTGCTTTTTCTCTGCCCGTCAGTGTCTTGTGAAGCCCTCATCATCATTTGTAGATTTCATCATAGAAACTTTGCCCCTAGCAAGGATCCAGGCAGCCCGTGTGCATGAGGCACAAATGGCCGGGGTTTGTAGAGTGACTGATTTCCCAGCAGCCTTTGTCTTGACTCCCGTCTTGCTTGGCTGAAGATAAGTGGAAAGAGCGAGAGAAGCAGAGGAGATGGCAACTAGCAAACGCTTGTTAAGCATCAGAGCCCTGCCTTTCTTCACTTACGCTGGCATCTCCCTCACAGAAGTGATTGCAGATAGGCAGAGGCAAGGTTGTCCTGCTTCACCGCTTTGAAGGTTTTGCATTGGGTTTGTCACTGAAGAATTGGAAACTTGGTAAACACTTAAGAAGCTTGCCCTGACTGGCACAGAGAGCGTATCATGCCATGCCACTTTTACTGGGCTAGGTGATCCTGCCCTCAAGAAGTTGGCATTTATTTAGGGGGAGCATCTTGCACCACAGGCAAGTTGGTATGGAATGTACTCTTGGGGGCGAGCATGTTGGAGATGGCTCCCAAGTTGAACTTGGAAGGAAACTGGGGGATCTGTGAGACTGGAGCAGAGGGAGGAAGACTCACTTACCATAATGTTGGAAATTGGATTTTATTCCAAGTAATGATGTCATCAATGCCACTTTATTCCCAGCTTCAGGAAGATGAATTGCGGGACGCTGTGCTACTGCTCTTTGCAAACAAGCAGGATCTGCCCAACGCTATGGCCATCAGTGAAATGACAGATAAACTAGGCCTGCAGTCCCTTCGTAACAGAACTGTAAGTACTGGAGCCAGACCTGGCCTCCCACCGCTGGGTTCTGGGGGCCTTTGGGGCTGGGGGCCTTGGATGGAGGAGACTCTTGGTAGGACAGCACTAGTGGGCTCAACTAAACTGTGCAAAGCCAAAGGCTTTCCCTTGTGACCTAGTGGTCCATAATGGTGGAAGAATGGGCAAGGCAGGGTAACCTAGGAACCCAGATGGGGCGCTGAGCCAGCCACCCCCTCCCGTTTCCTTAGACTTGAGTCTGTAGTAGTTGAGTTCATTTCTAGAGGCAGCCCTTAATGAGCTTACCCTTTCAGCAGGCAAATTGCACTTAGGTGCTTCATGATGCTGGTTCTTAATTTATTTTTAAAGAATTGCTTTATTGATTTTTTTTCTTTTTACATTACTGTCATTTCTCTGTTACTTCCCTTCCAGATTCCAAAAGCTTCTCTTGTTAAGGAAAAAAAAATCTAGCTAACTAAAACCCCAAAACCCCATTGGTTGGGGCTCTGTATTTTTGTAGCATGAGTCTTTTGACATTTGGGGGAAATGTAAATCTGGTGCCAGTTTTGTATGTGGATGTTTTTGAATTGCAACTGGATGTGTAATTATAATAATTTTCCTGTGGTGTGCTTACCCTCCTATGATCAAGATTTCTTTTGCCCTCTCATTCATTTCCCTTTTCTTAATTTAAGAGTCAAAGGGACTCTGGTATATTGTTTAATCTAACTTCTGTTTACAGATGAGAAGACTGAGTCCCAGAGCTGGGACTTTAAGTCACACAGCTGGCTAGATACTGGACGGCAGTGTTAGTAGGGGGGAGAGATGTCATGTCATGAGGTCTGCTCACTCTCTAAAAGTCGAGTCATCTTGTTTAGGCTTGCCCGTGCCCCCTGACAGGTCAGATTTGGGATAAAGAAAGATTCAGCAGTTACTTGTCTTATATAAAGATTTACTTTCACAGATATAATCTTAAGTATAGTTTGTAGTTAAAATTTTAAATTTCTTCTGTGTTTTGTTAATTCATCTGAACTTAGAATGCTTGTAGGAAATCCATTCTCTTCTTTTTTTCTGCTTTAGAAGGTATTTTTGAAGTTTAATAGACTGCTTTCTCGTTAAAAGGTGTTTTTTTCTTATTTCTTCCCAGTGGTATGTTCAAGCTACCTGTGCTACACAAGGAACCGGTCTCTACGAGGGTCTTGACTGGCTGTCAAACGAGCTCTCGAAACGTTAAATCCAACTGGATAACTAACCAAGGACATGTTTGATAGAATTGGGTCTAGGCTTGTTACAGCAAAATTAGTTTGCGTCTTGGTTATTAAATGGTATCTTGGAACTGGTATGGGCAGGATTTTACAGCATTTGAACTTATTTTGTTGCCAATTATTGTTTCCCAGGTTTAATGTTGCTGTTATAGCAGTTATACTTGGATTTAAAAAATTCTCCTTAACTTGACAAAAGTGTACTCTTATGATTTTACTTCCCTTGGCCTAAATGCCTGGACATAGCTATTGTGACAACCTTCAAATGAATATGTTTTGAATGTTTTTTTGAGCCCCAATAAATAATGTTTTAAAGTTTCCCCTTGCTACTTTACTGATACCTTATGTCATTCCTTGGACAGTCTGCTGATTTCAAAATGTAGCATTCCATTTGTATTTATTTCTCTCCCTTGCCAAAAAGACTTTCTAATACTGCTGCTGCCGCCAGCCAAGAAAATGCTCTAAAAAAAACACTATTCAGATTTCCTGCAGCTGAGGGACATGGGGACTTTTTGACTATTAACCAGCCCTGCTTCTCTTGGTGTGATTTGGCCTTGATGGATGATTAATTCTGTGCTGGTGGCAAAGCGTCGATACCGAGATGGCTTTTCCTACTCAGCAGATTGTCTTCTTTATATTGTATCTTTTTTTATGTTGCATGTTGCTTTTGGTATCAGCCTGACTTTTTTTGCCCAGTGTATCATAGTTCAGCTGATGTTTTATTGTTTATTGGTGAACATATCTTCATTAAGAGATTTTGGAAAATTCATCAAACTCAATAATGAATTAGTTTCTTCATAACCCACTTGAAATTATTCCTAATAAAATGATAAAATATACAATTGGGTTTGTGCTTTTTTAGTCTCAAAAGATCTGCATTTGATGGCAAAACTTTTATGATTAGTAAAACATCCTAATAAACTGTCCCAAATGTGAATTCATGAGTCTTTGCTAATCATAAGCCAAGTCCACAAGCATTTATTAAGCCCCTGCTCTGTGCCTGGCCCTGTGTGGAATGTTAGGGCTTTAGAGAAAGGCCCAAAGACAGCCCCCACTCTGGGGGAGAGAAACATATCAACAACCAGGCAGAGGAGACAGGCTAAACTGGAGAGAATCTTAGAGGGAAGGCTCTAAAAATAAGGGGAGATTAAGCAGAAAAATTCTGTGGCCCTCCCTTAGTGCCTCAGCCTGGCTTCAGAGCTGAGCCCACCTCCATGCTTGGCTGCCAGCTGGGCCTAAATTTGAGCCATTTCCTACCAACTTGCAGAGTCTTTGAAAATGGGCCTGTTGAAAGATACAGTGTCTCTTTCCTCGAAGGAGGAGAGGAAGTTTAGCTAAAGTCAGAGTAATATTCCTTTGGATGGCAAAAGACTGATGAATTTGTTACTTATGGAGGCACCTAATGAAGTGCAGGAAGCTGGGGGAAGGTGCAGTTTGAGAGATGGTGGATCCTTGACCTATTTCAGGTTTTAATAATTGAAAGATTAATGAGTTTTAGATAGTGAAAAAGCAACTGCTGGTTATCAAAGCAGCAGCTAATGGGGGTGTGTGGGGAGAAGGCTGTAGGTGTTGTTCTTTTAACATTTTGTGGCCTGACCAAAACTTTTTTTTTTGCTTGTTTACTTTTACAAGATTCAGTTCCAGAATCACTTGAGTTTCAGATTTTTTCTCCCCTTCCTCCCCACTCCCCATCCCCACCATGGTGGCATACAATCATGTATAGGATCTGCAAACACCATACAATAGTCTGCTTGTATAGGCGTTGTAGTCAATGGAGTGAACAATGAGAAAAGAGAAACAAAAACCGAAGATAGAAAAGAATGATAGCATGCATTGCTTCAGTCTCCCTTTAAACTCTGTTGACCAAAACTTCTTAAACCTATAGGCCAGGTTAGGCTGTATCTTAGGTAAATTTTTGGTTTTTCACATACTGTTGGTAACTTAAATCATAGTACACTTTGAAATATGCTTTGAGTGTGGGTTGTTTTTTTACCAAGGCTGTTGATAGTTTTGAGTGTTTTATGTAAATTATAATATTGATAGATAAACATCAGAACTTAATTGAGTGTTGAAAGGAAAAACAAAATTGTTTTTTTTTCTGCAGTAGGCTTGTTTCAAATCCACTGTTCAACAGACATTACCTTCATGCATCATTTGTACAGCTATTGCTGTATGAAAGGTTAATTTTTACTAAATGTAAATTTTAATGAGGTTTGTTTGGAAAATCCGCATTCCTGTGAGATGCCTTAGGAGCTGTTCCCTGCTTTGGTTCTGATCTCTATTGTAACACTCCAGTGGCCTGTGGTTGCTTCCCCTTTCCTTAAAGAACTAGCTCAGGTACTGAGGCCTTCCCAAGCCTCCCAGCTAAAAGTCATCTTTCCCCATCTCATGAGACTGCAGATCCCATCCCTTTTCCCTCCTCCTGGCATGACCTTCACCAAGATGTCTGTGTCTCTGGGCCTGTTTCCTTGTTTTAAAACTAAGGGCTTTCAACTAAATGACTTATAAGATTCCTCTGGAAAAATTGCAGGTGTTGAACAATACACCTAGGTTGCCTTTTGCAGGCACAGGGGAAGAATGTTTTAAATTTAAACTCCTTCTAAAAATTCCACCAGTTTCTTTTTAAAGTATTTAGACATGAAGATTTAATATTTGGTAATTTTTCATGAGAAAAGTAGCTTACTGTTTTGGTCAGGGTAAGAGGTTTGTGTGATTCCCCCCATTGTGGAAAACGAATTGTTGGTATAAAACGCTTATTCCTACAGCTAGTTTCCAAATATCAGATTGGAAAGATGAACAAAGATTGTGATTTGTTTAAAGGTCCCTAGTCAGCTGCCAGAACCAAGGCTCTGACACCTATCCCTTTACTTCTCAATCATATTAATAAGCTATTATCTGGTCATAACTGAATAAATTCTTTGTTGTCCCTTGTTTAAGTGATCATTCTGGTGCTTTGCTATGAAGCATTTCCATTTTTTTAAAACTTTGTGTAATATTTTGGTCAAAATCACAACTGGATGAAATTTGCTAATGTTGTCACTTTACATCAGCCTTGTCCCATAACTTGGGTTTTGATTCCAGCAAATTCTGACAGGTATACGCGTGCACCCAGAAGTATCTTTTATCTATGCCATTTGTAGGACTAGTAGTTAATTTTTTTATTCTTGAGAATGAAGGTCATTTTTATCATATAGGTGAGGCATGTGTTTAAAGACCAAGAGAATGTTGACTACTAATTTAATTATGTTGCCCTGTTGTGTTGAAGGAGCAGGCTAGATTACCTCGGAGAAATTATGGGGTGTTTTTTAATGATCTCAAGTTTCTCTCTGAAAGGAAAAGCCCCTTGTTAAAAAGCCAGTATTCACAATGGTCAGCGGGTAAGGAAGAGGTTCTGGGTGGGCACGAATAGGCCGTGGCCCCAGGATAATATGGGTATTGTACCCATGTCAATTGTATGTATGTATGTCAATTGTACCCAGGATAATATGGGTACAATTGACAAAGCTTGTTTTTAGAGAGGTGCGGGTCACAGAGCCCTCCTCTCAGTTGGGTCTCGGCCTAGCCGACAGGTGACTTTTCTCCAAAGCATGGGCCTTCTGGCTCACCCTCCTGTGCTGAGCTCCATTGGCTGCTACTTGACATTTAAACCCTGTAAGGCTTGGTCCCTTCCTATCTTTCCAGTCTTCTCCCACTTGGCTTAGCTTCATGCACTCTGCTGTCCAGTTTAACTGGTCTGCTTGTAACTCTTACATCTTTGCATGGGCTGTCCCTGATGTCTAGAATTCCTTGTCTCCTTCACTTCCATTTAATTTCCCTGGCTTCCTGTAGGGAACAGCTCAAATACTACCCAGTGCAGTAGGCCTTTCCCTTTGGGATAACGTTCATCCACTTGTATATATTGTCTATGTGCCTAGTTAAATTTTTTTTTAGCTTTTATTTAGTTTTATTTTTCCCCAATTACACGTAAAAACAATTTTTAACGTTCATTTAACAAACTTTTGAGTTCCAAATCCTCTCCCTTCTTCCCTTCCTACTCCTCATTGAGAAGGCAAGCAATTCAACACAGGTTATACATGTGTAGTCATACAAAACATACCCAGAATAGTCATGTTGTGATAGAATGTGAGCTCCTTGAAGGCAGGGACTTGCTTGGCTTTAATGTGCTGCCTGGCACAGTTAGCCCTTAATACCTTAATAAATGTTTGATGTGCCAGGGCAGAAGGCAATAGAGTCATCCCAGTACTGGAATTACTGGGGGTGCTTAGAGAAAAGAGAAGACAGAGGAGGTTATGATCATAGCCTGGTGGAAGGATTAGGGTTTTTCTATTGCTTGAGCCTAAAAGGTAGATTCTGACCCGATGTAGGCTACAAGTGCCTCATCATCAGTCTTCCAAAATTGGAATGGGTTTGCCTTTCAGAAGGTGAATGGACAGATGGACAAGCAATCTTGTGTCGATGTTTCTGCCTTGGTCTGTTTACTATGGGGAGATAAATGGTGGCCCCCAGAAGCTCACACAGACCTGAAAGTCTGGTCCAAACCCCTTATTTTAGAGGAAATCAAGCCCTGGAGAGGGGAGGTGACCTTACACTGTTGGTGGCAGAGCCGTGTGAACAAAAGTCCTATGGCTACAAATGATTTAGACACAAGCGATGCGTGTTTGCAGAAGAATGAAAATTCCTTATGTTCCTTTTAGGGTGACTTTTCTCAAAAAGGTTTTATTGTTTTGTGCAGCCATCTTTGATAGACATCACAGACTTAGGGACGACATAAAAATACAAAGAATACAGAACTTGAGTCTACCATAAATAGTAATCAGTAATCATGACTGGACTTACACTCAATGGCAGCCATTTAGGAAAGGGGAAATGAGCCAGTTAGGTAAACCTTTACCCTAAAGCGCAGCCGAGGCTTCCTCGTTATTGGGTTGGCAGAGGGTGGGGGTGAGTCTGAAACTGAAAATATATATGTAACAAACAAGTCTGGTTAAAGAAGCCAAAATTCGCAAGTGGCCATGACACTGGATACATTTCATAGGAGTCACATGTGCTTTCTTGTTTATATTTAAGATGAGTGAACTTAAGCACACTAGCAGTGAAGGATGTTTCATATTCACTTCCAAGTACCACAGTGTATTTCACTGTAATTCAATTAAATTAACCCAAAGTCCTTCACATAAGCAAGTGGCAGAGAGAAACTGCAAAAAATTTTTTGCCACGGACACAAGTCCTTTATCTGGTTTACTTATTTACCCAACATGAAGACAAAGACAACTGTGCAAGACTAGATTATTTTAAAAGAGCTTTCTTCAGGACAGGAAAATGAATGAGGCAGGTTATTTTTATTTTTTGGCTTTTTGGAGGGCGGATAGTAGGGTAATTGGGGTTAAGTGACTTGCTCAAGGTCACAGGGCTAGTCCCCCCCCTCCCCGTGGTGTGTGTGTGTGTGTTAGGTGAGGTGGGATTTGAACTCAGGTCCCTCTGACTCCAGGGCCGGTTCTCTATTCACTGTGCCACCTAGCCCCCAGCAGATTATTTTTAAATGCTATGGTGGTTATAAGATAGAAATAGGTCAACAGATGTGAAGCTTCCCAGAATCTGTTTACTTTGAGGGAGTGTGCTATCTTAGAAAGACCAACACTTTTCCAAGGAAATATGTTAGTTGTGAATATTCCAGTGACCTACAAAACCCATTTCCCCAATTAAATATTGAAGATGGTCTTTCAAAACCACTGTATTTGGGGTGGTATTCACTGTCTCAAAAACACAAAATAATTCATTAAATACTTTAAAGATGTTCATTTTCTTTTTTCACTCCAGTCCACTATTTATGACCCTATTTCTTGGCAAAGATACTGGAGTAGTTTGCCATTTCCTTTTCCAGCTCATTTTTACATATAAGGAAACTGAGGCAAACAGGGTTAAGTGACTTGCCCAGGGTCACAGTTACTGTCTGAGGCCAGATTTGAACTTGAGTCTTTCTGACTCCAGGCCTGGCGTTGTATTCACTTGTCACTTAGAACTCTTCTGTTCAATGCCATGTCACAAATTTTGAGATGTTAAGAACTGACCTGGAAATACATGTTGTAGTCAAACTGGCTATTTCCAGGAGTACCTTAACTTCTTTCAATAAATCAAGCGTAAGCTCAGACTTAAAGCTATTTTAACTAATCTTTCGCCAAATTATAAAATGTTACATTGCTCTGATTTTCCAGTTTTGGTATTGGATTAATTTCCCCTCTCTTCCTTCACCCTTATTAACTCTGGGTTCACTCTTACTCTGCACTATTTTCATCTACTTAGGTTTTTGTTTGTGGTCACTGAATTCCTTCTGCTCCACTAACCCAGTGGCTTAAGATTCAGTGGGGATGGACAAGTCAGCTGTAGAAAAATGTGAATGAAAACTATTTTTGGGCAGGCTGTGCCACTACTGATGATGAACACAACAATCTGACCTGTGACATTTTCTTTTAAATGTGGACTTGTGGTTTTTAACTGCCGATTCTTTGTGATGCTGACATGTTTCTTCTTCTGTAAAAGGAGACTAGATGGTCCCTGAAGTCTTTTCTAGGAAGATGGGCCTATTTAATGAAGGGGAAGGAGGCTGAAAGCCAAGGACAATGTTGCCTCCTCTCAGTTGTTTAGGAACTGGGTGGCTCTTTACTCCTTGCTAATTTAGGATCGCTTAATTAGCACCTCTACCTGAGGCTGCGCAATGGGAAGAAACCCAAGAATTCTGATCAGACTATTCTGTAGTGTAAAAGCCCTCAGTGCAGTAGGCTCCCTTGTCAGCTTTTTAATCTGATCTTTGTCTCCATCACCAAGGCTAACAGAAAGTTCAACAAAAGGGGTAGTGGCTGGTTGTGGAAAAGGAAGACCACCTTCTCTGGAAAGCATTCTTAAGTGAGTATGAGAGAGAAAGTAAATGTGAAAGCAGCTATCTATACTTGCTCATTCATGGTTAATCGGTATACTTGAGAGGAGTATGCACATTAAAGTATTACGATACAATTCCATTATTACCTGTTGAAAACTCAGGGTCTAAAAATTGACTCCTGTCCCTCCCAGTGTGTTATCTTACCCAAGGGAGGCATTCCCTGGTATCAGCTTTTAGACAGTACAGTTACCTAGGATCACCCCCATGTGTCCAGATTGGATCACATGATTCCATTTTCTTAAAGGAGTCTTCAGGAACTTGTCTCATAATAAGATTCCTGACCAAACCAACCTTGGGCAGACACACCACAGAGTAAAAGAAGCTCCTCCTCACGACAGCTAAAATGCTGGACAGCTCAAATTCTGCTTTTTACTCTGTAGCCCTGGGCAAGTGACTTCATAGGGTTCCCAGAGTTGGGAGATGCCGGGGAGGGCATCTAGACTAATATTAGAGAAGGGAAAAATGAAACTTAAGCAAGTTAAATGGTCACATAGGTCACAGACGGGTCTCAACTCCCTTACTACAAGGCCTGAACCTCCTGGGAATTACCCACATAAAACAATGAATTTACGCTTTGTGTGTTCTAACAATGTTCATGGAGATGACTGCAATGTAAAAAGAGGAATGTATTTGTTTGCCTGGGTAGTTTGGGGTTCCCCCCCCCCCCCCGAACTAATACAATGTCCACATGTACTTCAGGCCCTAGGATTTTGGTTACAAATACATTCCTGTTTTCAAACTTCTTTCAACACGTTGCTATTAGGCCATCTCACCCAGCATGAATGGATGCATTTCCTACTCTGCTGTTTGACAAGGGTGGGGATTACTAAAATCTTAAAACACAACTTTTGAATGCTGAGAAATACAAAAATGTTTGAATCTCTGCTCCCCCTGTCTGCCCCCATCCTGACTTAGTATCACGGAATGCTAAACGACATCATTAAGAACTGAAGTTGAAAATAGGACCCTCTGGGAGGAAAGCACCAAGGCTGAGTAATACAGCCTTGAATGTTAACTGCCCCAAAGACTCTACTGCTCTTAGGATTTTTTCCTATTTGCTCTTAAATATTAAAGCATCCTGTATTTCTCAGGCACACTCTGACTACAAAGAACACGTGCTTTTGCTACAAAACCTAGACTGAGAACTCAAAGGGTTTGTTTTGTGCTTGATAAGGGTCAGTTTTAGGATAAAGCTCCCAAAGTTTTATTTTCCATAAACACCACTATGTTTAAAATTTAATCTCATGGATAACAGCTGAAATTTGTATAACTAAAATGTGCAAAGTGCTTTATATTTTCTCATTTGGGCCCAACAACCCTATTCAATGGGTCTACAGTTACTGTGGCTCTCATTTTATGGATGATCAATTAAGGTTAGGAGGCAATCAGCTGGCCATGGACATGCCACATCTGCAATCTATCTTGCTCTATGAAAATGTCACAATGGGGAAAAAAATAAGACAGAAATGAGACTATCTGGTAATGTATCTCTGGCTGCTTTCTCTTCTGCATCGGCCACTTGAATGCATCTTGCTGTTCCACCCTCTCTTACCCCTTGACCGATGGGCATCTCTGGTTTATTCCAACACTGTGCCAGGCAGGCGAGGCCAGTTTTCACAGTGAGTAGAGCTCTGCCCTCTCCACTGACTGGAATCACATAGCAAATGGAATGGTTTAAGTACATGGGATTATACAGCACCTTCTCCCCTCATGGAGGGAAGCCCTGCACTGCAGTACATCCACATCAAGTCTGTTCTCAATGAATATGGATGTGAAGTCAGCCAACAAACATTTATTAAGCGCCTACTATGTGCTAAGTGCTGGGGATACAAAAAGAAGCAAAAAGAAGCAAAAAAAACCCCCCAAAACCCAAGACCTTGATTGATATAAAGTTTATATCTGGTTAATCTGAGCCTGTTTCTTGAGAGCTGGTACCATAAGATTAACCAAATCATAGGGCTGCACCTTATTTTCCAGATAGGGCAAAGAGTAGGAAATGATCCCTCACCATTTAGCCTTTACAAACACTGCAAAAGTTACAATCAGAAAACAACAGACATGAACACCTAGTTCAAGCAAACTGTAGGGATGACAAACCATAGGCACATGTCGTGGGTAAATGGAAACAGCTCAGAACCGGTCAATTTAGTGGCTAGAGCAAGCGAATGAAGCACCCCTGGATTTTGTGTTTGCCTTGTTTTCTGAAGATCTCTAGAAAGGAGTCCAGACATTTAAAAAAAGTCTTAAGCGTTTCTATGCTTTCTACTAAATTATAATTAATCAAAATGCACTCAAAGTCACCAAACTCATTGCTGGTTTTCTTTTAATGGCTTGAGAACAGAATCCATCATTTTCAACCAACTGAATCCAACCCAGAATTATCTTTTAAAGTTTAGTCGGTTATAGCCACGTGACCTTGGGCCAGTCACTTAACCCCAATAGCCCTTCCTTCCTCCCTTCAAAAAAACAAAAAATAATTCTGATGTTACAAAACCCAGTTTATCTTGGAAAGAACTGCTTGACTTTACTCAAATTTAAGACATACTACTTAATCAAATTTAGAGCGAACAAGTCATAAAATACATTTAAAATTTAAATCGATACATAAATTGTTAATAAGGTATTATGACTCATTAATGGCAAGAAAGATTTTCAGCATACCTAGAACATGCCAGCGAGTCTTCCTACTTATTACAGAGCTTTCACTCATCTCCATATGTAAACTCTGTATATAAGAAATTGAATGGTCGTTAACATGGTTTTTATGCCTACAAAACTGGGTGTTAGTTAAGATTTGTCTCCCTTGCCTGTAGCACACTGTATTAATGAGTCTTCTTATAGGAAAATTCTGGAGAAAATAAGATAAAGCCATGAGGAAAAGCGGCTGAAGACAGAATGCAAGTTTGGATCAGAAGAGCACAAACTTGGAGAGCTTTACCTGGAAAGCCTCAGTAGACTAAGCTACCATCAGATCTGCCTAGGCTGCAGTTGTTAGACTTGAAGGTAGGTTTATAGAGCTGTTTAGGAAGAGAATCTGTCTATGTAACCCACTTACACTTTTGAATGTGAAAAATGTCTGAGATTTCTGATCACCTCTCACCAAGCTGTTTCAATTCCCCATGCTTTTGGAAGCACACAGTTCACAGATACTGAATTTATATTTATAGCGGTCTGGGCTAGAACTACAGGAAATTGCCATCTTAAGCCTCTTCCTATGTTCATTTTTATTCAGAAGACAAAAATACAGAAACCTAGATCTCTCATTCTACCCACAAAAGTTAGGATCTAGTCCAACACCCACATACAGATGAGGGAACTGAATTCAGGTCCTTTGGCTCCAGATCCAGCCTTCTATTATGCCACATTGGCTCTTGGTTTGGGTATGGTGACTTTGAGCTACGTTATGACATGATGGGTCTCTAACAAAGTCTTTAGGAAAGGAGGAGTTTGGGGGGACTCATGGTCTCCCAGGAGCTTATGACCCCAAATCATTAGCACTTTGAGCAGGCAGAAGATGAGGGAACAAAACACCAGTACAAAAGTTAAGTCCTTGTTAAGGTTCCAGGCTCAATGGCAAAAATAGAACCAAGAGTTCAAGCCATTACTTTTCCCCAGAGAGAAAATATCTGAGCTCTTCTAGTTTTGGAGGAATCAGTACCTTTGACAACAGTTAAAATGAAATCTAATGGAGAAGCTGCTGCAACAATGCTTTAGCGCAATGTCCACACCACCTCAACCAGGCAAAAGCAACGCTGGCGGCAGACATCTCATGAGGGAAGGGCTTGGTCAGTGCCTTCTAATAAATACAATTACAGCCAACACACTAGCCAGCCTTAAACACAAATCTGTCCTGAACAAAAAAAGCAGAGCATTTGGCTTCCTGGTTAAGGTTTTTGCAAGAGGTGAATTCTCTACCTAGGATTTTCCTATAATTCGTAGGGTTGTTTTGTTTTATTAACTAGTCCTGGTAATAGTTGGATTTGGATTTGTAGACATTATTAAGAAAAATCTACCTGCTACATAACATCAAACTTAAATAAATTATCTAAAAACTTTAGTCTACCTCAGCCAAGGCATTAAGATTCCTGACTTCCATCCAATCCATCTTAATACTGGTTTGCAGAGTCAAATTCCAAGTAAAATTAAAATCAAATATTCTAGTCACACAGAATTTATGGTTGAGAGAGTGAAGCTCTTGTATGCCAAGGACTATGGAAGAAGTCTACTAAGTCACAGGTTTAATAGGGTGCTCGTTTGGTCACACTAAGAATGGTTGTAGGAATAGAAGGCCTGGTAGCTAGTTAACAACCAAAGCCCTACCAGATCCTGTGTTGTGGCTGCAGACTTGAGAGGTGAGACATAAAGGAGGGATGGCCACAGGTCACATTACACCTTGTCTCTTCCTAAAGCTCTTCATTTCTAAAGTGGGTCACCAGAGGGAGATGGGGTGAGAACCGACAGCACTCCTTCCTTTCCTCCTCCGGCCACTCTCACTTTGCACCTGGTTACCCTTTTATTTCCCTTAATTATAAAAACATGGTTCATGTTTCAAAAGGTACACTAGCCTACAAATCCTGTTAGAATCACTCAGGTTTCTTAAAAAGACAAAATAATCTCTTAATCACTGTTTAAAAATCACTTATTAAAAAAAGGTATCTGATCATCCAATTTTCGTGAATTTTAAATATATTTGCTTTCTTTCCTCTCTGTTGAGGAAAGGGAGGGGGGCCATGCAGACGTCACGAGCAGTCACATAAAATGAAGAATGGGTTAGAATAGAGCCAGTGGTAAGAGTGTGAACATTTTTCCATCATCAGTCTGTTCCCCTCTTGTCAAGGTTCCAACGTAGGCCTTGATTCAACTTGGAGCCTAGAGCCTAAGTAATTGAATTCCTTGTTTTGACTCAACTACTGCCTGCCATGCCAAGATCCAGTCTATTTCCACTTTAAATCACAAATAAGGGCTATGTGATCAGAAGGGTGGGAGACACTGGGTAAGGCCTGATGGGTGGTAACTTCTTCATGACTTGGCATCGGTATCACCTGTTCAACCTCTAGCGCAGAAAAGTCAATGAAAATATAATCTAGACAGCCATGGAACCCTCCCACGTAATTAGTGTAGGCAGGCTCACCACACGCACTTTTCAGTCTGAAAGGATGGGTGAGGGACATACTGCAGCGCTCCTCCTCGCCATTGGAAGCCCAGTCTTCATGGTCCTCAGAGATGCTGCCCGTGCTAACAAAACTGTACATTCCGGTAGAGGGTGTGCTATTGAAATCCCCACAAAACAAGACGGGGATGCCAGGATACAGATCATGCGTCACGTGTTTGAGGTGGGTCAAGGCTACCGCCATCTGAATGAGACGAATGTGCCCTCCTGCAGAAATGAAGGATGAGACTGGGTGGAACACAGATGGCTAAACCACTGAGGACGACAACAGCGCAAGGTATTCTTTCTCACCTCTGCCTGTGTCAAACGCGTGCATGCACACACATGCACACCCACCCACACACACACACACATGCACGCATTCACACCTACATCCCTATGCTCACCTCTTGGATGCCAGTAGAGATGAGTGTTTGCAACACAAATCTTTTTAGAAGAGTCCTTTGTAGACTGAAGAACCGAAACCTAAAACACAAAGCAAGACTGCCTTATAGAGTGTCTCACAACTATTAATAACTTCATAGTCTGGTCCTGGAATATGGAAGGGACTGATACTTTACTTCATTTTCATGATGACCAATGAAACCCAGAATTCAAAATTACGTAATTTAGCCGTGGCAGCAGAAAGCCAGTCTCAGAGCCCAGATGCCCTGGGTTCAAGCCTGTCCTCTGACACATACTGGCAACCGGGCCTACCTAAGTTACTTAAGCAGTTCTCCAAAACTCTGACGTGCAGAACTGCTGTTGATCTTTTAGTGGCAGAGTTGGTTCATGATCTTGGGAGTTCAATCACACCCACAAACTAACAGATATGTAGCAAAATCTTAAGTAAACTGAGTTGGGCTGGAGGTGTATGTGCATGCCACATTTTACTAAGAGCAAAATTATTACACTTACCCAAGAATGAACAGTAAAATTTATGAAGTTCTGAATTAGCAATCGCCCCACCCCTTTAAGAGAAGGGCATTACTTAATGACAGGACCCAGAAAAGGAAAGACCAGATCCTAGGAAATCCAGGTCATTGAACATGATGATCCTGCCCTGGCCCTGAGAACAAGGGGAGATTTAAAAACAACTTCCCTGACTATTCGTCTAGAGCAACTCAAGACTAATTTCACTACATGAACCTTTAAATTTGAGGAGTCACAGGATCAAACAGACATTTGGAAGGAACATCTGGTCCAGCCTTTTCATTTTATAGATGAGGAAAGTGAAGTCCAGACAATTTACAAGGTAATCCAGGCAGGAAGACTTTAAGCCAGGACTCAGGTCATCTCTGGTTCTAACCCTACTAAAGGTACAATGACCTTATCCAACCTTATCCTTATATAATGAACAAGTCCCTTGGTTTTAAGTAAGTAGGCACTGTGCTCACTTCCCAATGCCCCAAAGGCTGGGCTTTAACAAAAGTAACTGCAGCACTTGCAAAATGTCCTTTGCAAATATGACCTGACTTGACAGGTGCCATGATCCACACTTTACAGAGCTTACCTATGATCACAAAGCTAGTAAGCAAACTGTCTGGGCAGAATTTGCACCATCTTCCTGACAAGTCCTGCTCTAGCTACTGACCCAGGAGGCTAGATTAACCTTGTCCTGACCTCCTGGGACCCTTGTTTCCTTTCAACTTAGTTTTTCTCCCACCAACAAACTAAGTTACTAAGCAACTACAGGCAACATTTGCTTGGGGACACAAAGACAAAGCAGGTCCTGCTATCCAGAAATACTAGAATCCTTATATCTAGCCTTGACCTCCTTGTGTCTTGGGGGTGTAAATACAATTAGCCAAAATGCAGTAGGTCTTTTTATTTTTGGGGGGGAGGGGGGAGAATGTTTGTTACAGAAGAAGAAAAGGAAAGAGGGAAGAGGCGGGAAGCTACGATTTCATGGGGCCGGGGCAGGAGTCCTCTAAACAAATGCAATCTGGTTACTCCTTCCCACTCCTAGCGCAACCTGAAGCACTCCAGATAAAGGGACTCGGAATCAAACGTGCCTTTTACTCATTCAGCAAGGATCCACGCTACAGGACACAAGACAGAGAAACAAGCACCAAACAACAAATGCCATCCAGGTGAGGCAGGAGCACCCTCCATCATCTCAGACTGCAAATGACAGGAGGGTCTTGGGCATTTCCTTCTCATTTCTGTATCCCCTATGCAAAGCAGACTTAGAAGAGACTCACCAACTTCTGAGTCGGACGTTATAAGTGACTGAAGGATAGGGAAGGCAAACCCTGCTTGTGCACACTAGGCAGACCTTGGGCTCTCTAGGATTTTAAGGGAAGTGGTCCTGTTGTAAACACCAAAGGAACTAACCCTTAGGTTCCCTCCCCCCCAGGCTGGGGGTGACTCGGGCAGGGCGCCGTGCTGTGCACGGTGGAGCCCTCGGGTGCGGGCTCACCTGCAGCGCCGACGACCTCTGCAGCACGCGGTCACGGGCCTGCGGGTAGCGCGCCAGCTGCTCCAGCAGCGCCCCGTGCAGCGGGTCCCCGGCCAGCGCCTGCTGGTAGGCGATGTCGTGCTGGGCCAGCAGGCGGAACTTGTCCCTGCGGAAGAAAGTGGCCAGGCCCTCGTGCTGGTGCTGCTTGAGGCGGAAGAGGCCGTGCAGGCCGAAGGCGTCGAGCGCGGGCGCCAGGCTGTCGTGGAACACGGCGCGGTCCACCTCCTGCAGGCACAGCACGTCGGCGCTGTAGCCGCTCAGCTCCTTCTGCAGCAGGTTGAGGCGGTAGTCGAGGCCCAGCGCGTAAGGCGCGCAGTACGGGTAGAGCACCGCGCGCGAGTGCTCCGTGTGCGCGTACACGTCGGCCAGCACGTTGTACGTCACAGCGCGCACCAGCCCGTCGCCGCTCACGCGCTTGGTGTACAGGTGGCGCTGGTCGAACGTGCACGCGCCGGGCCCCGCCTCCACGGGCCCCGCGCTCTCCAGCTCGCGGCTCGGGCCCAGCCGCTGCCCGTTGCCCGGCGTGCAGCGCAGCTTCAGCCGCAGCCCGACGTCGGCGTTGGAGGGCGTGAAGACGCGCTCGTGCGCGCCGCCCACCTCCACCCACGCGGGCCCCGCGCTCGCCTCCGCGGCGGGCGCGTCCCCGTCGGCCGGCGGGGGCGCGGCGGGGGTCCCGGCCGCGGCTCCGGGCCGCGCCTCGCGGAACCAGCGGAAGAGCGAGCGCTCGGGCTCGCCGAACTCGAGGCCAAGCTTGGGGCAGACGGGGAAGCCGGCCATGATGTAGCGCGGCAGCTGCAGCTCGGTGACGGCGGGCGGGTTGCGCTCCACCTTGTACTTGACGTCGCCGATCTGCAGCACGGCGCCGTCCTGCCACGCGTCCACGTTGAGCACGTCGTCGCCCACGGCCTCCTCGCGGTAGTAGAGCTTGACCAGGGGCTCGGCCGGGCCGGCGGCGCCCGCCCCCGCCGCGGCCCCGGGCTCGGCCGCCCGGCGGCCCTTGCGCGCCGCCGCCTTGGCGTGGCCCTTGAGCGCGTTGGTGGCGATGCGGCTCAGCGCGCGGCCCAGCGGCTCGCTCTGGTCGCGCTGCATGTGCTTGTGGCTGCCGTCGGCCAGCGCGAACGACAGGCTCAGCTTGGGCTCCGAGGGCACGCAGCGCACCACGGCGCGCTCCATGCCGCCCGCGCCGGCCTCAGCGCCGGCCCGCCCCGAGATCCGCGCCTTGGCCCAGCCGCGCAGCGCGCTGCTCCCGGCCCGCAGCCTCCACATGGACCCGCGCCCGCACGAGCCGCCGCGGCCCATGCAGCCGCCGCCGCTTCCGGGCCGCGCGGGCTCCGGCCAGCCCCGCAGCCGCGCCCGCACTTTCGGCGGGACGCGGCCGGGGCCGTCCGGCGTCTGCGGGGCGCGCGGGGTCCTGCGGGATCTTGCGGCTCGGGGGCGGCGGCGGCGGGGCAGGGGCGCGGGGGGGTGGCGGCTCCGGGGGTGGGCGCCCTACTCGGAACCGCCGCGGCGGGTGCGTGTCGAAAGTGCGGACGGGGGCCGGGGGCTGGCGGTGCCGGAGCCGGGCGCGGTGACGTAGGGGGCGGGGCCTCCTCGCGCTGGGTGGCTTCAGTCGCGTGGGCTGCCGGCGGGGGCGGGGGCGTGCGTCGCGGAGTGCGGAC
>CM053599.1:16722464-16743862 GCA_028646575.1 Pseudocheirus occidentalis | reverse complement strand
ATATAAGTAGCAGTATATATAATATATAGTACATATATTAGTAGCAGTATATATAAATATATAATATATAGTACACATATATAAGTAGCAGTATATATAATATATAGTACATATATTAGTAGTATATATAATATATATAGCACACATATAAAAGTAGTAGCATATATAATATATAGTACATATATAAAAGTAGTTGCATATATATATATATATATATGTATATGTCAGAGGTGAACCTCTCATATATATACACCTGGGTAATAAACGCTTTTAGAGGCTGCCATCTATATAATGGTTTAAAGTCTACAAAGCACTTTCTACACATTTACTCATCTGATCTCATGACATCCCCATGAGGTAAATGCTGTTTTTATCTCTACTTTACAGATGAGGAAATTGATACATAAAAGTTCAATGACTTGCCCAGAGTCACACAGCTAGTAATTGTCTGGGGTCAGTTTCAAACTCAGGTCTTCTTGAGTCTAAATCCCACTTTCTATGCCCTCTCCCACCTAAATGCCTTCTGTTTACATATACATATCTACATGTATACATACTCTATATGTATATACACACACACACAGACATTCATGTATACATAAGTGTATGATATATAATCTATGCTGCTTGATACATTTCTGGATGCAGCTCTAGGCTTCCTAAACTATTTTCCACCTTCTTTTAAGATTCTAACTAAAAGAAAAATGATTCCATTTTTTTAATGGCTTCAAATTTTGCAGATTACAGAAAAGTGTTTTGTGTTCAGGAAGGCTGACTGGGTCAGAATGATGATATTTTTAAAAATGACTATGATATAAAAACAAGACATCATTAAAATCTCCACTCTTAGAACTGGATTACCATGTCTCTTAATGTTTATCCTAATGCCCTCCACAAAGTTTTACTGCAGCAGCTCACTGTAACGGGGAGGTAACTTGGAGATTTTGAAGGCTAAGCCAGTAGGCTCTAGAACATTCCGTTGCATTTTGAGCTCCTTGAGGGCATGGGCCATTTTTGTCTTTCTCTACATTGCCAGTGCTTAGCAAAATGCCTGGCACACACAGTGTTTACTAAATCCATGTTACCTTAATTTGACATCCAGAGTATGGCTTTGAAAACAGATCAATTGACTTTCCATGGCTCAGCCTAGCTAAATATGGAACGGCTCAACCCCAGTGGCTAGCCATTTGGGGATGAGTTATCTGGCCAATGTCAACCCAATGGAAAATGCAAGCATGAAAACATTCTAACTTAAAATCATTTAAGATAGAGACTACAGCTGTAAGTGGTTCCAGATCCAATATTAATAATGGCTCAGACCAAATTATTTACTTCTGAAAATTACCATTTCAACTCAAGGGTAAAGAGGCTGCCCCACCTGCAGAGTCTCTCCGATCCGATCCACCACGCCTCCCACAACTTCCTGCAAATCTTGAAAAGTCGGATAAAAGTCCATCTTTTCATCATCAAATGTCAATTCCATCTTGAATACTGGCAGCCATTTTTGGTCATCGGAATTAAAGAGATCTACAAATCCTTCCACCGTTCTCGTTAACAGATCTCTCAGCTGGATCATAACACAGGTGACCTTATTACTTTTAGAAATGCAAACTTTACCTTTGGTTCTTAAACAATTTTTTTAACAAAATTCAATTACCTTATTAGGTCCTTACTTTGGGATGCTTTCAACCAGTCAGTTCATTCTGCCCCCTCTGATTAATAACTCTACTTTGTATCTCAGCGGCTTTTTCTCTTCACTGGTTTCTGAAGAAGCTGCGCCACCACTGGCCATGGCAAAGGAATGGTACCTTCACTAGCAGCTTCTTGTTTTAAAGCCCAGAGGCAGATACAATTATTCCATAATGAATATAGTATACTCCACCTTTCCTCTTCCCAAATACAAAGCAAAGTGCAGGATGCTACTCCCCACAGGCCATTCAGGCAAATTTCTATGAGTTTATTTTCTCCCTTATGGTTACATTTAACACTGGGCTTTTGAGAGTGGAGGGATGTAATGGTTAGAATCACAAAGACAAGATGAATACATTCCAGGAGGAGTGGAGATAACCCGGGTCATTCCTGAATGTTTCCAGATCTGCTTTGGTTTGGCCCCAAGCACTAGCCAAGTTTTGCTAAAACAACTTGTGAGTCCAGAAGCCACACCTCCCAAGACTCATGGGCAAACCAAAGCATGGCCAGAATGGCCCATTCCTAACAGGCAATCTATCATAACAAATAAAAATCCAGATTTTAGAGATTCAAGCTTTTCAATTACTTTTAAGTACATGTGGTGACTTTTTATAATAATAGGAAAATAGAACGGTTTTGACTGCCCTCCATCTGCAAAGGGAGATGTAGCAAGAAAAAACAGAGGTCTAAGTTCAAACTTTTTCAAGTAACTTTCTTAAGAGATTTGGGCCAGGGGCAACTGGGTGGCACAGTGAATAGAGCACTGGCCCCAGAGTCAGGACCTGAGTTCAAATCCAACCTCAGACACTCAACACAAAACTAGCAGTATGACCTTGGGCAAGTCACTTAACCCCAAGTGCCCTACCTTCCCCCCTCCAAAAAGCAAAATAAAATAAAAATTTTAAAAAGAGAGAGGTTTGGGCCAACTAAATCATTTCCTCCTCTTCATCCCTTCTAAATCCCAAACCAAGGGTTCTTAACCTGAGATCTACAGACTTAGAGGTTTTAGAGAGTCTGTCAGTTTTTAAAAATTTAAATGAGAGTTGCTGGTTAGTCATTTTCAGTCATGTCCAACTCTTCATAGCCCCATTTAGGGTCTTCTTGGCAAAGATACTGGCATGGTTTGCCACTTCCTTCTCCAACTCATTTTATAGAAGAGGAAACTGAAGTAAACAGGGTTAAGGGACTTGCCCAGGGTCACACAATTAGTATGTGTCTGAGGCCAGATTTTAACTCAGGTCTTCCTGACTCCAGGTCCAGCCCTCTATCCACTGTGCCTCCCAGGTGCCCTTGCTAAGAGTATTTCAATATAATTTGTTTCTTTTGTAACAACATCTGTTTTATTTTACGTATTTCAGAACATTATTCTGAGAAAGAATCCATGAGCTTTAGTACAAAGCAAAAAAAAAAAGTTAAGAATTCCTGATCTAACAACACTCAAGCCTCCAGCCAAACCAAACTAGTCATTGTCCCACCATAGGCCCCATCCACTCTTCCTGACTCCCACCTTTCTGCCTCATGAATCCGTACTCATCCTTTAAGGCCCGACTCAAATATTTCTCTTGCGGGGTAACTTTCCCTGCCTCCTCCCAGAGCAGTAACAATCTTCTTCCCATCACATTCCCAAACACACTTGTCTATAATACTGGGTAACCTGGCGTGTGCCCTGCTAGACTGTAAAGCCCATGAAGACAGAGGATACGTGTGATCTCAACACAGTGCCTCCTTACCTAATGCCTACAATATGGCTTCTGCATGACACAGACCCCAAATAAATGTACGCTGAACAAATGGGTGAAAAGTAAATGAATGGACCTCTCCCAAAGCTAGTAATGACACAGTACATTTCTATAGAGCTTTTAAGGTTTACAAAGCACTTTCACCACAACAAGTCGGCAAGTTAGCCCAAGAACTGTGATCCTCCCTTTCACAGATGAGGAATCTGAGGACTCAGATCTCCAGACTCCGCATTCAGTGATACTTTTACTCCCCCAGAGTAGGAGATACAGTCACCTGATTTGAAATTAGTGTGGACACACAGTTATAGAAAGAATCCAGTTTTTCTGCCTTAATGTCATTGAGCGCTTCCTCCTTGGTGAAGACGTTGATCACTTTGGGGTACCAGGTATTCATTAATTTCTCCTCTGTTTTTCTGGCATTGATAGAGACATCATTTCTCAAACTTTCACAATCCATGGGACCTTTAGCTCTAATCATAAGGAAAAGGAAGGAGAACAAACACTGTAGCAAAGTTAAGATCAACTATCACCTATAAAATCGTTTTGCAAAACGATTTTAATTCCCCAATGACTGAAATAAATAAAAGAAAAAGAAAAATCCTATCACCTCAAGTGACTGGAAATGATCAATAAAAGGTGCTGCCAATAAAAATGAAAAGCCAAAGATGAATGAATCAAGAAATGAATGAAAACGTATTTATTAAGTGGTTCGGCTTTTTTAGGTACAAAGCCCTGGAGAGGTAACTTGAAGAGTCACGCAGGCTTTGCTCTCAAGGTCACGCTTGAGTTGGGCTAGAGAGTCCACCCTCTCGTGAGGTCATGTGCAGGGTGAATGGCAGGGCTGATAAAGGCCAGGAGCTCAAGATGCAGAAGAGCCTCTGCTGCACAGGGTGGGAAGCCTGGAAGGGGCAGTCAGTGAGGAACAGGGATGCTGGCTCCCTGACTCAGGGGGCAGGGGGAAGGGAAGGAAACAGACAAAGGGGGAGTGATCTTCACATGTTCACTGGAAGGGTCTTGCCACAGGCTCACAGGCCTAGGGAGGCAGGGGGGCTCAAAGGCCAACCAGTCCAACCCCCTTATTTTGCAGATAAGAAAGCCAAGGTCCAGAGAAGCTAGGCCATATGTCCAAACAAGAGGAATCAAAGGTAGAGCTAGAACTCAGGTCCTCGGACTCTAGGGCCGCTATCATGTGGCCTCAGATGCCCACCGCTCTTGACTTTTCTGTAGTGTCTGACATGGCTGAGCACCCTCTTCTCCCAGATAGTCTCTCCTCCCCTAACTGCTGCCGCCCACATTCCTCTTGGTCGTCCACCTACCAGCCTGACCACTCATTATCATTCTCCTCCTGGATTACCATCTGTCTGAGATTCTCCCATCAGTATAGAAAATCCTTAAGGTCAAGGACTGTCTTATTTTTGTCTTTGGATCTCTGGGGTTTATCAAAGTGCTTAGCACACAGTAGGTGCTTGGTCTATAGTTACTGGATCAACTTAAAGACCAGGCTCTACCTGAAGCCCGTTAAGTCCAATAAAAGCCTATCCGCAAATGTCATGTAGCCCAGGTCCAACAATGTCCTCAGGATGGGATGAAGGACATGCAAATTCTCAAAGATCTGGTTTCTGGCGTGAACATAACTGCTGTGCCAAGGTTTGGAATAATCCAGGCCCCTGAAGGGGAAAAAAAAAAAGCAAGTCCCTGGTCAGAGAAAGAACAAGCCACATGCCTGAAGCAAAAGGAAGAAAGGTTTGGAGGGGGCTTGGTGGGGGGAGTGGGGAGGGCAGGGGAAGAAGAAGAGGGAAGACCTACTCTATGACACAACACTAAAAACAAAACCAAAAAAAGGCCCATTTGAAAAGGCTCAAGAGTGAGGAAATCCATGTCCCCATTAATGAAAATCTGGTTAGTGAAGCACGTGCTTCAAACCAGGACCCCCACAGTCCCTGAAGACCCCTGGGCCTTGCCGAGTGAGCTGCAAATGTACCTTCCCGTGTATCTTGTCTCCTTTAATGAGCATTCAAGCTCTTGGAGGGCAAGGACCACCTCACTTTTCTCTGTGTCTCCCCCATCCCCGCCCCAAGCACTCAACACAGCATCTGCATCACCATCATCTTGCTCAGGGCCCTGCACACACCGTTGTTCAGTCATGCCTGACTCATCATGACCCCATGGAACACAACACACCAATACAGTCCATGAAGTTTTCTTGGCAAAGACACTGGAGTGGTTTGTCATTTTCTCCAGTGGATTAAGGCCAACAGGGTTAAGTGACTTACCCAGGGTCACACAATGTAGTGGCAACCACACTAACATACCCAGGATGGCTCTTAGCATGGTTCTTAGATCTGCTTTATGAGGAAAGACAGCTGTTTAAGGGGTCTTTTTTTTTAATTACATTCACTAGTTCAGGGGAAAAGTCAGCACCCTGAACTTAGGAGAAAATACAAGCAGAGAAATAAAGACCAACAGACAGGGCTCTGACTGCCTGAATCAACTATACGCTTTACATATGTCCCTGGATTGATGGAGCCTTTACATGTGAGCAGTCAGGGAGCCCTGAACATACGGCCACCCAGAACCTCAACCAGGGAATCACAGGATCCTTCTCATAAGTGAGTCCCCAAAGCAAAATACCAACTCAGGGCATAGATATATGTCTCAGAGCCAGAGGGCATCACAACCCTCGTGACTCAGTACCCAATTAGAAATTAGCAAAAAGGGTGAAAGCCTTCCTACAAGCAAGCCTCCCTAAGCCAGCTTCCCTTAATGGGCTCCACAGGGAGGCCTATTAATGAAGATCGTAAATCCCACTAACATGACACACAGCTAAAAAGTGTTTGAGGCCATATTTGAACTCAGGTCCTCCTGACTCCAGGGCCGGTGCTGTATTTACTGTGCCACCTAGCCACCCCTATGTATGTATGTATGTATGTATGTATGTATGTATGTAGGTATGTATGTAGGTATGTATGCATGTATGTATGTGTGTATGTATGTGTGTGTATGTATGTGTATATATGTATGTGTGTATATGTGTATGTGTATATATGTGTGTGTATGTATATATACACATATATACATATATATATTTGTTGACTGAGTAACGTGCAGTGGGCAATTGAGGTTAGGGGACCAGAGCTCAGGAGATTAGGTCTGGATGTAGAGATCTGGCAGTCAACAGCAAAGAGACCACTGAGAAAGAGGGCAGAGAAGGGGAGAGGGCCCAGGGCAGAGCACTGTGGGACACCCTGGACAGCGTAGGCAGGACATGGACAATGACCCTGCAAGGAACAATGAAGGAGAGAGGCACAACTGAGCAGTGTCCTGAAACCCTAAAAGAGAGGGAAAGAGGGAGGGAGGGAGGAAGAAGGACGGATGAAGGAAGGAAGGAAGAAAGGAATGAAGGAAGGAAGGAAGGAAAAAGAGAGAAAGGGAAGGAGGAAGGAAGGAGGGAGCATTTATTAAGCGCCTGCTATGGGCCAAGCACTGTGCTAAGGCTTTCTACATATTTCACGTGATCCCCACAACAACCCTGAAAAGTAGGTGCTGTTTTTATCTCCATTTTACAGTTGGGGAAATCGAGGTTAAGTGACTTGCCCAGGGTCACCCAGCTAGTGAGTGTCTGAGGTCATATTTGAACTCAAGTCTTCCTGGGTCCAGGGCTCTATCCACTGAGTCACCATTGCCTTTGGAAGGAGGCAGTGGTCAAACACTACAGAGGAGTGCAAAAGAATGAAGCCTAAGAAAAAGCCATTAGACTCAGCCATAAACCAACGGTGGCAAGAGCAGGAGGTCAGGGGTCAAAAGGCAGGGCTCGGGAGCCAGGTAAAGGGAGTGCTGGGGCTCGGGTATTTCTGGCTCTAGCTGCGGCCTCTGGGATGGGTCAGAGGAGGGTATTCCAATGTGTATCTGGAGGGGGAGGGAGCCAGGTAAGCAGCATCCTCAGTGAAGCCTGAGCCAAGGTACAGAAGACAGATGCAAACATTTAGCTCTGTTAGAAAATCTGGGATTCACCCAAGGCTGAGAGCTTCTGAGGAAGAAGCATTGGGCCCAGAGCCCCAGCCCCTAAGCAGACCATCAAGACAATGCAAGCCCACAGACAATCCAACTCTTGTCCCACTGCCTGCCCTGCGTCCGAGTTGTAATTTATCATTAAAAATCAATTTTCAGTGCTGTTAAAAAAAAAAAAAAAAGAAAATCTGGGATTCCATGGAGCCTCAAGCTGCCTCACAGCTCAGGGCTCTGAGACCCAAAGGAACAAATGGAATCCATCTCCCCCTGGCACCTGGAGATAACCAGTAGCCTTCCCCTACATCCCTCCTTTCTTCAGCTGGCTGTCATATGGCAGAACTCACAGTCCTCTGTATCTTGGTCACTCTCCTGGGATACTTCCTAACTTTCCATGACCTTCAACTCCAGCTGTGGTCTGACCAGGGCAGCATGTGAGGGGACCAAGCCACCATCTCCTTATGCCTGGAAGCCCAGCATCTCTTAATGGGGCCCAAGTTTGCACTGGCTCCTGTGACCGCCACAACACACTGTTGAATATTTAGGGGCTTGGAAGCCACTAAAACCCCCAGATCTTTTTCTGACAGACTACTCACTGCTTCATTAACCAAGTTATTTTGAAACCTTGTTAGCATAAAGAATGGCGCTGGGTCTGTAGGCAGCAAAAAAGGTCCAAGGCTGCAGCTCTTCTCATCTTTGGGCCAAGGTTCTATGTAGCAGACACCATTAAGGTTAGGAGGGAGACATGTCCTCATTCAAAAAAATTCAGGTTTCCTCATTTGAGGTCTGAAGGAAGGCTAGGGATGCACAGTAACGCAGGCACTGTAAGATGGCCCTGTTAGGCAGCTTCTACTCACAGAGGTGATTCTGGTAACGGTCCTCCCTCATCTTCCAGCCACGACAGTGGTGGTTTCACAAGGACACTTCGTACTAGAATGCACACGTGCAATTAAAGAGAGCGTTAGTGTCTGTAACAAGCCCTGGGTGTATCACTTTCCCTATGAACACACAAGGGCACAGATTTCCTGAAATTCTTAAAGGCTTGGGATGGGACACACTTGCTTCCCAGGTAAGCAGGAGCTAGTCTGCGACCAAAGACTAGGGAGGTAGTGCTGTTCCCCCTCGGGGCTCCCCATTACAAACTAATATTAGTGTGAAAACCCTTGGCCACACCTGAAGAAGAATTTCCCATCGGTCTTTAACTATTAACTCTGAAACGATGCCTTCCTCCTATTCCTTTCTCCTCAACCTCATGCCAAAATCCTAACTGCTTCCTTTCACTACCCTGGGCAAAAGCACAGGGGGAAAAAATGCCCTCCTTCTCTGAACAAGAGTAAGGGGCCTTTGTCTGATGTACTGAAGAGGAAAATGCCCTCCTTCCCCAGGCCTTTACATCAGGAAAATGAGCAGATGAAATCAGGGGTTCTTCACACGGTTTATACCATGGACCCTTTTGTGAGTCTGGTGAAATCTATGGACTGCTTCTTTGAATGATGTTATAAATGCATAAAATAAAATACAGAGAATTATTTGTATGCCTAGCTAAGTGACTTGCCTAGGGTCACACAGCTAACAAAAGTCAGAGATGAAATCTGAGCCAAGGTCTTCCTGACCACAGACAGAAGAATGATGTGCTAAGTCTGCTGAATCAGTCAGGGTGGCAGAGCACAGGTGGGGGCCAGTTTAGAGGGATCCAAAGAACAGCAGGGTAGAAAATGGACAAGGTGCAGAAGGGTAAATGTCAGAGGTGAGATTTGAACCCAGGACTTTCTAGATCTAAGACCAGTTCTCTGATGAGCACACAGGAGAAAATGCAGTTTCCAAGACTAAAAGTTACAAAAGAGTAGCCAATCTGCACAGGTCAAAGAAGTTCCTACACTAGGAGCTCTCCCTATAACTATGAAATCGTGGGTCCTTGCCCAAGGATGGAGGATTTCACCCAGGCTGGAAGGAACAGACACCCAGCTGCGAGGGCAGCCTCTTCTCAGACTCCCTCTTAGGCAGGCTCTGCAGATTTGCCACCAAATGGTATTCCTCTACCCTGGGCAAAGCAGGAATCCTTGGGAAGCAGCACCATGCCATACCACACCAGCCTATTGTGGAAGCCTAGAGACCAGGACCAGAGAAAGCACGTACAGGAAAGACAGAGAGGAAAAACCGGATTGCCACCAATGAGCACCTGACAGGTGTTGCCAGGCTTCCCGGAGACCCACTCTCTTGCTTTCTCAACCACTCAACTATGACTCAGCCAAGAACTGAGCTAGTCTGCCCCCAGTGCACCCGCCCTGGAGGCTTGTGGCTGATTCTCTGGGCTGGAAACCAGGAACCACTCTTTGTGCCCAGAACAGTCAAGGTCCTTACTTAAGGCCAGCCCATACTAACCCCAATAATGAGCTCAGGCATTTAAAGAAATTCTCTTCATTTCTGCCCCATCCCACCCCAAATTACCAAGAGGGACAAAAGGCTGGACTAGGAAGGAGGAAAGTGAGAATGTAAATCCTGTCTCAAGCACTGAGCAAATGACTTAAATCTCTGCCTCAGCTTCCTCAGCTGTGAAATGGGAACAATAATGTGCCCTGAGATGATACTTGTAAAGGGCTTAGCGCAGTACCTGGCACGATATAAAGGCTGGCTATTACTGCCATTACTAATTACTCTGTCCAAGAAACACGAGAAAAAAAGGAATGGGGAATCCCTCAACAAAGGCAGCTTACCCATATATCTCTTCATGCTCCTTTCAAATTCGCTGGTGACCTCATTTAAGAGACTGTCCACAAGTTCCTCCTTCTTTCTGCCACTCTTTAATGACTGAGGCACCAATTTCAGCATGTTGTCCAGCCACTCCCTCTGAATGGGGACGATGGGGTGACTTTCTACACACTTTTTCATAAAAACATAGTTCTCCTGAAAAGACAATGTTGGAATAAACGTGGAATGATGCACAAGGCACAGGCCAACTCAAGCAACGCCTGAATGAACAAATACAACTTTTACTAGTAAGCGAGTGTTGGCTACAGCTAAAGAATTCTACGAGGGCTCAAGCCAACAGTGGGGATGTGAGCGCCCCAAGCAGAAGGCCAAAACCACAGACAGGACCCTAAAGAGCGGGGCACCCCAACATAGTGATGGGCACTTCCCATCTCACTAGGCAGACACTTATAGAGTTCGGTCCCGTTTTTTTCCCTGTGCTTTTGCCCAGGGTAGTCAAAAAAAGCAGTTAGGATTTTGGTATGAGGCTGGGGAGAAAGGAGTAGGAGGAGGGCATCGATTCAGAGCTAATAGTTAAAGACTGACGAATGATGAATCCAGTGAAGCAGTCTCATGATTTGAATTCACACTGAATATTTCCATTGGGCTGGAACCAGTTCCCATATTTTATATGATCATAATTTTGAATAGTATGCCTCCTAATTTGTGCTCATTTACACTACCCTTCATTAGCTACACTAATTAGGACCTTGTTGTATGTACGGTTACCTGTATGTTGGCTCTTCAATTAGAATTAAAGGCAAAGGCCGTGTTTTGGGCCTTTCCGGTATCCCCAGGGTCCACAACATCTCACCTGCCATTGCTACGTGCATTAACAAACAAGCATTCACAAATGCTTATTGTTGATGATGACAGCCTGTAAGCTCCTTGAGGGCAAGGGCTGTTCTGTTTTTGTTGTGTGGCTTCAGTACATAGCACAGGGGCTAGCACGCAGTAAATACTTAAAAAACGCTCGTTGACTGACCCAAAAATGGCAATCAGGAAGACACTGAAAGCAATGATGTATACGCCCATTTTGTCATCTTTTTAAATTCATTCTGAGAATGAGATCTACTTTATCTGGATAAATGTGCACACGTGTGTGTGTGTGTTCACACACAGAGATAGACAATGAGAAAAGGAAGAGGCTGGCCTTCACAAGGACAAGAGGCATCTCCTTGAGCTGAAAGAGTCAGAGGCAAGGGGAGAAGCAAAGGAGGGAGAAGTCAAAAGAAGAAGGGCGTTTGTAAGAAAAGGGGAAAGAAGAAAAGGTACCTAAAACGAGCTGGTTAAAAGCAGTATTAGCATGTGGTGGGGAAAGTGAAAGGAATTTGGTGCTGCTGCCAAGGATTAAGAGCTCTGGGAGGCCAAGAGGGCGGAGGGTGGAGACTAGGGTGAGCACCCCCAGGGGGTGACCTGAGCCGAGGCCGGAAGTCCTGCAGGACGATGCCAAGCCAGGAGCACAAAGAACGAGCAAATCTGAAGAACGGTGAGGTTTTGCAACGACTGTCATTGAGTTTCATTCACCAAGACCCAGCTCACTGTTTCCTTATGGATTCTCAAATACCAAGAAAACTTACAGGTCTGGCTAATCAGAGTGCCTGGGTTCAAATACCTTCCTGTCAGCTTTAACTCTATAAGCGTATGAGCCTATTCCTTAAGGAAGAGTTTTATGAGTTTTTGAGACAGAAAAAATATGTCCTCATGATAAGCAACATTTAAACTAGGTTCGCCCTGCGACAAGACACGTCTGTATCGCGGGAGCTACATAAATGTTAGCGCTGATGGTGACAATGGCGGGGTTGCGGATGAGGATGAGGATGATGGTGGTGATGAAGGAGGCCAAGGGACTGGGACCTACCCAGAGTTTTTTGAGGCTGGTAATAATAATTTAACAGGTTTGCAGTACAATTTCCTCACAATAATCCTACGAGGGGAGGAGCATATATATTATGATCCCCATTCTACTGATGGAGAAACCGAGGCTCAGGATGTTGCATGACTTGCCAGACAATTAGTGCCAGGAAAGAATTTGAGCCCAGGTCTCTCTTATGTCCATATTCAAAGTTCTCTCCACCACCAGAGCCCAGGCTCCAAAAGCCCCCAGTCACCTCTAAGCAATGAGTCAATGGGGGCCAGTTCTGGTCTCCAAACTCCTCCCCTATTGTCACTCCCCTCGAGACCTCCTGACAGCGCTCAACCATTCCTCCCAACAAGGAACTGCAGGGCCTTCCAGACCCACATCTTCCAGGATCTACTGTCCTTGGTGACTGACAAGGAAATTTCCCCATTTGTCCCCATGTGATTGGGCACAAAGTCACCCTCTTAGTCGACTGTCCCCACTGGCAGGCCCTAAGCACAAGGCTTTGCTTCACCTTCATACCATACCCAGCCATTCCCCCATTTCCCCTAAAATGAGCCTCCTTTCCTTGGTCACCCCTTGCCTATACGCCTCATCTTCCTTAATTCCAAAGGTTTGTAACACAGGGTGTTGTAAACTCTTTCCCTAACATTTTGATTATATTTCCAGATAATGTTTTCTTGTGCAATCCCATGTGTTTTATTTTGAGCACTTAAACTTTGTTCTGAGAAGGGATCCACAGGCCTCCTCAGACTGCCAGAGGGGGCTGCAATGCACAGTTAGGACCCCGTTAGAATGTGAGCTCTGATGGAGGCTGGCTAAGTGCACAGCTCTGTACCTCCTTCCTCACTCCCCTGTTTCTATGGAGAGCATCACCAGGTCCACAGCCTTGGGCTCTTCCTAGCTCTCCTCTCTCTCTCACCCCTACAGCCAAGCAGGTGCCAGTCTTTACCTTCCCAACATCTGTCCCCCTTTCTGCCCTCACTAAGCATCCTCACATCCTAGCTCAAGCTTCCTTCCCCTCTCTTTACTGGACTCTGCAATGGTTTCTTAAGAGATCTCCCCACATCCAAGATGTCTCTCTCCTCTCCTAAGAGACATTCCTCAAGCTCACATCTGCCCACAACATTTCCTTACTCAAGAGCCTTCATTGGCTCCCCTTTGCTCCTTTGATAAACCACAGACTCTTCTGACTGATGCTTGAAGCCCTTTACACTCTGGCTTCAGACATCCCAGGCGAATCCACATTACCCTTCCTCCTGAATGAGCTGCTGCTCCTCCATCGTGACATCTTCCAAACAAGAACACTAAACCAATGTTAGGCTAGTAACAACTGACAAATAACATGGTTAATATTTTAATTCATATTTATACATTTAAATAATTTAATTTCATAAATATCAACTTAAAATAATTACAATAATAATAATTGATAATAGTAAACTCACGCCTCTTCTTCTTAGGTCACTGTACATCTAAAAGAAAGAGCAAGAAAAAGACATTAGAGAAATGAAAATCCATCCAAATTAATCATTGATTGGTACTGAATGCTGAGCTGGCATAGAGACCTTCCATTCATTGGACTCACCGTGGAAGGGTATTCAGGTTCCACGGCTACTGGACTTCTTTGATTCTTCTCCTCTACAGCTCTTAGTTGTTTTTGTATTGTTCCAGTAATTCTGAAATTCAGAGAGAAATAAAAGGGTGACTAACTTAGGATTCACTTTAAGATAATATCATTAAGGATGCAAATGTTTAAATACAGAAACCTAGTTCTTGACTTCACTTGAAGAAGGTCTACTCAGAGTTGCTGCCGCACAGCCTGGCGTGGCTGGTAAGGCCATGGCTTGGGAGTCCAGAGACCTGAGTTCTGAACCTGCCTCTGCAGCGCTGTAGCTATGTGACCACAGCCACCAGGCAGCTTAGCCCCCTGGGCCTCATTTCTCTCATCCGCAGATTGAGAGGTTTGGGCCATTCTCTTCACAGCATCCTTTAGCTCATGACCCTTCCATTCCTTTGGAGTTTAAGCCAATACACTCAGGTTTTTATCCTACCTCTCCCTCACATGTCTCTTACACCTACTTAATCCACGCCTCCCCTCTCTTTCAGGCCATCATCTCTGTTATGGCCTCAGAGGGATCATCGATCTAGACTCCATCAAATCCAAAACCTTCATTTTACAGTTGGAGAAACTGAGGCTTAGGGACTTGCCCAAGGTGACAAGGCAGCACATGTCAGAGGCAAGATTCGAATCCAGGTCCTGAGATTCCAGGGTCAAGTTTTCCCAACTATACCATGACGCATCACTTCTTATCAACCTCCACTGACTCAACCTGAGGGTTGCCCAGTGCCATCATGCACTCGTCCCTTGCTTCATTTTTCTATCACTGCTCACACTGTCCCAAATGTTACCTTTGCTGTCAGCCTTTCCTGCTCCTCTTCAAGTACTGCTGAACACTGCAGACAAAATGTACCAGTGAGCACGGCCCACCTGTATGCTGCTGGGCTCAGTGGGGCCTTCATCTGCTTCCTGGCTATCCCCTGCATTTCCCCTGCTTGTCTGTCTTCTACACTTGACACTGTCCTGTTCCAAACCTCTTCTCTCCTCCAGCCTCCCAAGCCCACACCTTCCTACCCTTCTTAGCAGAATCACTGCCTGCTGATCTACCAAAAACCATCGTGCCCCAAAGGACACACAAAGACACAGGACCGAAATCCCCAGATCTTGTCCTTCAGACAAGCTTATCCCACCATAGCTCTGCCACCTCAAACTTTCAAGTTCTTGAATCCAACAGCAAGCCTTCACCTTCACTAACACTAACACTTCACCTAGTGAAACTTCAGCTCAATTCAGCCCAATCTTCTGGCCTCTGACAGCATGTTTTTGTGCCCCTGATTCCCCCCTCCAGTGCATCAGCCCTTCCTACAAGTTTGGACTGCTGTGATTTATACTACTTACTATGCTAAAGTGACAGAATGCTATAATGATGTGATTAAGATCAGGAAGTCAGAGAATATAAGTAAGCATGAAAAGACTTGCATGAAATTGTGCAAAATTTAAAAACAGAAGGACAATAGCAAAGTACCCACTATTTCTGAGCATGTAAAAGGAAGGGGGAAGAAATGAAGACTTAAGAAGAAGGAACTGACAACTTGTTTCAATTTCTCATTAAAATTAATTGAAAGTTAAGTAACTGTAAAACTAATTTAATTGGATGTACTGATGTTAAATATAAAGCTTGTGATAAATCATTAAAAACAAAACTTACAGGATGGACCCAAGTTCATATTTGGCATCAAACACTCCCTAAATGTGTGACCTTGGGCAAGTCACTTAATTGATGTCTGCCTCAGTTTCCCCATCTATTAAAAAGGGATAATAATAGTACCTACTTTCCAGGGTTGTTGTGAGGATCAAAGGAAGAATAATGATATTCTATGTATCAATGTTAATTAAAATGTGAGTAGCTACCAAGCAAATTATTTATATTAATGGTCCATGTTGAGTTTTTATAAGCATTTATTAAGTGCTTCCTCTGTGCCAAACAACTGATAAAAACAATTGGCTTCAGGGGTGGCTAGGTGGCGCAGTGAATAGAGCACAGGCCCTGGAGTCAGGAGGACCTGAATTCAAATCCAGCCTCAGACACTTAACACACACAAAAAAACTAGTCATGTTACCTTGGGTGAGTCACTTAACCCCAACTGCCCTCCAAAAAAAAAAAAAACAATTGGCTTCATTCTAATTGCCCCCAGGGTGACAGACCCGTGCAGAGCTCAAGTCCAGCTCCACGTGGAACTCCATACTCACACGATCTGATTAAGCCTCTTTGCCTGTTCCTTGATCCTTCTGTATTTCAAGAGTTTACTCTGCACGGGGGTGTCAACGCCCGTCTCTTCAGAAGGATACACAATCGGAGGCAGTTTCAAGTTCAGGGCTTCCTTCTCAGCAGCAATCGCTTCTCTATCTTCTCTGTCTTCATAGTCCGACATCTTGGGCTCCGAGTTGAGATGTCAATGCGTCTTACTCTGTGAAGAAAAAATTTCATACAGTTTCCTTGGATTAGGAAAGTAAGAGAATTCCCCTTAATGTTCACAAAGGTTTCCAAATGGAGACCCTAACAAAGACCATTCTGCTTGTGTTCAGTCTTGACTCCAACTGCTGGGTTGATTCAGGGCTCTGTGGGGATCCTCATAATGTAAGGAGAGAAGCAAGCCTCCTACCTGTTGGGAGGACCCTTTGGAATGGGTACGAGTGCCTAGGATACTGTCGGTTTGTCCTTCGTTCTCAGAGAGGCCCAATGACACCAGGAAGGTGATGACCATTTATCATAAGGGCGTATTATGTACAAACCAATATGGATGTGTTGTGATCTGCCCTTTCCAAGAAATACTGAAGATGATGGATTCTTAACAGGAATCAAGTCCAAAGGGGCAGTCAGCGTCTTTAAGGAACAGTTTTGTTTTAAAAGCTGAGGGATGGGAGGAGGGGAGGGAGAAGAGAACCCATTTTCTCAAAAATACAAGTTAAATCAGTTCTCTAGGCTGGCTTATCTATTGGCTGATTTCAGCTAACTAAAGGAATTGGATGCTTTGCCTTGTTTAAAATGGGGCTTTATGAGGGCGGGGGGTGGGGTGGGGGGGCTGGAAAGGAGAAGAGACCATGCAGATCACTCTCCTCCTCCCTTTTTGTAGAGGGGGGAGTCTAGTGGTGTGGGGCTGCATGAGCTGCTAGGCCGGAGGCTTTGTTGACTGGTTATCAGGTCAGTGTCTAGAGCTGGAAGGGACCTAGGAGGCTCCTTAGTTCAACCTGTCCAGTTTAGAGATGAGGAAGCTGAGGCTCCAAAACGTTGTAAGGGGCAGAGGGGCTGCAATGCTTCCCCCTTCTCTGTCACTGGGTAAAAGAAGGTTGTTTGGAAAGGAGGATGATATAAAAATCAAGAGGTCCCCAAGAGTTCTAAAATAAGATACTTTATTTCTGTGCTACAATGTTGCGCTCAAATGTCTGAGTTGAAAAGGCCCCAGGAGCCTGTCCACCCCCACCCCCACTCTGACCCCCACGGTTGACGAGTGATTTCGTTCCCCCTGCAGCCTTTCGGGCAGTTTCTCTGCCTCCTGCTTTCCTTTGGACAACATGAAAAGTTCAGGGCGGCTAGAGCCCTGGGGCAGTAATGGCACCGAGCGCAGCGGGGGCAGACGGTGACGTCAAGGCAGAAGCCCCCCACCCAGAGGGGTGGAGAAGAAAGCCAGGCAGGGCTGGGAGGGAGAGGGAGGGGGAGGGGGAGCTTCCAGGAGGTGATTCCCGGCTGGGCAGAGCAGCGGGACAGGTGGAGGGGACAGGATGGCAAGATACCTGGGGCACTGGCTCTCTCTTCGCGGAACCGGGGCGCTGGTTCGGTGGGGAGATCTTCCTGGGCTTGGAAGACAAGGAACAAGTGGGACGCACTGATGGCCGTAGGCCTTTTAACTGCCCCAGCTCCTGGGCTCGAGGATAGAAGATGGGGGGTGGGGGGGGGGGGGAGAAACACACTGGTTACCTTGGAGATGGCTGGGGGCGGAGCCTCGGGCTTCTGGAGACCAGAGAGGGGACAGTGGCATCCCCGAAAATGCTCTCAGCCTGGCTTAGGCAACAAATGGGCTTCAGGCTGGCAATCCTCCCCGGGTGGGGGGCATCCCCACACCAGAACCTCCTCCTGGCAGAATCTGGCTCTCCCAACTCCAAGCACGTTTCAAAGCTCCTCACGCTGAGGTTCCTTGTGCTCACCTTGGGCAAAAGCTTATTCAGCTAGCCCTTTCCTGCTCAGTTTAGGTCTTGCGCTGGGCTTCAGGCATCTCTGGGTAGTTGTTGGGGACCCTCAACCCCATTTTCGGGGGAGTGGGAACTGAACAGTAATGACAGCCAACCTGTTCTTGGTTTTGTTTTCTTTTGGTCAGCGCCTCCAGTCACTGTTGCTAAGAGCAAACCAAGCATGTTAAGGTCTGTGTGGTCTATTGAAGACAAAAGTATTTCAGATTTCAAAGTTCCTTTCTTGGCGGCTAGGTGGTGCAGTGAATAGAGTGCTGGCTCTGGAGTCAGAAGGACCCGAGTTCAAATGTGACCTCAGACACAACACAAAAACCTAGCTGTGTGACCTTGGGCAAGTCACTTAACCCCAACTGCCCTCCAAAAAAAAAAGAAGCAAAGTTCCTTTCTTTTATTCATTTTTAAGGTGTCGGTATATAGCTTCAGTACTATGACCTGGTTCTCTTGGTAGGATAAGGTACTGATCAACCAAAATGCATTTATTAAGCCCCTACTATACACAAGTCAGCAGAATATGTACTCAAAAGTGAAACTTCAGTTTCCAGATAGTGTCAAAGAAGGCAACCTGTAATCATCGATCTGATTGAGGACCTCATCGTTCCCTTGTAACTGAATTTGCCCAAATTACCAATGGCTTAACTTCCAAATCTTCATGTTTCCTTCTCAATCTGCATCCTTCCTGACTTTACTGCAGCATGCGACGCTGCATCACCTAGTTTCTGTTCTCTGGGTTTTTGTGGCCTTTGTCGAATTTTCCTCTAGGTCAGACCCATGAGCTCTTGGTGATCCCAAGGCTCTGTTCTGGGTCTTCACTTGATCATCTCGTTTTCAATGACCTCTACACAGATGACTCCACAATCTCTATTTGTCCAGCCCCTGCCATTCTCCTGAGCTGCAGGACTACATCACCAACTGCCTATTGGACATTTTGAGCTCTATGTGTGAACGACACTAATGTGCAACCAGCTCTGAAGCATAAGCTGTAAATTTGGAATCTGACCAGATCCACAGACTAGCTATAAAAAGAGGCATGGAGGAAACTGGGGCCCCAACTCCCCTCAAGTACAGACCAGACAGGGATTACTTAGTTTTACAAGAGCTTTGGACAAGAGAGGGAATCTAGAAGGGTTGGGTTCTTTTCCCTCAAGGCCAGAAAGAAATACCCAAATTGTTAGTCCTCTCTCAAAACAAAACACTCACAAAAACAAAAACCTTCTATTTACTTTGCATGCATTTATATCTGTAGCACAAACCACCACTCAAACTTTTCTGTCCCATCGCTCTTCATGACTTCGTCTGGTGTTGTCTTTGCAAAGATGCTGGAGCGGCTTGCCATTTCCTTCTCCAGCTCATTTTATAGATGAGGAAACTGAGGCAAGCAAGGTAAAGCTACTTGCCCAGGGTCACACCAAGATTAAGTGTTTGAGGTCAAATTTGAACTCCTGAAAAGGAGTCTTCTAGACTCCAAGCTGCACATCCCCACCTAGCAGCCTCCAGGAGCAAATACAACCTGCTGTTGGGCATTCAAAGCTCTTCATACCCGAGCCCCCTCCTTCCTTTTTGGTCTTCTGACTCCTTACTCTCCCACACATAATCTACCCTCACAGCTGTTACACAAACAAGATGCTCCATCTCTCATCTCCAGGAATGCTCTCTGGTCACCTGCCAAGCCTGAAACACTGGCTCCTCTGCTCAGACGGCCACCTTCCCTGGTTTCCAAATAAATCCTGCCTTCTACAAGCAGCTTTCCTCAACCCCTCTTAATTGTGGTGCTTTTGCTTGGCTACTTTCTATCTGTCCTGGACGTAGCTCCAGTGGCATGTTTACATGTTGTTTCCCCCCCCCAGCCCCCTTAAACTGTTGCTCCTTGAGGGCAGATTGTTTCATTGTTCTTTCTAAACTTACCCAGCAATGTGTACATTGAACTTGCACACAGAAGGCCCTGAATAAATGCTTGCTGACTAAAGAGAGTAAAAAAAAAAAAAAAAGGCAAAGGTGGTCAGGAGCCCAACCATTAAAGATTTTAAGTGCCAAACTGAGTTCTGGAAAGGTGCCATTGAAGCCTTTGGAGCAGAAGGCGCTGACAGATTTGTGAATGAGAAAAGGAGCAGGCGAGGGAGGTCAGATCACCATTTCCTCTCCTCCTTAAGTTTATATCTTTATTACAAATAGTACTTTAACTTCCATTAACAAGTACAAGTATTTAAAGATGTAAACAAGAGCATCACAAATCAGCTTCCATAAGATTTAATTACAGCCTTAGAATTTTAAAACCAGAAGGGACTTTGGAGATGATCTGGTCCAGAAGTCACTTCTCTGATGAACTGAAGACATGTGCTGCTGACACAGCACTGCGTCACACATGGAGTCACCCTCAGAACTGGGACCAGAACCCAGGTCTCTGGACTTTTCTTTCCCATTATCTCAGCTCTTCAAAAGGAAAGTCTCCCCTGCTCCGAGCCACACCCCTTCCTCCAAAAGGGAAGGATCTTTCCATTCCTACCCGGATGGCATTTAAACCAAGGCCCACAGCTTGGAGGTGCCAACCGTTCTGGGCAGGGGTGGTGGCCCAGAGGCTGGAATCTCCAGAAACTCCGGCCCAACCGTGACTCCCAAGACAAGTCTGGGCTTCCCCTGAACCTGTTTCCCCAACTATAAAATAGGAGTAATACTTTCAGGACTTGGAGTAACACCTTACTATGGGAAAAACTGTAACACACGAGTCACAAAGTGGGGCAAATTGATACATTACTGTGTTGCAGACATAATCAATATTTATTAAAGCCCTACAGCGCACAGGGCCCTCGGCAGCTAAGCTCCAGGGAGACAGTAGATGGGGCCTAAAACTGAGAGCTCTGGGAGGGGTGTAGTTGGCAAGGGGCAGGGTGGGTTAAGCCCTGTGTCTTCCTGGGGGGCGGAGGGTGACTCCCGGTGTGGAGCTCTTCCGCCTGACTCCTCGAGGTCACAAGGGTCCTTTCCCTGACCTGTGACCTACTTGGGTGCTCGGAACTAAGAGTGACAAGGACCCTCCACCAACGTTGCCCGGGAGCAGCACTGGGACCCCCGGTCAGGCCCGCAGGGTCATGTGGGGGCTCTGATAATGGTGAGGGGACCCGTGCGGGGTGCGATGCGCCCTCTGAAGAGGGAGGGGGGGGTTGAGAAAGTGCTGCGGGGAGGAAGGAGGTGCCACGGCAGAGGGAGTCCTGCCGTCGGGGTCCCAGGGGGAAGGGCTCTCAGGATCCACCAAACCGGACTCTGCTGCCCAGGAACCAGGAGGGGCCTGAGGTCACCGGCATTTTGGGCTTGATAAATGCCCACATGACTCTCATTTTCCAAAAGAGGAAAGTGAGACTTGGGGGCTGCGTGGGCGGGTCCCGACCACGGGGGAGGGGGGTGGAACGGGGGCTCCGCACCCACCAATTAGAGCTGGTCGAGGTCCTGCACTAGGCTGCAAATGTCAGGGTGGCTGGGAGGGAGGAAGAGGGAGAGAGACGGAGACACAGAGACTGAAAGACAGAGAGAGACAAGGAGAAAGAGAAAGACAGAAGGAAGG
>CM053599.1:16705647-16720647 GCA_028646575.1 Pseudocheirus occidentalis | reverse complement strand
CTCCAAGCTAACCCAGGCTCCCAAGCTGATGATTCCTAAGGCGCTCTTCAGACCGCAGGGGTGACTGACTGTGTGTCTCTTGGACAGTAAAAGAACCCAGTGAGCGGTCTTTGTGGTAGAGCAGAGCAGTTCTGGGGAGCTCTGAGACCATCTGTGCTCACCTGGTCTTTGTACATGGCCATTCCTCCTCTGAACTTCCATTTTGCAACCAAGGACAGCACCATCCTTCCAGTCCAGGCCAAGACAACAGCTGCATTCTAGACACCTTCCATGCCTACGCTAGAGATCGCAGCACCCTCGAGGCAAAGGATAGCACTTTCCAAAGTGCTTATCAAAGCCTTATCAAAAACATACTTCCTTCTGCTGCAATTGGAAAGGTCCACACACCCCAGGTATGTGGTCACTAGAGCCATTGGATCTCCTGCCTTCCTTCCGTCTTGTGGCACCGTGCTCTTCACTTCCCCATCGTGGGATCATGAACTGGAACCTCAAAGTCCATCTGGTGCCACTCCCTCACTTGACAGATGAGAAAGCTGAGGCCCTGGAGGTTAGGTGACTTACCCAGGATCACACAAGTAGTATCTGACCCAGGACTTGGATCAAAGCCCCATGTCCCTTTCCACTAGAACACAACTGCCTTCTTGAATTTTCTTTAAGCTTTTAGGCTTTATTTAGGTCCTCTCTCATCATCCTTCAATTCCTTTCTTTTTTCATACATCTAATAATTACAACATTTTTTTATGTTCCCAGACCCCAAAAGAAAAACAAAATGGTAATTATGCTTACAACATACATATAAAACCTCATTTAGTTAACATCACTGGGGAATGAGGTGTAAGACAAATTAATTTTTCAAAGTAAGTAAATCTCATTCCTTCCAACAGCATCTCTGAAATTTTATTTTAACTACTTCGGTGAAAATCTTTCAGAACCATAGATATGAACAGAGGACACAGAATGTGATTTAATAGGATATAGTCTAGGTTCACTACAAATGCTGATAACAATGCTGCTGCGTTTAAAAAAACATCTTCAATATCAACCTCGGTTCTCTTGCTTATTTGTACCTACTATTATTACACCCATCACCCACCTTTAGTAGGTTCTTTCTAAAGCAATATAATTGGAAATCAGGGGGAAAAAAACTTACTAAGAACCGACTATCTAATAAAAGTCAATAAGGCTCTAAGTGAGGGTAGCAGGAGCAAACCCCACGACTTTGTAACAACTACATGCATTGCTCAATGAATCTTCTTATTTCTAACTGATCTGGATTTAGTGAAATGGAACCTGCAGGTGTTAGATGGCTGATGCTCCTCCCTCTTTCTGCTCTCCAGGGAGCAGGGCAGAACAAAATCCTTCCAAGCCACGCCTTTCTCTTCCCACTTAGGCTGGCTGGAGGCTGGACTTTCTCTCTCTTTCCCAACCTTAAACCTCTCCTAGGGTTGGGGACTAGGCCAATCCATATTACAACAATAGGGACCCGACTAGAGATTAAAGGAAACCTTGGGGGCCGTTTAGATTCCGTCCATAGAAGTTTGCAGAATTATTAACAAAAGAGAATCACAGTTTGTCACATCCCCAGGCATACCTAGCCACCAAGCTGCAAAGGAGACTTTTCAGTCAATTAAATTCTGTGTAGCCCAACAGCCAAAGGCTATTTGTAGAACTTGTACGATTTGTACTCTCAGAATGCAATTAAAGACGCGTGCATAGAAGAATTAATGTTATACTTATATCTTACCAAGGCAGATTTAAAGTGTAATTGAAACCATAAGGAACAGTTTAAAAGGAAACATAAGAGAATTTTCATTTAAACATCCTTTCAGAAGGAGAAGGAAAGAAGAGAAGACTCTACCAGCTCCCTGGATTCATGGCAGAGAAAATTCATTAAGCATTAGGGCACTCTCCCGGCACTGGCCTGCACTATCCTCTGGGCCACCCTGCCAGAAGCCTGGCAGACAACACTGCCCTTTCTGCCTCTGCAGCCCATGTCCCTACGTGTCATCCCTACCTTCTCACTGGAGGGTATCTCCACACTTCCCAGACCCTACTCTACTGTCCCAATCGTGCTCTAGTTCTGGGTTTGGTTTGATTTTTGTGTTGAGGGGTTTTTTGGTCTAAGAGGCTGCTCCTTAAGATACTGGACCACAAATCCCAGTAGCACAGAAGCAATCCTTACAGACTTTCCCTTTATGTAGATCTGTCTCCAATGGGGCTAGAGCAGCGGTTCTCGACCTGTGGGTTATGTTCAATTTGTAACAATGAAAATACATCTTGCATATCAGATATTTACATTATGATTCATAACAGCAGCAAAATTACAGTTATGAAGTAGCAATGAAGATAATTTTACAGTTGGGGGGTCATCGCAACATGAGGAACTGTATTAAAGGGTCATGGCATTAGGAAGGTCGAGAACCACCAGGCTAGAGGAACACAGTAGACTTCATTTGGGATCTCATGAGGAAAGAAATTTACCAGTACCAGAGCTGGGATCTGACTGATGAGATCCACTGAGCCTTATCTTGGAGAGAACCAGGGCTGCCCACTTTTTCTAGTTCCCCATTAGAATGTAAGCTCCTTGAGGGGAGGGCCTGCCTAGCTAATTTGTATTTTTGTATCCCCTAGAGGGAAGCACGTTTCTGGGTGCATTGTAAACACTTGCTGAATGCTCAGTGGTCCAGTAATAGACTGGAAGACAGAAGGAATTTTTCTACTAGCTGGAGGCTGCAAGCCATGATCAGATTGGATAATTCCCAACTAACAAGACTCTGAGCTACGCACTCACAAGGGAGAGTAGTTCTCAGAAAGCCAGGCTGGGCAGAGCAGGGAAAGGGCAAGGGAAGAAACATAAGGATGGGAGCCTGAGAGTGTTGAGCCCAGACAGGTGGGATCAGCCCTTGACTGACAGCCCATAGCCTGGGGCCTAGTATTGACCAGGCTGGGGCTAGAAGCACCGCCCTATGTCATAAACACATCGCTCTTTCTAACATATCATTTGATATTTGCAGGTTAGCTCAATATCAGAAGCAAAAGTCTATGTCATAAGCAGTTTTCTGGTAAGAAATTTTATGTGCAGTGCTCATCCCAGATTACACAAGCCGACAGCTGCTCCAGTCATTTTTAGGACCTATGAACTCCACAAAACTGCTATAACACATTTTATCTCAGTAATCATGGGCTTAATGAGATCAAAGGGACCTTAAACATCCTCTAGCCCAACCCTTACATTTTATAGATGGGAACGTCTACCCAAAAGGCAGAGTCTGGGTCTGACCCTGGGTTTTCAGACTCCAATTCTAATATTCTTTCTACCACCTAATTATTTTGCATGTGGTTAAAGTGAATGGACAGTCTGAACCCTTCCCCCTGGAGGTGTAAGCTTAAGAGATTTTTCCCAATTAAGGTGGGAGCTACTGGCAAAGTGAAAGTGGTGGTTTTGGATGCTCCTACTACATAAAGGTTTAGGGCTGGGGAAAAGGACAGATCTTGTTTATAAAAGGTAGGGCTTGCCAGTCTTTTGGTTTTTTATAGACCATGCCTTAAACTCAAAACACTCTGGGTCTCTTTGACTAGCTAACAATGAGTCCCAGCCCAAGCTTCATTTGATCCTTGTTTGGATTCTGGTGGCTCAAGAGCAACCGTTTCTATGTTTTGGCCACAAATCCTGAGGATCTTCCCTTCCCAGACAGATCTTTTTTTCTTTAAACTAGGTAAAAGAAATCATTCTTTGCCTCATTTTTACCTAGCCTTAATTACTGAATGGGGTATTGCCTCAGACAAACCTGGGAAAGACCTCAGCTCAAAAAGGCCTCCCACTGCATCAGGGACCATATCCAGTGGGGCTGATCTATATCTTCCCCCACGGGGCTTAGATGGTTCAGGAGAAGAAAGTGAGCTGATGGCTCAGCATTGTCGTCCATCACTCAAATCCAACTCACTTAAAAAACAACAACCTGTGAGTAGTAGTAGCTGCCCCACTGGAGACCCAACTGGACAGTTCCAGTTGGGCAACCCAGCTCTTTTCTTCCTTTCTTCCTTCCTTCTTTCATTCCTACCTTCCTTCCTTCCTTCTTTTATTCCTGCCTTCCTTCCTTCTTTCCTTCCTTCCTTCCTTCCTGCCTACCTGCCTTCCTTCCTTCCTTCCATTCTTCCTTCCTTCCTTCTTTCCTTCCTCTCCCTCTGTCCACATACAGAATCATACCCTTACCTGCAGCTGCTCTGCCTAAAACAGTCGTTCTCAACCTTCCTAATGTGTAATACTCGTATGTGGGTATATCTGCATGTGGGTGGAAAATGTGTTTTCCGATGGTCTCAGGCGACCCCTGTGACCCCTGTGAAAGGGTCGCTCAACCCCCAAAGGGGTCGTGACCCCCAGGTTGAGAACCACTGGCCTAAAGGAGTATAAATTTGGATAACTGAAACCTAGCAAGATATCTTGGGGTTTGGGAGATAGATTTTTTTTTTATGGACCATGTCTTAAACCCAAATCATTCTGGCATTCATTAACTGGCCAACAATAGGTCCCAGCCCAAGCCTCACTTGGTCATTGTTTGGATTCTGATGGTTCAGCATGAGTATAAATAGTAATTGTTTTTGTTTTGGCCAGAAATCCTGAGGATCTTCTCCCAGATTAATTTAATTTAAATTTTTTTTTTACTAGGTAAAAAGGCCATTCTCTGCCTTATCTTAATCTCTACCTAATCTTAATCATTGAATAGGTACTGCCTTAAACAAACTGAGACTTGTTAAGGACCTTAGCTTAAAAAGGCCATGGTCTCCCACTGCAGCCAGGGCTATCTATCTCCAATTGTTTAAGTGAGGCCAAGATATAAAAAATCACAAGCCTCACTCTTTCCTCTGGAGCCATCTGGTGACTTTGTATAGCCCTGCCTCATTTCCTTCCTAATGTCATGATCCTCTTCAAGAACCAAGGACAAAGAGCAACCACAGCTAGATCAAACTTCTAATCTAAGTCCCATGGTCTTTTGCTCAGGCTATGGTTCACTTAGAAGGAAATGACATAATCCCAGTTCATTACAATAGGTCCAGCTCCTCGCTATAATAGTCATTCTCTCATTATGTGTTAACCAATTAGAGCTGATTGCCACTCTCTGGAACACCCACTTTTCCAAGGCCACATAAGCCTTGAGCCCACAGCCATGAGGGTCTTTGGCACTCAAGAGTGCTACTGACCTCTTTCACTAAAATGCTAGTATTATTAATAAAATAACTAATTACCCAGAAATGACGTCTCTTGAACTTTCTAAACGTTATAGTGCTTTGTTCCAGGGCCCATGATGTAGCGGGCAGGGCACCGGACATGGAATCAAGAAGACCCAGATTCAAATCCTGTCTCTGACACTTACAAGCTATGTGTCCATGGGCTAGAGCCGAGCCTTGTCTATAAAATGGGGGTGAGAATGCCAACACTGACAACCTCAGAAGAGGGCTGTGATGATAACAAAGGTAAAGACAATTGACGCACCACAGAAATGCCAGTTATTATTGGAATGCAGTGGCACTCACCACTCACTGGCCTGACCCAGAGTGTTCTCTTTCAGGGCCTTCTCTTATCTTTTCGGGATTTTCCAGACCTTCTTCTTCTCCTCCATGTACTCTCTGCCTGGAACTGAGGCAAGCCCCTTTAGGGAGAGAAGAAATTGTCAAGCCTCCCCAGCCACTTCAAATCTAACCCATTAGACTTCCTGAGAAGGCAGTCCAATGCTTCCCAGCCCTGCTCGCCTGAACCCCCAGACTCCTACCAGAGTTCTTGCTTCCTTTCTGTCCAGAGTTCTCATTTTCAGTCAGGCTGCTTTCAGGGAGCTTGGGGCCGTTTATTTCTTTCTCCAGTGATGACTCAGGAATCTTTCTCAGCCTTGGAAATGATGGAGCTACTATTTAAAAAGCACATTAAAATTAAAATTACAATTTGAAAACCTGAGTTTGGCCTCAAATAGAACTTGAGACAAGGGGGACCAAGATTCTATCTACCATGTTAGAGACTAATTCAGGTCACTGTCCAACGGGGTGCTAATTTAATTGGCTGCTTCAATTAATGTGAGGAAGCCTGATTAAAGGGTTAATAAACTGGCTTCAGAGCCAGGAAGACACCTTTGGCCATGGGGCCCTGGGCAGTCACTGAACCTCTCAGTAACACCCAAGCAACTCTCAAAGTTGCTAAATTAATACTAGTTAGCACTTACATAGAGTTTACTAAGTGCCAGGCACTGTGCTTGGTGCTTTACAATTACTGTATCATTTGAGTCTCACAACACCCCATGGGAGGTAAGTGCTATGATTATCCCCATTTTACAGACAAGAAAACTGAAGCAAACAGAGGTTAAGTGACTTGTCCAAGGTCAAATACCTAATAAATATCTGAGGCTGAATTTGAGTTAAGGTCTTCTTTACTCCAAGCCTAATGCTCTAACCATTGGATTACCTGTATCTCTCCTTCCCTCCTGGTTATGGAAACACTGTTTCCCCACTGAAGACTTATCCTCCCTGCCACCTTTCCTAGAGGGCACCCTTGGCACCCTTTCTCACTGTGTACCCCTGGTGGAGAGTCAATTGGGTTATAAGAGATTTGGTTTGCAGACCATTACCTAGAGGGAGATTAAAACTTTAAAATTTTGTCTGTTGCTTCTCTTCATTTTTTTCTTCCTTCCTTTCTTTCCATTGGGTAGGGAGAAATGCTGGTTTTGTTTCTGTTCATGACCCCATGGACCATAGCACACCACTACTGTCCATGCGGTTTCCTTAGTAAAGATACAGGAGTGGTTTGCCATTTCCTTCTCCAGCATATTAAGGCAAACAGAGGTTAAGTAACTTGCCCAGGGTCACATAGGTAGTAAATGTCTGAGGTCAGATTTGAACCAGAACAATTTATTGCAAGGGTCATGAAGGCGGCTAAAGCAGGTGCTGTGGAATGGTTAGAGCTTGGTCAGACATCAAAGACACCAAGGTCATCCTTTGCATCCCTAGTGATCTTGACTTTCACTCCATGCTGTCATTGACTTCTTTAAAAAAAGGAGAAACGGGTGGCTAGGTGGCACAGTGAACAGGGCACCAGCCCTGGAGTCAAGAAGACCTGAGTTCAAATCTGGCCTCATTCACTTAACACTTACTAGCTGTGTGACCTTGGGCAAGTCACTTAACCCCAATTGCCCTGCTTTCCCCCTTCCAAAAAGCAAAAAAAAAAAAAGAGAAATAACAAACTCTATGTAAATGTTAATTATTCAGGGGGTTCCTCGAGCCCTCAGTCATCCCTCTAACCCAGGATGATTCCAGATAACATTTATAGGAATCTTGAACAAAGAAGAAATCTTAATATGATAAAAAATACTTTGGGGTTAATATACCATATATAGTCATTACTTATTACTTCTTTGACCACTCCCTGAAGAATTGAAAGGGTTTCCTTCAGGCTACCAACATCTTCAACTTGAAAACAGAAGAGGGCCAGGCCAGTCTTTAGGTGGGTCATTAGGTGGGTCATGGCCTTAATGCCATCACTTCTAGGGGCATAAGGAGGTAGTTAGTCTACCTAGACCAAACTTAAGTTTGGTTATTATCCTTAATCTCTTTCCCTAAGAAAGGATTTAGCTTTGTTTCCTGCCTGCCCTCCAAAAGGGTCTGGAAAGGGTTTTAAGCTGCAGTAAATAACTATTTCTTAATATGTTTGGTTGAACCAGAAAGTTTTTAACCTGCTTCTACAAGTCCCTTCAAATTCTCACTTGATCCTGTTTTGAACTATTTACATCACCACTGGCAGCCTGAAATGGCATCCATCCTCCCTGCAACAGCCTCCCTTAGAATGGAGATCTGCCTCCCCCACCAAAAAGCCAGAACCCTGTAAATGGATGCCCGGAAGAGGGCTGCTTCCCTCCATCAAAGGAACTCTCCTTTCCAAGTTTCCACCCAACTTTGCCCATTAAAAAAGGTGAGCCTTGCCAGGATACTGAAAAAGTCCACAGCTGGGACTTAAAGACATAGGATGACAATGACTGAATCTCTGAGCTGGAAGGGACCTTGGCAGCCAACGAATCCAACTCTCTCCTGACCTGAAATTCCCTTGAAAGCACCCCACACCCAAAGTGGTCCTCTTGCTGGAAGCCCTGGACAACGAGGGACACCCACCACTTCCAGAGGCAACATTTCATTTCTGGACAGCTCTGCCTGAACTGGCCACCCACAACTGACCTCTCCGCTCTCTTCTAGGTTCAAACAGAGCAAATCTAATCCTCCTTCCAAGAGAAGCCTCACATTACTTGAAGACAGCTAACAATCAATAATCAATCAATCAATATTTATTAGGTACCTTCTATGTGCCAAGCACCTGTCAAGCGCTGGGGACACAAAAATAGGTAAAAGATAGTCCTTGGCCTCTATAAGTTTTCACTCTAATGGGGGAAACAACATGGAACCAAATATACACAAAGCAAGCTGTGCACAAGATAAATAGGAAATAATGAGTGGGTTTGGGGAAGGCCTCCTGTTCATGGGGATGGGAAGGTCAGGAGGTCAAGCCAAGGAGGGAGAATGTTTCAGATCTGGAACTCAAACAGAAAATGCCTGGAGTGTCCCCATCCATCATGCCCCAGCCTCAAGTCTTCTCTTCTCCAGGTGGAGCATCCCCAGTGCCTTCTGATGTCCATATGGCTCACCTGGACCCTTCATCACCAGCTTGCACAGTTGTCCCAGTAGTTACCTGTAGAGGGCACTCCCGCTACACGTAAACCCAGCAAACACTTGCCATATTTCCCTTGGTTTTTCCATTAAATTGCAAACTCCTTGAGAGAAGGGACTGCCTTTTGCCTATTTTTATATTCCCTTGGCACCTGACACAGTGCCTGGCACATAACATATATTGATTGATTGATTCTCCCAGCTCATCAGACCTTCTAGGGTTACAGGGGTGCAGAAGAGTCCACACTGTGGATGCTCCTGCCAGGGGTTTTCTGACTCTAGGGTCCCATGGCCTTTGCCTCAGGCACAACCAAGGGAACAAGGTCAGAAGGTGTCATTAAATTCGATGCATACTGGGCATAAGTCCTCAGGCAGTGCACCACAGAGGCTGGTGCAAGCAAGAGGTGTTTCCAAGGGACACATACATAAACAGGTATGCAGGAAGAGTCACCTAGGTAACCAGATTCCCCTGTGTTGCACAGAGCCATCTCCCTGGGCGTTCTTTCATTTCCCTCATTCCAAAACAGACAGGTCTAGCAGGATCTAGGCTCAGCCTAACTCCAGCCCAGAAGTCCCAAAGCTCCCTGCTTTTATCTATGGCTTAATCCAGCTTAATCCAGTCTCAGTCAAAGCAAGTCAACAAACATCTATTAAAGCACCTACTGTGTGCCGGACACTGAGCCAATGATGAGAGGTTACAAGGAAAGGCAAAGGACAGGCCCTGATTTCAAGTAGTTTACAGTCTCAAGTGTAGAGACAACATGCAAGCAACTCTATTAGGGACAGAACATAAACAGTATAAATTGCGCTAGCTCAGGAAACCTGCTTCTTGCAGAAGGTGGCCGGGAAACCAGTAGGAAGCCGAGATGAAGAGGGAGAGCATTCCAGTCAGTGAAGGGGGCTGCCCTACGTTTGAGTGGAAAGGAAAGCAAAAGAAGAGAAGCAATACTGAGGCAGCTAGGCACCCTAGATTGAGGACTGGACCTGGAGTCCAGAGCCAGACAGGAGATCCCGGCCAAGTCAATTAACCCCTGTATGTCTCAGCTCCCTCGTCTGTAAAACAGCACCTACTTCTCAGGATCGTTGTGAAGATAAAATAAAGGGTATTTTTGAAGCGACATAAAGGCTAGCTATTACTGTTATCAATAAGCAAGCCAAGTGCGAATGCTGCCTCCTCTTTTCTCCCCTTCCTCACTTGGGTTTGCGCCCTGAGCGCTCGGCACAGAGCCTGACACATCGGGAGGCTCCGAACCCGGGAATGGGGCTGTGCCCGCCCTGGTGACCCCCGGGCGTCCTCACTTGGCTCTCCTGGGACACTCTCCATCACCAGCGGACGCAAGCTTTCCCGGCTGGGTCCGATCTGCCCTGACCCCCACCCCGAGGACCCTGCTGGAGGGCCCTGGCTTGCTGACAGGGAGAAATTGGAAGGATCCTCATCCTGATCAATGCCGGCCCTCCATCAGCAAGTGCGCCGCGCTGCTTTATTGATTGGTTGACAGCTCTTGAATCCAGCGGCCCCAAGAACCAAGTGACGGTTTTCGGCTCCTGCCTCTCTGGAGAGGCCCCGGGAGGCACTGAGGCTGTCCAGCCCGGGATGACTGGAAGTCTGGGAAGGACCGCAGGTGGGCGTCGGGGGCTCCACGCATCCATCGATCTATCGGTAGTCTTTACGTCCACGGACCAAAGCGCGTGCCGTCCCCCTTCCCCGCCTAGGACACAGGCCAGCGGGGGGCCTGGCGAGAACAGAGGCGCGGACCCCGCACCCCACGGCCCGCGCGTGGGAAGCTCACCAAGGGCGTGTAGAGGAGGGCGCTCAATGAATGCATCCGACTCAGAGAGCCCGGGTCACGTCTGGAAGTGAGACGGGAGCCGTGCCCCCATTCTACAGACTGAGAAACTAACCTCCCAGAGCATCCCCACGCCTCTGACGCCTCCTGCGTTCCCCCTCCCTGCCGGGCGGGGCGCCGAGTGTCTGCGCGCGCAGGGAGGTCCTCCGGGGCTGGGATGGGGAGGGGGGCGGGTGAAGAGGCGGCTCGTGCCCGCGCCACGGGACCACGGAGGCATGGCCCCGCCCCCGCCCGCTCCCCCGCCCCCGGCCGCATCTCCTCCGCCAGACCCTACGTCTAGAGACAGCCTCGCCCCCGCCCTTTTTGCTCGAGCAGACTGGCGTGGCCTCTAGCCAATGGACGGCGCCTCTGGCCGGGCCTGGCCAATAAGGGGGAGCGGGGCGGGATTTCCCCCTGCGGCCGTTCCCCAGGATCCGAGGCGGCGGCGGCGGCGGCGGCGGCGGCGGCGATCACGGCTGAGGAGGCTGAGGTGGAGGCGGAGGCAGCGGCAGCAGCAGCGGACGGGCGGGCGGGGCCGGATCCGGTTCGGTCGGTAGCGTGCCTGCGAGGGCGGCGGGCGCTCGGGCAGCAGCTGTCGCCGTCGCGGTCGCTGTCGCCGCCGCCACCTTCTCCTCAGCTCCGTTCCGACCCGACCCGGGACCGCGCCGCCCGCCAGCCACCATGCCGGGCATCGACAAGCTGCCCATCGAGGAGACGCTGGAGGACAGCCCGCAGGTGAGGCGGCCCGCGAGGCCTGGAGAGGCCCGGGCGCGGCGGCGGTGACGGCGCGGCCCCCTCGGCCCGCAGGTGCCCGGGCCCGGCCCCTCCTTCCCTCCCGGGCCCCTCCCCTCCCCCGCCCGGGCTTCCCAGTCACCTGGGACCCCGCGACTTCCCCGAGAGGGCCATGGGGGAGGGGCGGCGGTGGGAGCGGGTCCTGCCCCTGCTTCGGGGAAGGTCACCCACCCGCCCCCTTCTCCCCGGACTTCTGGTTGCATTCGAACCGCGGCCCGCACCCGGGCCCGTCGATGGCGGGCCGCGCCACGCGTGGGGTCAGCGCGGGACCCCTAAGTGGGGGCCTGCCCTGCGTCTGGGGGCGCCCCAGGGATGAACGCCCCCCTTCCTGCCGCCGGTTCCCCGAGCGCGTGGGGGAAGGGAAGGCCCCTGCTGTATGCCCCGCGCTGCACGCCCCGCGTTACAGAAGGGGAAACTGAGGCAGGCATTCGGGAGCCACCGACCGAGGCTTACCAGTCGTCTCCGGAAACTGTAGGAGCCGGAGGCCCTTTGGGTGGGACCGAAAGTCTTTCTGCATCACCTGTTAGAACATCCCGCGTCCATCGTCCAATGCGCGGGGAGGCCCCCGGGCCCGGCCCTTCCCCCTCCCTCGCCCGCTCCAGCGCTGGGGGGTCGCTAGGGCAGTGCTCGTTCTGCTTTTGGAAGCGATTTGCACAGACCCATCGCTTGTTGGGTAACGCGCTTCTGGCCGCTCTACGGACTCTAGGGTGGTGGCAGGAATAGCCTCCCCGGCCTCTGTCCAGGGTCCGAACTGAGCCGGATCTCCGCGAGGACCGTGCGCGGGCGGTGCTGCGCGCTGGGCAGATGCGGGTCCTGGCCCAGTGACTTTGGGCAAGTCACCGAGTCCCGCCTTGGCGGAGGAGGCGCTTCAGCCAGCCACAGATGTCGGGTCCGCCCGGCTGTCAGTCCCTCCTGACGAGCCCGTAGCGTGTATGGTTCCCCTTGATCCGTGCGCCCTGCACCGGGGTGCAGGTGCGGAGGAGGAAGAAGAAAAGAGGACGGAGTAGTCGAAGACTGGGTGTTTGGGAGGAAGCCCATGGGGGGAGGGGGAGTGGAAAGTTTCACGTAGAAAACTTGATGTGATCCCCGCGCTGCTGCCGCTGCCTCGAAAGAAGGGAGGGAAGCAGAGGCCGGTGAGGCTGCTTTCTAGGAGCGGTCAGTGCTTGTTTATGGAAAAGCAGAAGAGAGGATTGTATATTCTGGAGGCCGTGGGGAGCCGCTGGAGCTGCTGGAGTAAGAGCCTCAGGGAGTGCGGTGTGGAGCGCGCAGAGGAGTGGGGGGGGGGGGGTAATCTAGGCAAAAGGCCCAGTGAACCTGAGCTAATACTAAAGGTAGCTAATATTATAATGACAGTGACAGTATTTGCTGTTATCCCTGTTTTAGTAACTAAGGCAAAAGGGATTGAGTGACTTGCCCGGAGGCCATACAGGTACTAAATGTCTGTGACTAGATTTGAACTCAGATCTATGACCCAGGCCTAGGCGCTGTATCCGTTCCCTCCTTTCCACTCCCCGAAGCTGCCTACCGAGCTGGTAGCTGTCTAAGTAAAGAGAAATCATCTCAAGAGATGTTATAGAGGTAGAGACAGCAAGAAAGATTTGGCAGCTGATTGATTGATTGATTGGCTCTGCTCTGTGGGCCCAGGGTGAGCCGTGTAGCCATAAACCTAGGGGATGAAAAGAACAGAGAATTGGGGGGGGGACTGATAATGAGTTCAGTTGGGGGCCTGTCCGAGATGCCCTTAGGACATCCCATAGGAAATGTGTACCACACCATTGGTGATTCAGAACTGAAGCTGAGCAGAGATGGAGCTGATGGGATGGCCAGGAGAAAAACTAGAGAGGAAGATGAGGAGAGAGCCTGGTGAAGCCCTTTGGGGAACACCTACAGGCCAGCGGTGTGATATGGCCGGGGAGGCACCGACAAAGTGGAGGAGAGGAGAGGATGCTCAGCAGTATCCACTGGAGCAGAGAAGGATCAAAGTGGAGAAAAGACTGTTTAGATGGTCAGTAACTTTGGAGACAGCTTCAGCTGAGTGATATGGACAGGGCTGAGGAGCCAGAGGAGCAGAAGGGCAGGCAGCAGCAGGAGGCTGCTTTACCAAGGAGTTTGGGTGACAAGGAGAGGAGGGGGAGAGGAGGCTAGTTTGAGGGGATAGTCTGATCCAGTGAAGGTTTTATATGAATGAGGGAGACTTGAGCATGTTAGAAGGCTTGATAGATGGTAGGTGGAGAGTTCAAAGAAGGGAAGGGATAATTAAGGTTTCTATCTGCCAGAGAAGAGGGAATAGGATCAGTCACATCCATAAAGCAGTCAGCCTTGATAAGGACAAAGTTACACCCGTCAGAGACTAGGGGGTAGGAGGGGAGAATGGGCAATGACATCAAGGATGAGGGATGGGAGATGAAAGAAAATGAGAGAAGGGGCTCATGCCTAACAGCTTTGGGGGTCTGTCTGGAGGAAGGTGGAGAAGACTTGGGGAAAGAAGGCTTAAGGAGCTAGGAGAAGATTGGGAGTAACTTCTCTGGGAAGTGAGATAGGGAATCAATGCTGGCCATACAGTTGTAAAAAAAAAAAAAAAAAAAGGCTTAAGTGCCTTACATGATGTTGCTTATGTATGGTGGCTTGGTCATTTTACCCTTTTACCCTCTAACATAGAAATTTTACCTTTTAATGAGAGCATTCCTGGTGGAAGTCCCTTGAAAACTGAGTAGCTCAAATTTTATTACACAATTTCCATACTGAGACAAAGAAAAGGGGCTTTTTAGGCTTCTATCGAGCTCTAAACTATTTACAACTCAGAGCTTTAGATTTCTTTATTATGTGTGTGGATATGGAAGTAGCTAAAACAGAATGGTTCCTTTTGTTTTGTTTTTATTTTCAAAATCCAGAGCTAACAGGTCTTAAGTCAGTATTACTTTTGGAATTTTACTTTTGACTTATTATAAAGCAGCTTGAAAAGTTAGTGCGTAGAGGACAAGGATCGTTATCTTTTGGGGATTGCTTTCCCATTTTCTCTGCAGTAATCACATTTTTACTTTCTCGGGCTACAAGGGTGGGATTTATCTAGAGCTGAGGGCATGTTGTTATAGGTGCTTTCTTACCCCTAAGTTTGCGGAGTAGAAGAGAGAAGATGACAACATGCTACTTGCAGTCAGTTATGTGACTAACACATAGCACATCCATTAGTTATTTTAATAAAGGATTCGACATCAGACAGAAAACTATCCAGAGATAGCTGTGTAGGAAAGAGTTGGGTGCCTGGAGAGCAGTAATGAAATGGATGCTGTTAAAATGGGGAGAGGGAAGAATAAGCTCAGCCCCCGGCTCTTTGACCACCTTTCAGAGTTGAGCCATTTCTTGACTTTTAGCCGTAAACCATCTAGTTGGAGCTCAACTGAAATGAGGGATCTTTAAAGTGTTTTAGAAGCTTTGTTCTTTTTTTTGGAAGATCTTTTAAAATGAAGTTTTATCATTTAAAAAAGAATAGACAGAGATAATAATCACAGTAGACAAGGAAGCCACAGACTAAGTGCTTAATATAGATTATTGTAGATTGATTTTTCTCATGCCAGGAAACAGTTTCAGTTTTCACAAACTTGTACTTTGAGGGAAGCATTCGTTTATTCAGTGTTTTTAACACTAGATATGGCTCAACTTCTGCGAAATCAACCTATATCAGGTTTAA
>CM053599.1:16653666-16705547 GCA_028646575.1 Pseudocheirus occidentalis | reverse complement strand
AAACTTGTACTTTGAGGGAAGCATTCGTTTATTCAGTGTTTTTAACACTAGATATGGCTCAACTTCTGCGAAATCAACCTATATCAGGTTTAATTGCAAAAACATTCCCGATTTTTTTCCCCCTCTCTTTTTTACAAAAAGGAGCGGAAGGGCTCACTAAACGTCTGTAAAACCCAGCCTCTTTATGCTCTAATTACACACCGCTAATTTGTTTTATGGTCTTAAGCAAATGTTTAAATTTTATGTGTGAGAGAGAGAGCCAGATGATACTAATCAAGGTTGAGGTGAGAATTATTATAAAGCAGCTTGAAAAGTTACTGCGTAGAGGACAAGGATCGTTATCTTTTGGGGATTGCTTTCCCATTTTCTCTGCAGTAATCACATTTTTACTTTCTCGGGCTACAAGGGTGGGATTTATCTAGAGCTGAGGGCATGTTGTTATAGGTGCTTTCTTACCCCTAAGTTTTGGCATACCTTGCAAACAATTTCTTTTGCTCAAATCTTATCATTGATTATTTTTTAATAATAGAATAATAAGCACTTTCTGCTTTTGACATCTGTGACCAGAATATTTCTTCAAATAAATTGTTAAATTCATTCCTCAGTAAATGTAATAAGTGAAAAGGTTCAACAAATAAAGTCCTGGTGATGAATCTTCTCCAATGACTCCCTACTCTAGGTAATAGCTTAGTTATTAGGAAGAATTTAATACTGATGTTTCAGATGAGGCCTAACTGTTTTTTGGTACTGAAAGTGTCAACAGGCACTTGAACTCCAAGAAATTTTTATTTATATATTGTCCTGTTGACCAAAAATCCATTAATCCAGCATTTATGCATGTTTGCAATTCAGTAATGTGTAATGCAATTCAGTAATATAATAGATGCCTCTGAGGTAAAGTCCTAAACAGGCACCTGACTCATCAAAAGGAGGTTTTAATTATGTTCATTATAATTCAGAGACACATAGTGTTATATAGTGGAGTGACTGCTGGGCTTGGAGGCAGGTAGGCCTGGGTTCAGGCCCTGTCTCTGGCCCTCCTAGGTGTCTGCCAGGCTATGGCTAACCTACTAGGCCATGCTTTAAGAATATATTAGAGTCATATTGACCTATAAACTTATTGATGGATATTTTTTACTGCAATCTGTGATTTTTAAATAAATGCTAATATCAACTTAATATTTTATTAACAAGAACATACTCTTTAATCATACAGAAAAATTAATTGTAATATGTTCACAATTCTCTCATGTTACCATTGTCTGATTTAAAGTTTGTAAAATTAATTTATGTACAAATAAGAAGTATGATTGATGGGTGTTTAGATGCTTTTAGTCAGTTGCTGCTGAAAATTTCACAACCCTAAAAAATTGCACATAATTTGAATATTTGTTCTTAGCTGTCTTCTTCATGGTAGATGTTTTCATTAGTTACTATTGATCAAGATTTGTTGTGTGCAGTGCTTAATTAGAGGGACCTGATGTTTTTACAGGTTCTCATTTTTTTTTTACATTCTGAAAACTTTTTCACAAACTCTTAGGAAAACTCAGACTTGAAGAGGGTTTTTTTTTTTTAGTTACAAACCAAGCTCATAATATTAAACAATTCTGCAGCCTGTTACATTGTATGATTACAGCTTAAACAGCGAAAGTGTAGTGGTGTAAGTTTCTCGAAATCAGCCTACTGTTGTAAAACATAATAAAATTTCATCACATGTAGACTTTGACCTGCATCACAAATTAAAATGTAATTCATTAGAAGTAAAATATGAAGGTTATTCATGATTTCAAACAAAAAAGTTCATACTTTGATTTTATTTAACAAAAAAGGGACATTTCACAGATAGGCCATTTAAGTGTTCAAATATGTAATTATTATTAGAATGGCATCATAGGACTACCTCAGGTTTTTAATCTTTCTAATGGAAAAAGCCAAAGCAATGCTAAACCAGCCTTCAAAGGTCAAGACAGGTTCATTTACTTTAGAAGTAAAGTATAGGAATAAATGTATCTGACCCATGGATATTATGGAGGCTAGGCTATCCAGTAATACCCCCCAAATAATTGCATAATAATCACTGTCATTTGAAAGATCTGTGATACAGTCTGTATAGATACTATGTCCTCTTCCCACCCCCATCAGTGCATTTTGTAACCCCACTCTCAGACAGCTCTAAATGAGTGGTTGTGGACAAAGCAATTTACTTTTTGGAGAAGCTCAGTTTATAATGATAAAAGCAGTCAATTACCAGGCCCACACTCACAACCTTTCTAGTGTGATAGAACATACTAGTTTTATGTTCAGTTAGTTGTTTAGTTAGATAGGCCTTTGAGAACCTAGGGCCTCTTTCACACCATGATGAAGCCTGGGCTGAAGAATTATTGTATCCAATACTTTCCGTTAATGATTCTTAGTTGTCCTGTAACCATAAAATGTATTATTTTAAAGAAGCAACTCAATTTTATTATCATGTCTCAGCCTACTTTTTGTGACCTAATTAGAAAATACTTTTGCTTTCAAGAAGTGAAACTGAGAACCAAAGGGGCACTGACTTTTTAAGCCACAGAACCCACGTATAGAGTAATGTGGATTTGATTTCAGAATTACTGAGGTTTCCATATTTAGAGCTCTGGGTTTTAACCCTATTTGAAATTAAAGTTACTTCTTTCCACCTCTTAATAAATGTAAACTATTTATCTTTATTTAATACAGACACGGTCCCTGCTGGGTGTATTTGAAGAAGATGCTGCGGCTATTTCCAATTACATGAATCAGTTATATCAAGCCATGCGTCGAATTTATGATGCACAGGTAAAGAATGAACCGGAGTCAAAAGTGTGAATATTAATGCAGTTTTATTACAAATATTTTAAACTACAAAGCCCACATTTTAGTTATTACCTCATATATATTGCATTATGCAGTCATTAAGATTAAATTTGTTTTTCTGAAGTACAGGCATATCTTGCCTAATTGACTCCACAAAAACATGACTAAGTGAAACAACATTGCAGGAGGTAATTCGTTCCATAATATTCCATAGCAACAATGTTCTAAAGGAAAGAAACTTGAACTAAAAAAGCTTAAACTAGGTTTTTAGAGAAATGTAGCCCAGAGTAAGGGGCAGAGGGGGTGTGTAGTGCCTCCCAGAAACTTTACATCTGGTTGGTAGCCAACAGACAAGAACAGGAACTTTTATCTGGTTAAGGGAGCGTAAGATGACAGTAGAGATCACGTGATGTTAGCAGATGGGCATCAGCCAGTAGGAGTAGAACAAGAAGTAAACCTGAATAGGGCAGGGCTTTACAGCGGGAGGAATGGATAGAGCACTGGCCCTAGAATCAGGATGACCTGAGTTCAAATCCAGTCTCGGACACTTACTAGCTGTGTGACCCTGGCCAAGTCACTTAGTTCTCTTTACCTTGGTCACTTCATCTGTAAAATGACCTGGAGAAGGAAATGGTGGACTACTTCAGTACCTTTTCCAAGAACACTCCAAATGGGGTCACAAAGAGTCATGCCCAACTAAATATCAGTTTACAGAGGGAATAAGGAGTAAAGTGAGGAATCTAGCAACTTTCTGGAAGGATATGGGAAAAGAGACTGACTCTTCTCAGAAATCCTTATATATATAGTTTAGATCTAATTGAAATTAACATTTTCAAGTGAATTTGAGATTGTTTCTTTTTAAAAATTCATCACCCCAAAGGGACAAGGCAATGATAAAGTGCCAGGCCTTCCTGTAGAAAGAAGAAAGTAATGGCTCAGAGCTGAAGGACCAGGCCAGCTCTGATAAAACTAACTTTGAAACTTGAAAAAACTGTGCTGAAAAGTGTTTTGGTCTTTCCCTTTCTATCCCAGAAGCAGCTAGTCTCAGGCAATTACTGCCGCTCCTTTGTGAATAGGGCTTTTTATCGGTGTACTTCCTGCAGATAGTACTCAGCATATCTTGACCATTTCATGATTCTGTAGTGAAGGGCACAAATAAATTTGAGACTAGTTTGGATGGGTCTTGGAACAATACTGGAAGGGGGTACGATGGGAACTTGTTAAATAATATATTAAGAATAATATCGAAAGGACCTTTTGGAGACAGCTGTAATATCAGTTACTGACATTGAGGGTAGGGTATGCCTGTAACAATGTCTTTTACATTTGCAATGCCTGCTAAATGTTTGCTGAAAGAGCTAATAAAATATAAAGAAAACTGGCCATGTGCATTGTATGTTTGTAAATCAAGTGACTCCAACAAAGAGAGAAGAGGATTTGAAGGTTACTTTATTCCATTACATTGTAGTAACCATTGGATTAAGGGGAGAGTGAAAGAATTGATTTACTTGTACAAAAAGGGGACAGTAAAACATAAGATTTTGTTCAAAGAGAGAGAAGTTAAGAGAGTAACTGAAGTTAGATTATTATTATTATTATATAAGATAGAAAGTCTCAGGATATAATGCTCATGTAATCCATTCATTGTCAGATTGTAAATTAGCCTTAATTCTGTGATCCAATTTCTTTGGAGTTAATAAAAACTGGAATACTTCTCCCCTCCCTTCCTTTATCTCTGGACTTACTTTCATTTATTGCTTTTTAAAGATTAATATTAGAGGCGACTAGGCGGCACAGTGAATAGAGCACTGGCCCTGGAATCAGGAGGACCTGAGTTCAAATCCAGCCTCAGACACTTAACACAAAAACCTAGCCATGTGTGACCTTGGGAAAGTCACTTAACCGCAGTTGCCCTCCCCCCCCCCAAAAAAAGAAAGAAAATGTACAGTTAAAGGTAGATATTAAGCAATAATGCCAAAGGACTCAGGATTACAAGGGATTTCAGAGACCATTTAGTACAGTGCCTTCATTTTACTGAGGAAAAACAAGCTGAAGCCTAGAGAAGTTAAGTGACTTAGCACAGGTGTTAGTTAGAAGAACCAAAATCCCCCTGACCCCAAATGTAATGCCCTTTACAGTATACTGTGCTGCTAGGCAGTTTGATAATGCTCACTTTTAACTTTGGCATTTTTAAGTTTTTCTTTTTAATCATTACCACCACATTTATTTGAAAATATCAATACTATTCTCTTTTCCATAGAATGAATTAAGCGCAGCAACACACCTGACATCAAAGCTTCTAAAAGAATATGAGAAACAGGTACAGTATATACCGGTCACCCAGAAGCCTTTTTATTTCCCAAATCTAGAGGGAGTTCCATGGAAATAATATATTAAAAGTTAGCTAAAATGTCATATTTTAGGGATAGGCTTTGAATAACAACAACTGGCATTTCCATCAGACCTCAAGGTTTTCCAAGGGACCATATACATTTTTCTCATTTTATCCCACAGTCACCCTGATAACCAGTTGTTATCCTGGGCATTATCATCCCAGAGAGTAAGGACCAATGTAGATTTGAACCCAGGTATCCCCAGCACCAAGTCTAGCATCTTTCCATTATCCTCTGCTGCCTCTCAAAGAATGGTAGAACCCAAAAGAACCCAGTTCTTTCATCTTGCAAATAAGGAAACTGAAGAAAGTTGTTGTTTTTAGTGATACATGAATTATAACATTCTTAAAAATTATAGTTTTCTTTTAAGTTTATTCATATTTTAAATAGTTTTCAGAAATGACTTTGATAGTTTGGGAGATGTTATTTTATTGGTGTGAGTGCTCCCTTCACCAACAAGATCACAGTGTTATTATATTGATGATGTTTAAGTATTCATCGTGTGTTGGCCAGATTTCTGCACCTGATCTTCAGACATGGTCCATTGCTAAACCCATACTTAAAGCTTTCCAGCAGGGCACAAGACCTTCTGGCATAGCCTTGGAGAGTGCAGGGTCACCTCCAAGACAAAATATTCGAGTAGGTCTTTATTGGAAAAGTTATTAGGACAAAGTAGCACAAAAACAGCATCAGTTTTTAAACCCTGTTAAGAATGGATATTTACATGTTCCAGGAGAAATGAGAATATCTGGTTTCTTGTTCACTTTCACAGCGATTTCCACTAGGGGGTGATGATGAAGTCATGAGCTCTACTTTGCAGCAGTTTTCAAAAGTGATTGATGAGGTAAATACTTCAATTTTAGCAAAAAAAAGTTAAATGTGTAGATTTGTATTTCTAAATTTATGTCACCTGTGTTTTACCCCCTTCTTGCCAGCTGAGTTCCTGTCATGCAGTACTTTCAACTCAGCTTGCTGATGCCATGATGTTTCCTATTTCCCAGTTCAAAGAAAGGGATCTAAAAGGTATGGAAGTAAACTAACTTTAAAATTCTTAGCTCTAATAATGGTTCTACTTTTGTAAAATGTTTGCACTCTCTATCCCTATCCAGGATCTCTATCATTTACTTTAGACCCAAATGTATTGTCAGTCTGTCTGCCAGTTGACTTGATTTTTATTTGCAGTGTGTGCGTACATGGGTTTTCAATCGGACTTCTAGCTTTGTAGCTATAAAGTGTCCTAGGTCTGAATCTCCTCACATAGTATCTATAACCTACAAATGCCAGTGAATCAGGGCTAAAATTGACAGAAAAGGACAAAAATCATTTACAGATAAAAAATGCATCTTAGGAGCAGAATATGTTCTTATGGTAGAAATTAAGGAAAACCCTGTGTCAAAGCTGGGCAGAGAAAGGACTTAAACAGTTCCTCCCTAATTAGCTTAGAAAGCAATAGTTAACAAACCTAATTTTTTCATGTGCTATCTCAAAGTCAGTTTTTAAACATTAGTTGCTGTATATAATAAATTAAACAAGGCATCAGGCCATGCTAATCCAACAAAATATTGTCTTTGAAGTCCACAATTTTTTAAAAGATGGGACAAGATGATACCATACTATGTATTTAGAACTGTTTGTTAGTAAATGTGTGTGTTTATATTAATACCTCTAAGACTGATTACGTCTCCTGCCCATCTTTGCTTTTCTCACACAACTACTACTCCATCTCAGTGTGCTATCTAGCTAAATCTGCTCTGGGATTTCATGGCTGATCTGGTGAAAAGCTGTTTTCTGGATGTGGAACTATTGATTTATGTATACTTTCTATTCATTCATAAAAATGTCATTTGGGATTTTAGTTATAAAATTAGGAATGAATTTAGCGTGTTAGAAAACATTTTAAAATGTTAATGTAGCAAGATGTCTGTTTGTATATTAAGCTGAAATAATTCTCAGATCCGTATTTTTTTTCTCTCCAGAGATATTAACATTAAAGGAAGTGTTTCAAATCGCCAGCAATGGTAAGCCCTACATACTTTAATCTTTTATCACTAGCAAAAGTCTACATGTATAATATCAGAAGGTCTTTTAGCCCAATGCTTTCTAGTATTATAGTAGTAAGGAACTGAAAAAAAAAAAAGAACCTAGACTTTTTAAGAATTAAATCTATTATTAAGGACAATTATGCTATCTAACTTGAAATCTTTTATAACCAGTAGATTGTGACTTATAACACCCCCATCTAGTATGAGGGTGTCATATAGTATCAAAACTTGGTTGGTTTAGTAAATAACTGACAGGAAATTTACTTCATATATTTAAGAAACATCATTGGCTGTGGTAAAAAAAAAAAAAAAGCGAAAATGTGATTTAGGATTTATTCGTAGTAACAGAGCCTTTTGTTGGGATAGAGAAATTATGTGACTTTCTCTCATTTGAGGAAACAGCGTGCTTTCAAGTGCTCAGGACTTTTCAAAGTATTACTGTTACGTAAGTTATTTTTGTTTTCCAGATCATGATGCTGCAATCAATAGATACAGTCGACTCTCCAAAAAAAGAGAAAATGACAAGGTTTGATATGTATTCTTTGGATACTAGGATTAAGGTCATGATGTTAAACATGTGTGTGTGTCATAGATTTGCTAGGTTTTCCTGTTTTAAAAGAATAACTAGCAATGATTAAATGAAAATATTATTTGCTTTAATGTTCTTAGCTAAAGAATTTCCTGTCTTCCTCATAATAAAGACTTCTTGTTATCAGAGTTGGTAATATTTTAAACCCATAACTTTTTCCAAAAGTTTTGGGTTTTTTTTTTTAACAGTTTCTAACTTAAATAAAATTTCAGGCCATCAGCAGTCATATGAAAAGCAGATATATACCAGAGTGTTAAAAAATATATATGTCTTTTGAAAGACTAGAGTAATAAAATTGAGCTGTTGAGTATTTAACTGAAACTTCCCTCCAAGCCCTTTATAGTGGGAGAGTTGAAAAATATCTCATATGGCACAATGGAAAGAGCAGTGGACTTGGATTCAGGGACGATCAGGATTTAGATCTTGCCTCAAAAACTAATTAGCTGTCCATCCCTGAACAAATCACTGAGCCTTTCTTGAGCCCAATCTGTTAAATGGGCATCATAGTACCCATCTCACAGGATTTGTAAGACATCAAAGAAGATCATACATGTTCAAATACTTAGCAAACCTTAAAGTACTAGAACAATATCATTTATGCAACTACTGACATTGTGACAGTATGGAGCAAATGAAATAAAACAAAGAGCCTGCACACAGGGCTGTGCTCCTAAGAATTCAGTGACCATTTTCAGTCTAAGTAGTACCTGTTTAATGAGAAAGTAAGCATGGAAGAGCTATTGTGTCAGAAAAGAAAGAGTTAACTCTGTATTTGTGCTGGAAAGGTTCGTGTATATAGTTCAGGGAGCTTAGATAAAGAAACTTCAAATCCAGAAAGATGGTAAGTTGCCCAAGGTTGCCGTAGCTAAAAATGAAGTCTTATCCACTTTAAATCTGAGGAAAGAATTAAAATAAAGTGCTTAATTTTTGTTTGTCATCAAAGAATTTAAGGTAGGAGGAATATTCATGAGCAGAAAAACCTTCCAGCTGTTCTCATCCTCACCATGTAGGGGACCAAGTATGCTAGCTATGCAAAAAGTCCAGTCCTGCCTGTAGTTTTGCATTTACCTTATGGCCTGAACTTTTCTTTCTGTTCTTCTACAGTACATATTTTGCTCATGAAATTAATATAAATTAAACTCTTCATTCTCTGATTTTTATTTCTGAAAATTAAATCTTTGGTGCAGTTTCAGTAAATGGTTCAATATGTTCCCAAAAGTCAGACTAATCATACATTCACTTATGTAAGTGTTACACCACAGCCTTCACCATCTACCAGTAAGCCCCTTGAAGGCAAGGACTTTTTATTTCTTATCTTTGTATCCCAGGCACCTGGCACAGCACCTTTCACATTTTTGTTCAGTCTTGTTCACTTGTGTCGTACTCTCCATGACTCCCTTTGAGGTTTTCCCAAAAACACTGGACTGATTGGCCATTTCCTTCTCCAGCCTTTCACTTAGTTGGTGCTTGTCAAATCAGATGGCTGTACAGTCCTGACAAACTTTCTTTAGGGATTTCATCATAGATATTACCAAAAAGCACATAAAATGGAGTGAATCTTTGTGCTCTTCTTCTTAATCATAAGGTGAAGTATGAAGTTACTGAAGATGTATATACTTCTAGAAAAAAACAGCACCAGACAATGATGCATTATTTCTGTGCATTGAATACTCTTCAGTATAAGAAGAAAATAGCAATGCTGGAACCCCTGCTTGGATACATGCAAGCTCAGGTAAATATTGGAGGTTAACTCTATAGTGAATTTCTCCATCAAGTTTTAAATTTGAATATAATTGTACTATAGAGTAGTCAGGAGAAGAAAGTTTTATAACTTTTAAAACTCCTTCGCTTCTCTCTCACATCATGCCACAGAGCCCACCATGGTTTCTGAAAGGCTTTGCCCACGGACGCTCAATTTCCTGCAGGTCCCCCCCTAGGCTGGAAATTCAGTGACTGTCTATTGCCAAAGACTCCTCCAAGTCTAGAGAAGGTGGGTTAGTCAGTGGATTATTTTGGCCAGAGTAGCCCTTAGGTGAGCCCTACATCTCAGGCTAGTATCTGTACTCATCTGAAGAGCTCATTGAATGTCTTAAGGTATTCACCTTAGTAATGAATTGGTGGGTCTTTCTCTCCTTTCTTTTTTTTTTTAAATCTTTCTTACATGTGGTAATTTAGACATTTTTATTGAGAGTTCATTGGTGTAGCAACGTAGCTAGCTCTGCCAATGGACATCAGCAGCAGTGGTCTTGCCTGTGACCTGTGAGGTTAAATGATTAGTCTGTGATCAGATAGCCTTTATATGTCAGAGCCTACATAGGATTTGCACTCGGGTCTTGCTGAAGACAGTTCGCTATCTACCATACCTCACTGCCTCTCACAACTTAAGGTAGGTTACTGAAAGCCACCGATCCCAAAGTTAGCACTTGTAACTCTCTGGATACTAAGTTATGTTTTATGACTATTATCTGTTGTATAAGTTATATGTTATTGATATTAAAGAATAACAGGACAAATTTGAGTTTGATTTTCCCTTTCCTTTGACTACTTCCTAGGAAAAGTAGAAGCATTGAAATAGCCAAAAGATATACATTGGGAAAGAGAAATAAAAATTAAGACCCTAGATAATCAAAGTTTAATGGAAATTGAAATATGTTTTCAACCATAAAAATTACTTTCCTCAAAATTGAATATACCAATCAATCTTTTTCTGATAAATATATGATGGAATCTTAGAGATTACATTTAAATAAAATTGTGGGAGTTTTTCCTCCTAGATAAGTTTCTTCAAGATGGGTTCTGAAAATCTCAATGAACAGCTAGAAGAATTTTTAGCAAATATTGGAACAAGTGTACAGAAGTAAGTATATATGTTCCTGCTGTATTTACCATTTATTTAATCTCTGTAAAAACATCTTATTTTTGTCATGGGATTTTTTTTTTTTTAATGTGGCCTGTAAGTAGCATTTTGTCTCACAACAACCCTTTGTGGGAGGCACCACAGGTAGTATCACAGTTTTAATTAAAGAAACAGGATCAGAGAGGTTGGGACCTGACATGGTCACACAGCTCGTCGGTGACACAGGCAGGAGTCAATCCCAGGGCTCTCTCCACTCCCCCTCAGACCAGCCCTCACTCCTTTGTACCACCCTACCAGAGTGAATAAATAAGAGAGGACTCCTAATGTTTACTGTGCAAGTGAACAAAGCAGAGCCACGTAAATGAGGAAACAAACGAGTTTGCCTTTTCCTAGCTCTCTCCCTGAAGTTCTGTTAGCTTTGACTGTAGGTAAAAATCTGCATGTTCTTGATCTGCATCGCCTCGTATCCTGCTTTTCACATTTCCTCACATGCTATGGATTTATTGTTCTGTGGTGCCATCATATTCAAGTACATTAATATACTACATAATTTATTCAGCCATCCATTCCCCAAATGAAGTTTGTTTCTAACTTTTTATCATTGTCAATCAGTTATAGATGCTTTTGTACAAATGGGCCTTTTTTCCTTTCCTTTAAAAAGTTAATAAGTTTTTTATTCTTGTTGTATATCGCCATATTGCTATCCAAAAGTTTGGAACAGTCCACCTGTTAGTTCACAGATCCACCAGCTTTGCATTTTCTTTTTATTCTCTCCTTCTTCTCTTTCCCTTCCAGTTTTTATGACTTATTTTGTCGTTTTATAGGTTTAGACTATTGGAAAAAGCACCTATAGTTTTGGTGTGGGTTTGGTTTGGTTGTTTTAGTTTTTCAGACAAACTGCTGCCTAAGAGTCCCTTTCCCAGTCTTGTATTTGTTAAGTTGACTTTTTTAAACTCAAGTGAAGGCTTCACATTTCTGTCTATAAAATTTCATATTCTTAGGCTTATCTAAATGTTCTACCTCATAAAGATCTTTTAGGCTTCTGACTGTCTCTTCTCCCAGCATCATATCATCTGTAAAGCTGATAAGCATGTAATATATAGTTTGGTACTGGTCACCAGGCATAGATACATGAGGAACTCCATTGGAGATGTCCAAGTTGACATGAAATCATTCATCGCTATCTTTGAGCCCAGCCTTTTAGCCTAATCCAAAGCTGTTGCATCGTACTATCTTCTAACCCACATCTCCATCCTTCCCACAAGAATAGTAGAAGATACTTTGTCTGATGCTTCACTGAAATGGAGGTGAACTCTCTCTACAGCCCTCCCAGCGATTATCTCTTCAGTTACCCTACAAAAAGGAGATAAGGCATAACCTGCCTTTGGCGAAGTTACACTGGCTTGTTTTGATCACCTCTTCCCTTCTGAGATGGTCACTAAGTATTGCTTCAGTGAGCCTTTCTAGAATTTTCCCATAAATTCAAGTCAAGTTCATTAACCTATTGTTTATAGACTCTTCCCTCTTTTGTAAATCTAGAAAAATTTGCTCTTCTTCATTCTTGTAGTTCTCTCATTCTCCATGGTCATTCAGCTGTCACTAACAGTGGCTCAGTAATCACATCACCAGATTGTCACTTTTTTTTTTTTACACTTGCCATTTAAAAAAAGTTGTGGATACTTTTAGTATATGTAGCAGACATTTCTGGAACTACTTTATCCCCTCCAAATTGAACCATTCTTGGTAATACAGTTAAGTAAAATCACCCTGAGTGCAGTGATAGCTTGTAACATTTCCCCCTAAAAATCCCTTGCCTCACCTCTCTGAGAACAGGGTATCTTTACATCTGGACAGAAGGACTACATTCATCGGTCAGTTACTCCAGATTTACTGTTTGTGATTTCAGTCATTTTCATAGGACCATTATAGTTTGCAATTCTGTTGAATCTGCCATATGTCGATTTTAGCCCATTTCTGAGGGTATTGTAGAAGTCTTTGTTTAATTTGGAAAAGAGAAGAGTTGGGGAATACACAGTGATAGCCATCTTCAGATATCTGAAGGGGTGTGAGGTGAATGAGGGGTGTGCTTTGTTCTTTTGGGCCCCAAAAGGAAGAACCAGGAGCAGTAGATAGAAGTTTCAGGGATGAATTTAGACAAAAGATCAGGAAAACTTGCTAACAATGAGATCTGTCTACTGGCAGAATAGAGTGGGCAGCCTCCCAAGGTAGCAGGTCCCCTTGCCTTGGGGCTCTTCAAGCAGAACTAGCAAGCCTTTTATACATACAGCAAGTGGATTAGATGGCCACCACATCCCTTCCCTTCCAAGTTGGGGGATTCTTTTTTCTTTTCTTTAGTGTGGCTTCTCATATTTTATTTGTTTCTGTTGCCCTGTAATACTTTTTAGTGTGCTGACATGTTTTACTTTGGTTTGATTGTTTTTTAAATTTTTTTTTTCTGTTTTTAACTATTTTTCTTTGGTTTTTGAGAGCTGTATGAAGAACCTTCTTCCTTTGGAACCTACCATTCAGTCATCTGGATTGGAAAGCATTTAAAAATTATTAAGTTCAAATTTTTTATTTTTAACAAAGTCTAATGAGTTTCAATGATTATTGGATTCTAAGCTAAATTTTATATATTAATATATTAGCACATAAGTTTTCAATTGTAAATTAATTCAGTTAAAGCCCTCAGCAGAGAATGCTAGCACAGAATCCTAGCAATAGTGCTTGTTCTAAACTTTTCTTGGAATGTTCTTGCCGTCTCCCACTTGGCCTTTGCTAGCATTTGGCTCCCCTTAATAACCTTAGTACAGAATCCTGTACAAGATTGCACATGGACACCAAACCTTTCTTTGACACTTGACAACATAAAAGCACTTGTTCCCCATGACCTCTCTGAGACCATTACTCAACCAACTTCACTCAGAACTCGTCACCCCACACACTTCTGCTTTGGTGCCATTGTCCATTCCATTCCTTGTATCTGATAGATTAAAAAAATTCTAAAAGCGTATGCCTTTCCTCATGCCTCTAGCTAGAAGTTACTCTACCTTCTAAATTCCTGCTGTGCATTCCAGTCTCAGTGACACTTTTCCCAAATTATCATTGTATTTCATTATTTGTGGTCTATAGACTATAAGCTCCCTTTGGGAAAACACTATGTTTGAATTGTCTCTGTGCTCTCTGTAGAACTGCATCATGCTTTTCATGTAGTGAGTACTCAGGGAATCCAACTGCTGTTTTACCTTGCTCTTCCTCTATCCATTAACCATCCATACAGACCCAGTTTGGGCATCTAGTTTAGCCAGCAGGAAAGCCTGTTTATTCATCATGGTGTGAAACTTGAAGAATTCTAAACCATTCTGGCATATTCTGAACAATGATGTTCTCCAGTGACAAACTTCAGTGGAGTGGGAGAGCTGAGCTCTTTTATAGCTGCGTTTATCCCCATCATGTCAAATACTCAGTTTGGTTCTAAGAACAGCAAATCACACAATGATATTTAAACAAGCAGAAAAAAATGCATTCCAGAATAAAATCTGAAGTATTTTTTAATTCATTTCTGGATTTTTTTAATTTTTTTAAAATGTTTACTTCTATTAGTAAAGATAACCAATGATTTACCATATTAAATTTTCTTTTAAAAAAAATTATTGGACCAGCTAGGTGGCAGAGTGAGTAGAACACATTCCCTGGAGTCAGGAGGACCTGAGTTCAAATCTGACATCAGACACCGGACACACTTTCTAGCTATGTGACCTTGGGCAGGTTACTTAACCTCAATTACCTTGCTTTTCCCCCTCCACAAAACATTCAAACCAACCAAAAAAAATTTTTTTTATTACACTTGAGTTCCAAGCTGTTTCCCTCCTTCTCAGTCATGCACTAGAGAAGGCCAGCATTTGACACAGATATATAAATACATATGTGAGTGTATTACATTACTTATAGGTATATTTGAAACCATACACATATTAAACTTTCAAGAAAGTTGTTGTTTCAGTTATATCCAACCCTTTATGACCCCCATTTGGGGATTTCCTGGCAAAGATAATGAGTTTTTGTCATTTCCTTCTCCAGATGATTTTACAGATGAGGAAGGTGAGGCAAACAGGATTAAATTTACCCAGGTTCACCTAGCTAGTGTCTGAGGCCAGATTTGAACACAGGAAGATAAGTTTTCCTGCCTCCAGACCCAGCACTCTATGCACCGTCACCTAGCTGCCCTTATAAGAAGGTTATTTGGTAAAAATATAAATATATTTAGTGAAGATTTTATCCATTGAACTTGAACTTATAACCTACTTGCTGTGTTAGTGTTCGCAGGGAAATGGACTGTGAAGTAGAAACCATGCAGCAGACAATAGAGGATTTGGAAGTAGCCAGTGACCCATTATATTTGCCTGACCCCGACATCACCAAATTTCCTGTTCATCGGAACTTAACCCGCAAGGCTGGATATCTCAACGCCAGGAAGTAAGAGAACTCTCTTTTGACCTCAAACAGTTTTAAAGGAATATATTATGAAGTGTGTGTGTGTGTGTGTGTGTGTGTGTGTGTACACATACTATACTATACTTCTATTTTGGTATTTCATGTGTGTGTATGTATGTATGTGTCTATATCTATATGGTAATAATAGTAGCATTTATATAGCAACTTAAGATTTACAGAGTACTTTACAAATAATAGCTCAATCTGTACTCACAACAAACCTGGGAGGTACTTGCTATTATTTTCTCCATTTTTACAAATAAGGAAACTGAGGCAAACAGACAGTGCCTTGCCCAGAGTCACGCAGCTAAGGAAGTGTCTGAAGCAGGATTTGATCTTGAGTCTCTCTGACTCCATGTCTGTCTCTTGCTCTTTGCACCGTGTCCCTTAGGTCCCTTTATAACATGCCATGATGTCTGCCAAGTGTGGGTTTCACATGGAAGCTTGAACCATATTCTGAGAATAATTTTTTACTTACAAAATAAAGAGGAAATCACAAATCAGTCTCTACCAGTATATATTTATGAAGTGCTTACTGTGGGCCAGACACTAAGCACTGAAGCTGCAAAGTCATGTTGTACTTTGATATTCATTGAGTTATTTAGCATTAGTAAAAAAGCTTTTTTTTTTTTTTTGCTTAAAATCATTCTCCATGGAAAAATAAAATTGGTCAGAAACTTGGTAGAGCTTTGTTTTTGGCCCCCTAATCTATAGCAAAGGAAGCAGAATGGTGGAATGGAGAGAAAAGTGGCTATAGAATTAGAAAGCAACTGGAGTCAAGCCCTGCTTCTGAGCTGTCCTGGCTGTGTGACTCAGGCAAAGTCCCTTAATATCTGAGAGCTCTACATTTCTCTTTAAGACGTAGGCTGTGAAGTAGTTGTTGATTTTCATTTGTTAAAAGGGCTTCCTCGCTAGGAGTTCCCTACAGTGATGAAATCACAAGTCTGGACAAAATATAGAGCTACTTTGGTAGCTAAATAATTTCTGTTTTATTGATATAAAAGCCTTTCAGGATCCAAATGGACAGTTTCAGTTGTAATGGGTGTGTTGTTGTGGACCCAGTTTGGACCCAGTAAACCATCTGTACCAAGAAATATAAAGTAAAGATTCTTTTGAAGCAGCAGGGCCCACATAAAACAATTCTGTTTTATGTTAATGTTATTATTGTTAATATAACCTTATGTCACGTGCTATTAATTTCCAAACGTTGCTTTAGAAGTATTATGTATGTAGATGTTCCTAATCTCTTTGTGATTGAGAAAATCAGTGGATCTTTTTTTGGTGCCTGGCTCTAAGAAACAGCGTAAGATACACAGAGATTATAACAGAGCACACACAGCAAGGAGTGAAAGGAGCCACTTAGCTCACCTATAATCAGCTTTATAACTTTGATTCATATTAGAATATGTTTTTAAAAAAAGGATGTATTGAGACTCTTCAGTTTAAAGGACAGCGTTTTGCCATATAATATCTGTGTGGAAAGTTTTAGAATTATTCTTGGTTTGAGTTCTGTGTTATTTTTCTGTTAATTTGTTGAAAGTCACAGGTGTCCCCACTAAAGGAGAATATGCTTTCTTTAATCAGTAAGACTGGCCTCGTGTCCTCTACCTGGGACAGACAATTTTACTTTACTCAAGGTGGAAACCTGATGAATCAGGCCCGGGGAGATGTGGCAGGAGGCCTTGCCATGGACATAGACAACTGCTCCGTAATGGCTGTCGACTGTGAAGACAGACGGTACTGTTTCCAGATCACATCCTTCGATGGCAAGAAGTAAGTGCTTTTTTCCTTTATGTATTTTAATACTAGAATAAGTTATGAAAAGGCTGGTGATTTTTTTTAAAATTCCAAAGTATTTGACATTATATTTCTTATTAAAGACATTCAATGTAAGAGCAATGTAAGATTCCTTTAATAAATGTCAATAGTGGATTGAGTTAGGTTGGGGTTTTTTGTTTTTGCTTTTTGAAGGGGGAAGGCAGGCAGTTGGGATTAAGTGACTTGCCCAAGGTCACACAACTGGTAAGTGTGTCAAGTATCTGAAGCCGGATTTGAACTCAGGTCCTCCTGATTCTGGGGGCCAGTGCTCTATTCACTGCACCACCTAGCTGCCCCTTAGGTTGTTTTGTTTGGTTTTTTCCCGGAATTTTGCTTTCTTAGCCTTTTAGAATAGTTAATAATTACTAGATGGTTGTGTATTCATTTAGTTCTCAGTCTGTTAAAACTTAACCATTTTGTGTATAATTTTTTTATTCAGATATAACTGATTAGGTTGTTTTTTCATATTTGTAGTTTTAAATAATTTTGATGACTCCTTCTACTCCAGTGAGTAGTTAGATCCAGTATAAATAATTAAGTTAATTTTCTCAATATTTCATGAACATCTTCACTGCTTTGTTTTATATATGCCCTAAATTCTTTTTTTTCTGTCTGGACACTGCTTACTCATTCCAGACGTTCTCAGCTAAATTTTTCCTCATGTGATGTGTTTTGAATCTTTTTTCTGCTTAATTTTCCTGTGAATGTTAGGGGGTCTTTGAGCTCTGAATTATTTTTCCTCTCATTTTATAATTTTTAAAATTCATTGGCATGTTGTCTCCTTTCTTTTGTTTTCCCCACATCAGAAGAATCAAACTAACAGTGGATACAACAGTTTTTGACATTTTGTATCTTCAGCTTTAGCTTCACTGGCTACTTGTTATAAGTTTGCCATTTCACGATTACTAGTATAAATGGAAACTTGGTAGAATTATTTTTCATTTTTTCTCTCAGCAAGAATTTAGTCTTCCAAATTTTTTGGATACCCTTTTAAAAACAAAGTCTCTATATCAGGGATTAGTAAGTGTGAGCTATTAGCTTTTAAATTAAGGCTTATTAGAGCGTAAGTAACCCAAAAGATGGTTTAAAGCAGGGTTTCTAAATTAATCACAGATTTAATTTAATCAGCATCATTAGGGATCAGAAAACTGAAATGAATTATCTGAGATTTTGTCTTTGATTTATTTCTGTGTTTTCATTGTTTTGCTCTGGTTATTATGTGTGATCTTATTGGTACAGGGAATGCCCTGATAGGAAATCTCCCCTTATCAGGTGGGTCAGCAGTTCTGTAGCTTTGAGTTTTAGAGAGTTTCTTGGTGCATTTATCTTACAGAGATTTGTTCAGGGACACAGGCTAGTCTGTGTAAAAGGTAAAACTTGAACCTGAGGCTTCCTGACAATGGGGTCTGCTGTCTCCACTCCACCCCTACCACGCTGCCACTGCTGTTTTAGCAGAAATTCCACAGTCGTTATATAGTTTATGTTCTAGTGGAACAGCTCTTTCTGATTTTTTTTTTTAATAATTTGGCACACCATAAGAAAAGTTAAGGTTACAAAAGTCTAATTCCATGTAAAGAAGGACATGTTGATTGGTTTTGACTTACATTCAAGGAAGAATAGATACTTTCAGATCTTATTGTAAGGTGCTTTTTAAAAAAAAGTCTGAAGTTCACATTTCTTTTCCTCCTTTCAGGTCTTCAATTTTGCAAGCAGAGAGTAAAAAGGACTACGAAGAGGTAAGTTGTAGCTAGTTGATACCTTTAAAGAGAACTTTGGCCTAAACATATTTTTCCCAAGAGGAGTGCTTATGCTTATTGTCAGTGGCCTGCCGCTTGGAAGGCTTAAGGAAAAGGGACCTTGTGACCGTTGCTTTCTGAGCTGGCAGACTGCTAGCCTCGTGAGATGCCAGCTTCATTTATGTCCTTCTCTCACCACCTGCCAACTAAGTACATAGCGGCAACAGATAGGACCTGTAGCAGCTAAAACCCCAGCGCCATTGGGAGGGGGAATGAAAGACAGAAAAACAAAGATTTGGGAATCTGTATTCTTCCTTATAAGCCTTTTATTTTTGGCCCCATTTTTGCTTGTAGTACACCAGGTATGGAAGGTAAGGTACCTACAAAGAACTGACTGTGCTGTATGCATGTTTGGCTGGGATGGGGGGAGGGGACATTGGGGAGAAGTTTCTCTAAACAGGCACAGATTTCTGATCAGTATTATAATATGGCTGGTTGAAAAACTATTTATCATTCTTGCCTTGTAGTAGCATTTCTGCAAGACAACTTTATGAAAGGAGTCAGATTTTAGTTTGAATGTTACCCTTGAGGAAAAGCTATCAAGACTGTTAATGCTTTCTGTTATCTGGGGAAGCTGATAGGTATGTTACCCACCCTGTGCTGGATTTAGAAACAGCGCTGGAGTTCAAGAGAAGGTTGCCATTGAGATACATCAGATGCCTATAAAGGACCATCAGGTTAATCATAGCACATAATAGTAGGAGGAGAAATGAAGTAAAGAGTACATTTCAGGAGGAGATCCTTTAGAAATCTGAAAAAGTTTATTATGTAGAATAGTTATCATCGGCAAAGGGCTACACTTGAAATTTGTATTAAACCTGTTCAGGCTGTCTGACCCCAAGAGCCTTTCTGGGCAAAATGGTACAAGAAGAGGGCGTAGTTTGTGTTGTGTTACCAACATTGGCAGCAGCCTGGTGCCGTGGAAAGAGTAAAGGCGTTTGAGTCACAGGCATGGATTGGAATCTTGGCTCTGCTTCTTAGATCTGTATGGCCCTGGACAAAGCACTCGATCTCCTTTCCTCATCTGTGACATTGAGGGCTTTGGACTCAGTCACCTTTCTAGCTGTTCATTTACTCTGTGATCCTATGATAGCATTGCAAGGAAGTTTCCACGGTCATTATTTGAAATAAAATTTGGATGTTATGATTTGCTCAGAGGGTTATTTAACACTTTCAGTTCAACATACATTTAGTAAGTACTTGTTCTGTGTGTGGCAATATTAGGCATTGGAAATACACAGACAAAAAGAATAGTAGCATTTATGTAACACTGTAAAGCTTGCAAAGCAAACTAAAATATAACAGCACAAATATAAAGATTATTTCATTTGCTCCTCACAGTATCACTTGGAGGGGGGGTGCTATTATTCTTGCTCTTTTTACAGATAAGGAAGCTTAGGCTAATGGAGGTTAAGTAATTTGCCCAGGGTTACACAGCTGGTAAGTGTCAGAGGCTGGATTTGAACTCAGATCTTCCTGGCTCCAGGGCCAGTGTCCTTATCTATTGTACCGCCCACTGAAACAGTTCCAGCCCTTAAACTTAGACTTTTGCATTTTACATTTTAAGACTAAGGTACAAATTAATTGTGTGGATCTGTGTTTTGTGTGAGACATTTCTGCACTGGGATTTGGGGTTGGAGGAGGGGTGGGAAGGATGTAATATGTCCACAGATAAATAAAGTGGATTGAGGAGAGAAAGAACATTATCCCATAGTTGAAGAGGTCAAGAAAGCTTCCTTGGAGAAAATGGTAAGGATTGTGAGCTGCAGCGATACAGAAGGGCAGCACACCCAGGCTGGGGGACGAGATGAGCTGCTGGTTATAGAGAGGGGCTTATAGTCTAGGTGGGCAAGACCAGCCAGAAAGCAAGGCTCTGAAGCCACATTAGGGAGAAAGCTTTCTCATTAGATTAGGAATTTGTATTTTCATCTAGAGAGAAAAGGGGGGAAATGGTCCCACGTGCCCTAAGAAGTTGTTGGTTTGGTTTTTTATTGAGTTTTTGTTGTTGTTGTTGTTAGCTGCATGGAAAATGGTTTGAGAGGCAAGCAGCCAGAATCAAGAAGATCAAGGCTGTTATATCACTACACACATAATAAACTTATTTTTTTTCCTCAAGTTTCTAAAAAGTGAGTGATAAGCCACACGGTGTGGTGGATGATCAGGAAAACATTGGTTCAAGTCCATCAGTGGCATATATGCCACCTTTGTGACCACGGGCAAATCACCTAACCACTCAGCCCTAGGCAGCTCCCTAAGACTAAGGTACAGATGAGTTGTGCTGATCTGTGTTTTGTGTGAGATGTTTCCACACTGGGAATGTACTGCATTAATAAATCTTAGGTCTAGACCAAAACATAGCGGTAATAATCAATATACAGACAAGAGGAAATAAGGCTCCAAACTCGGATGGTGACCACGTGGAGAGATCTCATGAAATTAGAATCCATAAGACCTGGCAACTACTGAAAAATGAACCAATTTCTGAATTCAGTGAAAATTTCCTCCCAGTTAGAAAGAATGAACAAGTAACGTTACTTCTTCTGAAAATGTTGTATGTTAATTAAATATCATGTCTTTTATTCTTGAGAAGTTTTTGTATGAAGTCTTAAATTGTTTTGTTTTCTCTTTCAGTGGATTTGTACGATAAACAATATCTCCAAACAGATATATTTAAGTGAAAATCCAGAGGTAATATTGATTGTGATAGCAAAATCTAGGGGTTTTTTGTGAATTAAATAATAATTTCCTGAATTCTTGAATCATATTTTTTAATTTCACCTTGACCTTATAAGCACAATATATCACATATGCACTCAGTCCCTAATTTTCAACTCCATTAAACATGATAAAGGCCTGTAGGGGTGGTGAATCTGTGGCCTCAAAGCCCATTGTGGCCCTCTAGGTCCTCAAGTTCCTCCCTTTGACTGAATCCAAACTTCACAGAACAAATCCCCTTAATGAAAGAACTTAGACTCAGTCAAAAGGCTGTACCTGAGGACCTAGAAGGCCACATGTGGCCTCGAGGCTGCAGGTTCCCCTTCCCTGGAGGAAAACACCAAACTCAACCAACAAGGATTTATTGAGAACCTATTTTGTGCTGGATGTAGTATGAGACAGTGGGAAAGAGTCAAATACAGAAGAATTCCTATAAACCAATAATTATTACATATCTACTGAATGTACTATGATATCTTAATAATGGAATTGAGTCCTGATAAACAGAGAAGCAGTTTGACACAGTGAATAGAGAGCTGGCCTTGGAGCCAGAGAGATCTGGGTTCAAATCTTGCTTCTGATACTAGCTATATGAATTACTTAATCTCTCAGGGTTTTAGGGAATTCTAAGACCAAATCCGTAGAGAAGGCACTAACCTGTATGAGTGAAATTCCAAATCCAGTCTCTCCCTTATCTATAGCAGGAAATAGAAAGTCATTAAGATATCCATCACCAAAGCAGGGTTTTAAGGAACCATAGAAGCGAGTCCCGGGCATGGGCAGCAGTGAAGTGGACGAGGCCAAGATCAGGAGTTGGATCTATCCTGACTTGGTGTGGGTACAATCCAGGCTGCAAACAGTGGGTTGTAAGGAAAGAATCAACTAACGCAGAAAAATCAAGTCTATCACTAGCAGGTGTCCTCTGGACAAAACTAAGGTCAGACACCAGAAATGTCAGACTTTTTAAAATGTTTAAATTTTTAAGTTTGTTTTAATTTTTTTTGTTTTTTTATTTGTTTCTAATTTTTTTAAAGTTTGTTCTGAACAAATAAAACTGGCATTTTCTTATACAGAATAGAACAAAAAAGAGGGCTGTACATAAAATTGCAGATCTCTGATATATACAGCTTATTTTTCTTTTCAGAAGAAAACTTGTTCTTCAGAAGAGAAGTTGTTCAACCCATAGCTTTCAAAGCTGTCCTGTTATCTTTGCTTCCTTCTGGCCTTCCATTCTTTTCTCTGCACTTTTAAAAATGTGCCTCAGTGGCTCTCTTTCCCTGTTGCCCTGTCCCTATTTGCCCTCACCCTTCCACCTACCTTTGGAGAAAAGAAAAGGAATGTAAGGTCCAGAGATGACATGCTAGACCAGGTTGTGGAGATTCAGCAGGAAACTTGGTATTAAGAACTTCTGGCTGAGGAGGACAGAGATAGAAGCATAGTGTAAGTGTACAGGTAAGGGACGAAGATTCAGTACTGAAGTTGGATGTGAAGAAAACAGTGCAGGGAGACTGTATAAGAGCCATACAAGCAAGGTCATGCAGCAGTGCCCCTCCGGCATAGGTTTTGATCCTCTCTATACCAAGAGATGACATGGTAGGTAAATCCTGGTTCATGATTGCGACACAGGCAGGACTCAGCCCTCTTGGGGAGTCTGGAATTGATGTCTAAGATGAATTAGAACAGGAAGGAAAGCCAGTTACAGTCATTGAGGTGTAAGATGCAGGTATAGGCCTGGACCAGCTGGGGTGGTATTTGCCAGAATAAAAAAGGAAAAGTAAATCTGGGAAACAGTCCAAAGAAAGAATTCAGAGTGGCAGCTGAACCAGTTCAAAAAGGATGAGTTGTATGTGTTCATTAAACCAGCTGAGGGTAGACAAAAGGGGAACTCTTGCCAGCAGCTGGGAATTTGGAATGGGAAAGTGATTTGGTGAAGATTTTGCATTCAATTTTGGAATTGAGTTTGGAGTGAAAGCAGAACGTGCTGGTGGAGAAATCTGGTAGAAAGGCAGAAGTGAGTAAGGAAAAACAAACAGTTTAAATAATAGAACGTCTGTTTTGTAATCATTTTTGTTGTTGTAGCCCTAGAAAATTATTGATAATCCCTAAACAAGCCTTTTGCTGAATCAGTCAGTCTAGTTTTTCCTTTTTTTATTGAAAACAAAAATGAAGCCAAATGCAAATTAGGATATGTGGATTTGGGAGAAAATATTGGAAATATGTTTTAGATGATCATAAATTAAAAATTATGGCACTTTCCCCACAAATTTTTAAAAATCCACTAATTTGGTCGCAACTTTCAACAATTTGAATAAGTTTATAATAACTACTATCTAAAATATCCAGTAGCAGAGTAATTTCTGTTTGTTCACCAAGTCTTTAGAAGTTGTATTTGGAAGAATGCACATGCATTTCTTGTGAGTTGTGCCATTTATAAATAAAATCAACATACTACTTTTAAAATGCTAATTTACAATGTTTGGGGTTTTTTTAAATATGTGGATGGATATATTCTATTTAAAATTAGCTTTTCAATTATTATTGTACCTACAATAGGACCTAGCACATAGCTGATCCTTAGTAAATGTGTAAATGCTCAGTGAGGAAAATGTCATGAAAAAGAAAGAAATGCCATTTATGACCTGCTCGCCCACATTTAATGTGGCATCTGACAATACCTTGTAAATGTCAGAACCTAGCCTGTCTAAAAGAGTGGGTACCACATCTAGATATGTGTGTCTGTTTGTATTTTATATTACGTGTGTGTGTGTCTGTTTGTATTTAATTATTAGTCTTCTAGGGCAGGGTGTAGAGGTGAATCCTGGCTAATGATTGTGAGGATTATTGAGGAGGAAGAAAAAAATAAAAAGTGTATAGCAGAGAATAAAAGAAAACTTGGAAGCACAGAAAAGCAGAGTAGCTTTGAAAGTAATATATAACATTTATTACATAGTTTTAAAAAAAGTTAACAGTCTAAAGTGGAAATTTATGGTTTTATATTGAACCCTCTTTATGTTCTGCTGTATATTAAAGTTCAAAATGAATTAAAAAATTTTAAATTAAAAAAAGTTGGAACCTAAACTTAAAAGATTTAAAATACTGTATTTTATGTGTTAGTAAAAAACTAAACAGTTTAAATAATGAAAAAGGACATCTGAATTGATGATGTTTAGAAGTTAATGAATCTTTTACTGTTAGAGCTAGTGTCTGGAGGTATTCTATAGGTTCATGTTTTATTGCAATTTCAAAAGAATCTGACTTGGTAGGTTGTATGTAAATTTGTTCACTCAAAATATCATACAGTGGCTTTTGACTCATTTACTTTTCTGAAGATCTTTTTCTAAAAATTAATATAGGAAATTGCTGCAAGAGTAAATCAGTCGGCTCTAGAAGCAGTCACTCCATCACCGTCTTTCCAGCAAAGGCATGAGAGCTTGCGGCCAAACCCGTAAGTTACATGACCACTTATTTAAGGCACTTTGTGAGACAGTTAAAGTGAATGGAATTATATACTTTGGTCTTAGCAATGCTGTGTACAGTAATATGGAAACAGTTCTCTCAGGCAATATTACAATTATATTTTGATGGTGTGTGAATTTACAATTAATCCGCTCAAGTCAAAATTTTAAAAACAGCCCATTCCATGGCAGGTCACTTATCCTGATTTCTCCGTTGTTTGAGTGTGTTTATTTTATACTTCTCGATCAATTAATGCATCTTTTAGAATTCCAAGAAGCTGTGGTTTGATGTATTTAAAAATCAGTTTTTGTATTTTTGTTTTCTCTCATCCCATCTTTTTGCTTTTTTACATAAATTTTGTTGAAATTTCCCTTAAACTAGTAAAGTATTCACATATGTGGACAGGAACAAAAGAAAAAGACAATTATAAAATTGTTAAGAAATTGTGTATGTGGTAAATTTATTTGCCAGTGTTAAACTATAGCCAGAATTTATGAATTCATATGTGTACATAAATACACATACATAATACACACATACCATCCATCCAGATAGGTTTGATACAGGAGTGTCCATATAAACCTTATTTTATAAAACTTTTTAATTTTCTTATTTATTTAGCATGAATTTGTTAACTTTTGTCTGTATGTGTATACAGGGTATCCCCAAAAGTCTTAAATATAGTACTAGCTAGCATTTAAAAAGCAAATTAAAATTTGCAAAGCATCTCACATTAAGAACCCTTGAATTAGTGGGACCATTTGGCCAAAAGATATGTACATTCTTGTAACTCAGTTTAATTTTATGTTACTTTCCAAAAAATCAGACAAATTGACAGCTTCTTTAACAGTGTAATAAAAGTCTTGTTTTTTATCACAATCTCACCCTAGCATTGAATTGTCATCTTTTATGTTGACCAATTTTGAGCATCATTTGAGATGTCGGAGTTGTTTCAATTTGCATTTCTATAATTATTAAAGATTTAACATTTTATGTGGTTTTTTATTTGTATATGCCCACTTTTTAAAAATATTAAATATAGTTTCCAAAAAGTTAAAATTGAATATTTTCTTTCTTTTCTCTCTTTTTAGACAAACTCGACCACCCACAGCTCGAACTAGTAGTTCAGGGTCTCTTGGATCTGAGTCAACAACTTTGGCAGCCCTTTCCTTGGATTCCCTCGTTGCCCCAGACACACCTATACAGTTTGATATAATTTCTCCCGTTAGCGAAGATCAACCTGGCCAGGCTAAAAATTCTGGGCAGGGAGGCAAGTAGGTGAAACAACATTAAAACTCTTATGCTTTATTCTCCTTGATTTTATTATTTAGCTTAACCGTTTGAAGTTGACCTACTCAGTATCATCTGTCATTAATGTTAATTGTTTTTCTTATCAGAAAGTTAACAGCTGGTCGCTTCGTGTTTCTGAAATAAAGCATAATGAAAATCTGCTTGAATTCACCTTATTGTTGACTTAGTATATAGATTTGGAATACGTGGCTTTTACCCAAGTACTCGGCCATCCAGAGTTAATTGCTGGAATAAATTTAGCCATTTGATGTAATAGGTCAGGTGTATTCAAGAGATGCATTTCATGTAACGTTAATGCCAGGATTAATTTAGAACCACTTAGACATTCCAAAATTTAGTTCTGTCCATCTGGTTGTTTCCAAAATTTATTTAAAATTTTGCTTCTTCCATTTTTCTTACTGTGAGTGGAACAAAAATTCAGTAATTTTGGAAAATGAGGAAAACATTTTTTCTCTTCCTTTTGTGTATGTTCATACTTTCATTCCCAATGTATTTTTTTCATCTGCCTTGAGAAAGTCTGAAAGCTTAGATTTGTACTGGACTGCATTTAGATTAATAAGCATAGAGATAAAGAAATCTCTGCAGTACAGAGCTATTCTAGATAGTTGTGTTGGAGCTGAATTAATACACTGACTAACATTAACCTCAATTAGTAGCTCTCATTACAGCACTTCATTGTTACAGTGTGCTGGTCATACAGCTTCTCCTGAAACCTAACAGCTGTCATTAAGAAAAGCCTGGTGTAGGACAGTTAGCCCAGGAGGCAGATGTGTAGCCAGCTTTGTGATTAGCAGTTCAGTCCTTGTTTCTCAAACTTGTACAAAAATCTCAACTTTGAGAGAGTTTATTTTTAATGTATGTGTTTATACTCTTTGCCGCTTCCTTCTCCCTGGGCCAGTGTTTATATAGCTCTTTAAGATTTACAAACACTTTACAGACATCTTATTTTGTCTTCATGACAGCCCTGTGAGGCAGATGCTGTTATTATCCCCATTTTACATTTGAGAAAGCTGAGGTTGGCAGAGGCTCAATGGACACACAGGTCTTAACTGTCTGAAGTCAGGTCTTCTGACTCTGATTTCAGGGCTCTCCGCATTCTCATCTAGCTACTACAGAAAGGACTTCTCTTTCTGGGGACTAAGGAAGGAAGGGTATCCTGCAGGTAGAGATATCATTTATCTCTTTTAATGAACATGACCACTCACTTCAATCTTGTCTGATTCCTAATTAAAAAAAAGAAGAAGCAGCAGCAGCGCTCTAAAAGAGAGCAGAAGGGACGAGAAGAAAGGGCTTTTCAGAAATCTTTTCTCCAAGTCCCTGATGGTAACTGTGTCCTTTAAAAAATGTTTTTCCAGACGTACAAATCCATTTGGAGAATCTGGAGGAAGATCAAAGCCTGAAACTGAAGGTAAAAAACATCTTCAGTTTCCTTAGTGATGCTTCCAATCAGTAAAATAGGAGTGATATCATTTAGTTAACATTCATCAGCTGCTCATTTGTCTCAGCTCTGAAGGCCAATTCTCATAACCTCCATCATTGTAAGATGGTCTTCAGTCCAGTGGAGTGCATGGCATTGTCCCAGAGGTGAATCAAAATCCATTGCTGTAGCCCTTTAAAGTTTGCAGTGTATTTTACACACAAGTTTTTTTCTTTCCATTTGGTCTCCACACCAGCCCCGTGAGGTAGGTACTACACACAGTGGTTCTGAAACTTCCTAATGCCACGACCCTTTAATACTCGTATGTGGGTGTGCCTGCATGTGGGCGGACCTGCTTGGAGACAGACAGAGGAGTGGTGTCTCTGTTCCTAAGACCATCGGAAATAATGTGTTTTCTGATGGTCTTAGGTGACCCCTGTGAAAGGGTCCTTCAACCCCCAAAGGGGTCATGACCTACAGGTTGAGAACCGCTGTAGTAACTACAGGGATGTTCATAGCTATTTAACATTTGAAGAAGCCCAGGCTCAAAGAAGTTATAAATTGCCCATAGTCACTTAAGAAGAGTCTGTTTGGAGTACTGTTCTTGACTGCCAAGTCCAGCCCTCTGTCCACTGGTCAATCTCTGTCTCATACCATGTTATAAATTGTTTCCCACATTCACCAGTTTGTGAGGGCTACAAAGTGTGCTCCCCCAAGAATCATCACCATTTCTCTTCCCTTGGCCAAGTTCCCAAAGGGTCCTTTAATCAATCCTTTAACCTCCTAACCTGACAGTTGGCATCCCACTTCTCATTCTAGAGTTACATTTTAGAGCAGCGGTTTTCAACCTGTGGGTTGCGAGCCCTTTGGGGGTCAAAAAACTCTTTCACAGGGGCCGCCTAAGACCATCAGAAAACACATATTTCTGATGGTCTTAGGAACCAAGACACCTCACTCTTCTCTCCATCTCCAGGTGGGTCTGCCTACATGCAGATATGCCCACATATGAGTATTAAAGGGTCGCGGCATTAGGAGGGTTGAGAACCACTGTTCTAGAGTTATATTTGAGCTTACGCACCAAAATGTCTTTTTATTTGAACTTTGAGTCTCCTGGAGCAGTGTGGTACAGTATGAAGATCTGGCTGACTTCAAGGTCCTGCCTCTGCCATATTGATACCATTATGTTCTAGGACTCTGGTGTACAATCCAAATAGAAGCCGTCCCTGGGGCTGCATAGTGATTTGGGAAAAAAACACAAGTTAACATTATGTTTTATTATATTTTTGTTTATTTTGTTAGACACTTTCTAATTCTATTTTAATCTGATTAGGCCCCTGGGAGTTTTTGAGGGCTGCAGGCAGACCTCAAGTTTGACACACTACTCTAGGCAATTGTCTTAAAACTGTAATTTGTAGAAAAGGTGCCCAGCTGCAGGAGCAAAGGGAATTTCCCTGTACCAGTGAATTCATAGATCCAAGCCCTGTCCTGCCTTGATCCCCTTTAGCCCTCGCCCTGTAGTTTTTGTGGGATTTTTTTCCTGGTTTACCTCAACAAAACATGCATTGCTTTTTCTAGTATATTCACAAGTTATCTCTTCTGAGATGACCACTGGATCATATAAAATTAGATACTTATTTAATTCCAACCGAAAAGAAAAGTGAATTTTAAAATGGTATGCCATTTTCTGCTTTAGATTCCATTCTTCATCAGTTATTTATTGTCCGATTCCTTGGCTCAATGGAGGTGAAATCAGATGACAGTCCAGATGTTGTTTATGAAACAATGCGCCAAATCCTAGCAGCCCGCGCAATCCATAACATTTTCCGGATGACAGAGTCACACTTATTAGTTACTTGTGACTGTTTAAAGTAAGTAAGCATTTTTGGCTAACTTTTTTAGCCTGAATGTATTATTGTCTCCTGATACTATTTTTGTTGATCATTTTAGGTTAATTGACCCACAGACTCAAGTTACAAGGCTCAGAGTAAGTTATATACATTTTTTTTTAGCTCTCTATCTGCCTGTGTCCATGCATATTTATAGTCTGTTTTGTATTCGAGCACATGAGTCATTCTGAGGATACCTACATCTGTTCTTGGGACTAAAAAGACCAGCATAAGATCACCAATTAAGTTCTACTCTTAAGACTCTTCAGAAAAATCCAGCCATTCTTGGATTCCCTGCATAACTTAGAACAAAACCTAAGCAATTGGCAACTATTTTTCATTAGTTGAAAATGTGACTGACATAATTAATTCATCTACTGGTTCAGTTAACATAAACAGACACACTAAAGAGCCTGGAAATAAAAACTGGAGTATTGAGCTGAGGGTGAAGATGCATAAATATATGCTTGGGAAGATAAGCAAGTCCACATGATTTTCTCAGTTAAAATTTGAAAATATGAAGTCTTTTTAATTCTCTAATTTGAGTCGAATAGTTAAGGGACTTTACCTCCAAGAAGTGAAGCACTTGCCAAGGTCACCCAGGACGTTAGTGCCAGAGGCAGGAGCAGGTGCTGGAGCTTAGGTCCCAGAGGCAGGACTCCGTGGGCTTCTTCTGTTCAGCCATGGCCGTTAAGTATGATGACATTTGCTGTTGACAGAAGCATAGGTTCATAGTATGTTAAAATGAATAATTACTAGAATAGGAGCTAGAGATGTTTAGGTGTTTTGGCCTTTTTTTCAAGAATATTGCTTTGAGATTCTTACTGTTTACTGTTTATTCCATGTGTGTTTGTGTGTGTGAGACAGTTTCCCTTGCCCAATGTGGTCCTGTATGCTACACATCAGGAAAGTAAACGTCTCTTTGGATTTGTGCTTCGGACATCAGGAGGCAGAGTCGAGAGTAATCCAACTTCAGTCTGCTACATATTTGAATCAAACAATGAAGGAGAAAAGGTACTTTGCATTTTAATATCTGTTCATACATATATAAGAAACATAGTTTTAGTAAAGCCTGTAAAGGAAGCTCCAGTGCTACCCATTTCTCTGCCTAAGGAAGTTGGGGGCTAAGACCGCGGGACCTTGCACAGTAGGTCAGTCATGTCAGGGGATCTGCACAAGGCATTGTGTAGTCTGTGCGGTCGGTAAATGTGTGAATGATCCATTCCCCTATAGCTTTGTTTGTTGTTATTCTTCATAATCAAAGAGGACCAAAATGATATCCATATGTGGGGATCAATGTCCTGGGTGTCCCACTGTGGCTGATGAGACCAGTATGAGCTCAGATACGAACATTTGGAATGGCGATGTCTCCAAGTGGTACCTACCTCCCATAAGATGTAGATGAGGCCCAGGGCCACAGGAGGCCACTGGAGGTCTTCAGTAGAGCAGTGGTTCTCAACCTTCCTAATGGTTGAATTAGGACCTTTTATGACCCTTTAATGCTCGTACCCTTTAATGCTCGTATATGGGTGTATCTGCATGTGGGCAGACCCGCCTGGAGACAGAGGAGGCTTGTCTTGGTTCCTAAGACCATTGGAAATATGTGTTTTCTCATGGTCTTAGGCGACCCCAGTAAAACGGTCATTCGACCCCCAAAGGGGTCATGGCCCACAGGTTGAAAACCGCTGGAATAGAGGATAACTGTTCTCACACCTTTGGAAATGCCTTCAGTGTAGAAGCAGCAGTAGTCTTGGACATTCACTGTGCTCTTGAAATCTCAAGTGTTCTTCCGATGGACCTAAGAAAACATGAAGGAGGTATCTAGAGGTAGGAGCCAATTGGCTTTTAGAAGCAAACCAAGCACAGACCCCAAGAGATGGTGTTCTTGAGTCAGATAGTTTACTAGGTTTTGTTCTGTGTTGGTGAATCTAGTTTTTCCAGAGAGATTTGGGGAATATTTAATTTGTTCAGATTTATTTCCTCAAAGTGAGAATGATTTTAACTTTTTTTTTCGCCTTGTTCAAACTTTTGTTTTGTTTTGTTTTAGATTTGTGATTCTGTTGGACTTGCAAAACAGATCGCTTTGCATGCGGAATTGGTAAGACTCCAAAACATAGCTTTATTAAATTTGCTTGTTAACTTTGTATGCTGCCAAAAGTCTGCCATTTCTATAGAAATTAGGGTCGGCGATTACTGAATAAGCATCAAACTCACTGTCCTTAGAGGACTTGAAGGGCTGCACAGCCTAGAGAAATCACGAAGCTCTTTCTCATTCAGGAGGGCCTGGGTTTGTTCTGCTTATCCTAAGAAGATAGAGCTAAGAGAGATAAGGAGAAATTGCACAAAGGCAGATTGAGGGTTCATTCTAAAGAAAATCTTCTTCATAGGTGTTCAGAAGTGAAAAGGGCTGTTTCAGGAGGCCACTGGAGGTCTTCAAACCAAGGACTAGTAATCATTTGTCTGAGATGTTGTAGAGGAAATTATTTGGGAACATTTTCAACTAAGTTCTTTTGGGGGGGGGGGGGCGGAGATCATGGAATTAGGAGAGGACTCCTTTAGAGTCAGAAAATCTGAGTTTGAATTCTGACTGAGCCCATGACTCACCAGCTATGCAACTCCAAGTATTTCATAACCTCCATGGGTCTTAGTTTCTCTGTGGGATTTTTTTCCCCATTTTTAATATCTTATTTTTCCCCAATTACATGTAAAAACAGTTTCTAAAATTTTTATTTTTCAGGTTTTGAGATCCAAGTCTTATTCCTCCCTCACTCCCTTCTCCCCTCCCTGAGATAGCAAGCAGTCTGTTATAGGTTATACATGTGCAGTCATGTAAAATATTTCCATGTTAGTCATTTTGTAGAGAAAAAAAAATCAAACAAAAATAAAGTGAAAAATCGTATGCTTTGGTCTGTGTTCAGACACGTAAATTCTTTCTCTGGAGGTGGATAGCGTTTTTCATCATGAGCCCTTTGAGATTGTCTCGGATCATGTTTTACTGAGAATAGCCGAGTCATTCACAGTTGGTCATTGTACAGTATTGCTGTTACTGTGTACGCTGTTCTCTTGGTTCTGCTCACTTCACTCTGTTGTTAGTTCCTGTAAGTTTTTCCAAGTTTTCTGAAAGCATCTTGTTTGTCATTTTGTCATTCCTTAAAGCACAGTAATATTCTATTACAACCATATACGACAACTTGTTGAGCCATTCCCCAACCGATTGGCATCCCCTCAATTTCCATTTCTCAACCATTACAAAAAGAGATGCTATATTTTTGTATGAATAATTCTTTGCCCCTCTCTCTCCCACCCCCACTTCTTTATATCTCTTTGGGATCAAAGGATATACACAGTTTTATAGCCCTTTGGGCATAGTTCCAAATTGCTTTCCAGAGTGGTTAGATCAGTTCCACAACTCCACAAACAGTGCCATTAGTGTCCCAGTTTTTCCACATCCCCTCCATCATTTATCATTTTCATTTTTTGTCATGTTAACCAATCTGATAGATGTCAAGTGTTACTCAGAGTTGTTTTAATTTGCATTTCTCTAATCAATTTAGAGCATTTTTTTCATATTACTATGGATAGCTTTGGTTTCTTTGAAAATTGCCTGTGTATATCCTTTGACCATTTGTCAATTGGGGAAATGAGTTGTATTCTTATAATAAGGCCTTTATCAGAAATAACTTGCTGTAAAAGATTTTTTCCCAGTTTTCTGCTTTCCTTCTAATTTTGGTTGCATTGGTTTATTTGCAAAAACTTTTTCATTTATATAGTCAAAATCATCAGTTTTACATTTTGTGATGTTCTTTTTATCTTCTTTGGCCCTAGATTTTTTCTTTAGCCATAGATTTGACAGGTAGACTATTTTCTATGCTCTCCTAATTTGCTTGTGGTATCGCCCTTTATGTCTAAATCATGTACCCATTTTGTCCTTACCTTAGTATGTGGTATGAGATATTGGTTTATTACCTAGTTTCTACCATACTGTTTTCCAGTTTTCTCAGTAGTTTTTGCCAAATAATAAGTTTCTGTCCCCAAAGCTTGAATCTTTGGGTTTATCAAGCACTGAATTATTATGGTCATTTACTACAAATGTATGGTGTGCCTGTTCTCTTCCATGGATTCTCTCCCTCACTCTCGCCCCATGTCTTAGCAAGTCCCAGATTTTAACAATTACCACTTTGAGATCTGGCATAGATCGTCCACCTTTCACATTTTTTAATTGATTCTCTTAATATTCTTGACCTTGTTCTTCCAGATAAATTTTGTTATTTTGTCAAGCTTTATAAAATGATTTTGGGTAGTTTGATGTGGCACTGAAATAAGTAAATTAATTTAGAATTGTCATTTTTATTATACTGGCTCGGCCTACCCATGAACATTAATATTTTTCCATCTGTTTAGATCTGACTTTATTTGTATGAGAAGTGTTTCATGTTCATATAGTTCCTGGGTTTGTCTTGGCAGGTAGACTCCCACATATTTTAGGTTGTCTACAGTTATTTTAAATGGAATTTCTCCTTCTATCTCTTGCTGCTGGACTTTGTTGGGAACATATAGAAATGCTGACGATTTATGTAGATTTGTTTTATATCCTACAGTTTGGCTAAGGGTCGTTCGTTATTTCAACTAGTTTTTTAGTTGAATGTCTAGGAGCTGCAAAGAATAATAGTTTTGTTTCCTCACTGCCTGTCTAATTCCTTCCATTTCTTTTTCTTCTCTTCCTCCTGCCTGTAGCTTTCAGGGATAGGAGAAATCACTTCCTGTAGCTTCTCATTAAATTTCTTGACCATTATCCAGTCCAGTCCAGACTCCAGAGTTTTGCTGGAGTGGGAATACGGAAGCCAGACAATCTGCTTCACTCCCATTGAGGCATTTTAGTACTACAATCAAGTTTTTCTGAAATAAAATATTTTGAAGTTATGCATTAATGTAATAATAAAGTATAAAAACAACCTATTACATGGCTGTTTTAATGTAAAAAAGGTCCAAAATGTGCTGTTTATTAGGTTTGATCAAATAATTCATTTCTAGAATAGATAAAAACAATATGTATGTAAATTTGTTTTGTACAAATTAACTTTCTCTCTTCAGGATCGTAGAGCATCAGAGAAACAAAAAGAAATAGAGAGAGTAAAAGAGAAACAACAGAAGGAACTGAACAAGCAGAAACAAATTGAAAAGGTATCATTTTTTCTAAAATCTTGTGGTTTCAGGTTTTCTTTTGGGGTCAGGCTCTATTTTGCGCCACTTTATTGCTTCATAATTGCTTTCCAAAATATCCCCTATAAACGTATTGATCATCTGACAAGTGATGAGCTTGAGATTTTCACAGCCGTGCTGTCATTTTCATGTGCATGTGGGACATCACATTGCGGGGGGGGGGGGGGTGCACCAGGGGATTGCCAGGGCTCTCAGTACATCTTTGGAGCACTTTTAGAACGGTCTTCAGAGCCAGCAGCACAGACTGCTGACAATCTGGACAGTTGTTGGGGTTTTGAGGATGCGTTTGACTTTTTTTTGGTCTGAGAGTCCAAAAGAGCCAAGTCTGGGAAATAAAAAAGTGATCAAGTTGAGCAATAACATTTGGTCAAAAGCTGTCAGTCAGACAATCAGCGGGTATTTATTAAGCTGTGTGCCAGGTACTGTGCTTGGCACCAGAGGTGGGATTTTAAAAATCAAAGTGGAATTATAAAATGATGAAACTTCCTTATGATGCTGGTCAGTCTTTTTTTAAAAATCTCTAGATCTATTGAGGAAGTTCCTCAAGTGTTTAAAATTGTTTTATTTTGCAAGCAAAAAAGTATCCTAGGATACCAACGTAATATATAGTTCACTTATTCCTAGGAGTTCTTGAAACACGGCCAGTTCTGAAAAAGGCTTAGATTTTCAAAGTAGCTTCTCATTTTAGCAATTCTTTGTTATTTTATGATAGCCATGTGGTTTTCCATTTCATTGCAGAGGGCCATGAAGTTCATGGTGCTTTCTTCTTTCTCCTAGGATTTAGAAGAACAAAGTCGATTAATAGCTGCCTCAAGCAGACCAAACCAAACAAGTGGAGAGGGACAGTTTGTGGTCCTTAGTAGCAGCCAGTCTGAGGAGAGCGATTTGGGAGAAGACGGGAAGAAGAAGAAAGAGTCAGAAGCATGAGGTTTTCCATTTGGGTGGCTTTTTTCTACCATCAGAATCTATTCACAGTTTCTGAGGAGAAACAGCAAAAGTGAAACAACCTTAAGAGACATCAAGGTGGATACTTCAGGTTTTTTTCTAGAAGACTGAACTTGCCAACCAAGTTTTACATTGGGGGGGGTTTTCTCTTAAAATTGACTTACCATTACTGTAATAACAATAACTTAACACCTGATTCCACGTGTTTAAAAAAATCTGTCAATTTACTGAAATAGGTTGCTGCAGAATTATACTGAATTGAGACTTTTTTCTCAATTTCAAACTTTTTATCTTGGCTTTGCAAGTGGGTACAGCTGAAAGAAATTATTTATCCTTGGGCTTCAGCTATATGGGGGATGTTATTTCTGTCTGCTGGAAGCAGGAAGAAGCTTTATACTGAACAGGTTCAAAATCATTTGCATTTTGCAAAGAATCATATATTTGTGAGACTGATATTACAACAGTAAGTGTGCAATACACCTTAGAACAGTCCTGGGGACATAGGTTTTATGTGTGTGGTTTTCAAGTTTTCAGGGAGATGCCATTTCATCTCAGAATGCATCACTGGCATGACTTCATGGGATGTCATTGCATCTTGGTGTAGATGGAAATTGAAACCAAGGTTTCTCCATGTCAGATGAACCTGACAGTTGGCATGTGAGCATCACCCTTCATTCTCAGGGTGGGACTGAAATGCTGCCACAGAGCAGTAGTGGTGCAAGTTGGAAGGGTCAGGGGGCATGGAAGGACATCTTTTTATTCAGATACATCCTAGACAGTAGCTTTGGATGGAAGAGAACTGGCCTTCGGGATCCATTTTACTCAGTGATGAATCCTGTTTTCTATATCATATGAGATCATAATGTTCATTACACTTGAGTGACATTGCAACAAAAGTTCTTCAGCAATTATGTTTACTGATTAGGCAGAAAGCCCTAAGTATTTGGGGATTTGTGCTTGCTTGGAATGATTTCAGCTGACATTCTCCACATCTTCACCACTAAATAACCCTCAGCTTCTTGCTGTGTATGATATTGAATCATCCATAATGGCCAACAACTAATTTATACAAATGTCATATTTGCACTAATTACTGTAAATAATAACTGTTCTAATGAATGGAAGACACGCATAGGATTCAAAAACATCTTGTAATGTCTGGTATGTGAGAGGAAAATTGAAAAAAGAAAACAGTTTTGGCTCTTGAGTCATAGTTATAAATGATGATGATTTTCTACGGGCCTCTTCCATGTCGGATGTTTATTTTTTACAATTATTAATGTTTCTGACAAATAGTGCTTCTCACAAATTTAAGAATTTCACACAGAATATAGTTTCAGCAATTTAAATGTACTAAAAATGTTTTAGTCAATTTATGCATTTGATCAAAAGTTAGTTTCCAATAACAATCTGGAATTTCACAAGGGAAAACTCTTCTTTAAAATACAGCTTTTTTCCTCAAAAGTGAAGTAAAGGGGTTCATTTTTGGCTTTCACTAAGTGTATGGGTGACTGTTTTCAGTGATCAGGAGAGCAGGTGATGTCAGATCCTCAATTAGGCCTTTCTTCTATCTGTCTGTACCATGTGGAAATTTGGGCTTATTTGATACTTACTGTGGCAGCATTATGTTACCAAGACATTTAGTTTAAAAAAACAATCTAAAGTTGGGCCGTATGACTGAATTTATTTGAGGATATGATATGGCTAACTTTCTGTAGAGAAATGGTATAGATGTCAACATGACCTATTTCCTTCACTTGAAAAGTCGTTCGATCAATAATCATCCGTGTAAAATCTTGCTCTCAAGTTGTTATTGATAAATCGTGCATATTCTGCTTAACTCCCTTGTTTACATCATACTGTCTGTATCAATTTACTCTTATTTCAAATGCAGTCTCTATAGCCTGTAGAGAAGTTCTTTAAAAACAAGAAGCAAAGGAAGATTTTAGCAAGAAGGGAAAGTTCTGTATAAGCTGGTAAAAAGAATGCCTTTTATTACTAATACAGTATAGCTTTGATTTGGGGAGAGCAAAATGAGGAAGGTAGACCATCTTCCTATTTTACTTGAGTCCCTACAATATGGCCTCACTTTTGTTTTGAAGGATTGTCCATTTTATGATATCAAACCCATATCCAACTGTAAATTTTAAAAAACTCTAAAGCCAAATAAAAATTATTTTTTAATTAGTTACTATCCTGGATGATTCCAGCTTCTGCTCTACTGTAGTTAATTGAGAGTTGACTATATATATTTGCATCTGATCATTGTAAAGAGACTTTATCTCTGCCAAATTTCTTCTACTAGACAAGTCCAGAGTCTTGTTTCTTCTTGCCTAGATTACTGTAATAGTCTGCTAAGTGATTGGTTTTTTTTGGTCTCCCTTCAGTCCCCTCTTCAGTCTATCATTCATACTGTGATCGTAGAAGTTTTAATGCACTGAGCTAATCACTTCCCTCTTCTAGCCCCAAACCTCCCCATTGCCTCCTTAATCAAGTGTAGACTGCTGGTCTTCACATTCGAGGCCCTTTACAATCTGGTTTCAACATATTTTTCCAGCTTTATTATATACCATTCCTTTATTATATATTCTGTGTTCTCGTCACAGGAGACTATTCTCTGTCTCTTGGTCCCACCCTGTCAGCTCCCATCCACGGCCCCCAACCACTATATCCTGAAGTCCTTCTGTTGTAAAGCCAAACTCCAGCCCCATCTTCTCCATGAATTGTTCCCAGGCCCCAACAACTGAAAGTGATCTCTCTGTTCATATTGCTCCTGGTACTTTACCTGATTCTCTCTTACAGTCATCAATTTCTCTCTATCATATGTATGTGTTCCCCTGTCATACCATACCCTTCACATTATACTACAGGCTCCTTGAGGGAGGGGTTTATGACCTGGGTCTTTCTGCCTTAGCACCTTCGATGCCTTGCATGGAGTGGGTGCTTAATTCATATTTATTTAATTGAATTCTGGTGATAATAGGATTAGGATTTAAGGTATTTTCCCCCAGATTAGTGTTCTTAATGATTAAAGATGTAAGCAGGACCAATCCACATCCTGAAGAAATACATGTAATATTTAAGCAGAAAATTGCCAAGGTCCTATCCCCCCCCACACACACACACACACATATAGAAAAACCTACCTTTTTACCCAAAGTAAAAAAAAGTCAGAAGCTAACTACTCCATTCTCCTTTCTACTGTTGTCAGATACTAAAATTGGACACTTGTTGGCATCTTTAAAACTGTGCCTGAAGTGATTTTACTAATAGAACCATACAACTAAATTAATTTTTTAAAAGGCTGTGTTGACCTAAGTTAAAAAGATAAAGAAAAAAGAGAATAGATGATTGAGAAATGAACATAATGCTAATATGAGAATTCTCATTTAACAAAGAAATTAACCCTTCTATAAATTTTGGAGTCAGATCCAGGAAGTTAAAGTATTTTATAGAAAGTTTTCTATTAAATTCTAAACATTTGGAGCATCCACCGGATCCCAGGGCATTGGGTCGTATCATTGGTTTTGTTTCTCTTCTTGTTTGATTTAGTAGCTCAGGCTCTTCAGTCTGCTCCATTTCAGGTGTCCAGAAGGGCCCCTGTTGATGGCTAGCATTCCATTCCGTTTGGAGAAATGGTGGCTCGCCTTACGTCTATGAGATTTAAGCCTCATTCCCATGGCATGAAAGACTTAATTATTAAGAAGCATCTGTGGGGAAATCAGAATTTCATTACATTTTTAAGCCATCGCTTGTGATTGTCTAAGATAAGTTGCCATGTATGTGAAGAGCTAACGTGAGAATGAGTCCTTGTACAGACCAAGTTCATGTACAAAGATGACTACTTTTGTAGTATGTTTGGGCAGTTTTGTAATGTGGCGGACAAATTTTTGTAATGCTAGATTGATTCTTTTATTGGTGTAATTTTCAGCAGTTTTCAGTAATTAAAATCATACAAAATTTTCCTTTAGAATTGGGATTGTGTATAAGACAATGGTGACCTTGGGGTTTTTTATATTGTAAAAATGGACATCGAATATGGCTGACAGGACTGAATGGTAATAATGCCATTTGAATTTTAAATGTATAATAAAATACATGTTTATATATAATAATTTGGGGGTTGAAATAGGTGAATGGGATATAAATATTTGTATTGAATCTAAGTGCTTTCAAATGACATGCATTGTCAAAGATTCAAACTTTTTTTCAGTTTACAACACTATAATTCCGTGTATTACCGTTTCTTCAGGAATGTGATGGGTGGTAAAAAGTGACATTTTTCAATAATTAGATTTGCCACGTTAGCAGGCTTACATTTACTACCATTTTGGTCTTACTGTTACCAAGCACTTTCTAAAGCAGTAGGGTCCAACTCAAATAGAACCGCTCCCATAGCAACTTAGAAAACCACAAATTAATATCTGTGTTGTACAGCATTTTTATGTATTTTGTTCAGCATTTCCCAATTATGTTTTGGTCTGTTTCCAGCAGCACTTGGGAGTTCTGCTGGGCCAGCTTTGATACCTCTGTTCTAATTAGGATTGGGTGAACGTGCACACCAGCATAGACCTATGGGATTGCTTAAATGATATCATTTCCACGTGTTATGTTTGTGATTTCTTTTAGTACTTAACATCTCATTCTTATAGGGGTTTGATTTCAGTGGGCTAGTTCTCCCTATGTTTTATAAGGTTTCTAAACTTTTGGAGGCGTCAGGGAACAAAGGGAATAGCATTTTTACTTAATGTAATTTAACTAACATAGATACATGTATATTCTATATATCCACATATATAATAACTTAATTTAGAAAAAAATAGTTATTCCTGCAGATGTTTTTGTAAAAGACTCTCCATCACTAAATTTACTCCTCCCAAAGTAAATATGTTAAAGTAGCCTACGGTGCTTTTTAAAAAGTCCCACATCTGATAACCTCAGTGAGGCAGCGTATATCCTATGATCATGTGGTTCTGGAGAGCACTCTTGTTTATTGAACTGGGCATTGCCATTAAAATATAAATATGAGAAGGGATTGGTTCTCTAATATTTTATTTTTATATAAATTATTGATGTATTGCCTGAAAATTAGCCTAGACAGAAGAGTCTCAAATTCTTGGGATGCATGTAAAATGTTTAACAACCTAACTTTCTACATAGAGAAAACAGTGTTTGAATACATTATTTTAAAATATACAAGAACAAAATCATTAAGGTAATTTAATCAAATGCTACAGTTGTTTCTATCAATAAATCTACCAGTTATCTGAACGTTTCTTTATGCCCAGCAGTGATTAGTTTATATTCAAGTAACCAGAGTCATTAGAAGGTTGACAGTGTTACCATGTTTTATTTAAATTCATAGGTATTTATTTAAAACACAGCTTACTTTCTGTATTAGCTAATTCTCTTAATAGCAAGTTTAACAGACATCCAGCATCTTGTACAAAGACATTTACATTAAAACTTAAGTTAATTGAAGACTTCAGCCAAACCCCTCCCTATTTATTTGGTACTTGACCTAAGAAAGCAGATGACTGGAAATGGATAAGGGCTTTTGCTTGTTTTTAAAGTAAGTACACATTTTAACTAAACCCCGAGAATCAAGCTCCCATCTCTATTACATGATGTCAAATTTACAAAGAGTCCCTAAAGATGAGGCTTTGATGCCGCGTGTCTGGCCCTTTCTGCTCCTGACAGTTTAGTTTCTGGGCATTCGAGTCACCAGACTCTATCCTGTCCACATCACAGAGCTACTAGAGGATGAGCTGCCTCTTGTAGGATCTCCAATACCTAGTACAGGGTAGGGCACACAGGAGGCACTTCATAAATCCTTGCTGATTAGTGTTCCCCCATTTTCCACTCGGAAAAATTAAGGAACTTGCCCATAGCCACATAGCAGCCAGTTATATCTGGGGTTTGAACTGAAGATTCCTGACCTAAGTGGGAAATGTCAGAGCCTGAACTGACACTAGGGGTCATCTCCTCTCATTCTCTTATTTAACAGATCAGGAAACTGAGGGTGAGGAAGTGACTTGTCCACAGCTGTTTAGAGGCAAGTCACCCAATTCCTTCCCACCACATTCTTCATCTGCCTGCAGTACACAGTGAAAACTATTGCTAAAAATAAAGCAATTATAAGATCAGTCATCAAACATTCCATTTTCTTGAGAATACCTCTTTTACTAAAGTGCAAAAGTGGATGGATAGCTTTGGAAAGATTTCTGATGAGTTGAAAACAGAAAAGGGGACCATTCCAGTTTGTTGTGGTTTTATGGCAATGTTTTCCTTCCTAAAACTTTGTGCCTGCCATAGAAGCAGCGTAGCAGAGTCAATAGAGAGCAGGGCTTAGGGTCCAGAAAACATGGGATTCAGGTCTGCCCTCTGATCCTTACTACATGTCTGACAGTGGGCAAGTCTCAACCTCCGTGTAATCATGACAATTCCCTGGGACCTATCTGCTAGACTGGCTCTCATCAGTTATTGGAGAGAGTTCATACACGAGCTCCTCAGACTGACAACTCACTGATCCCAAGTGTATTTGTGTACACCCACCATCAGCTATACATGGATAGATGGGTGAGTTCAGAACAGCTTGGGCAAAGGGGAGGGTTAGTGTGTATATTACACATGCTAGACAGAACCATGAGAGAGGCTGAATAGTTTCTAGTTTTTAAGGAAACTAGCTCCAAAATTACATCTTCTGCTCTGGAGTATTTCAGTTACCAGGTCCCTCTTAAACATCCTTGTCCATAAAGGTCATACTCTCTGAAAAGTACATATTCTTTCAGTCGATTGGGTAGGGGCAGAAATGACATGAAGACAGGGCATCGGAGACGTAAGCGGCCCATGCATTTCCGAATCTTTAGACGACAAAGATGTTTTAGGGAACGAGGGTTTGCTAAAATGAAAAAAAAAAAAAAAAAAAAGGTAAATTGTCCCAAAAGTGAGTTGCTTTTCAGTTAGCAAAGATATAAGAATGGCCTAACAATACAAAGTTTTTCCTCTTTTAAACTGACTTCTAAATGAAATCATTTATTAGTGGAGAATGGTGGGTTTTTTCATTCTCATTTCTGCCCACCCTAGTCAAGACTTCTTTAGTTTGATGAGTTCAGGAATGTGAGGCCCGGTAAGTGGTCATGTCATAGGAGAACCAAAAGCAGCACCTTCTTGTAATGGTTTTTAACCATGTTTCCTAAGGACTTTACAGTAAAGGCCTGACTTGCTAAGTCCTCAAGATCACCAAGAAGAATGAAAAGACAAGATGGCATCTAGGAGTAAAGAGATGGGAGAAGGTTCCCTGGGACTCCAAAGTTTGAATTTGAAGAGACTGGTCAGTATCAGTCTCTACAGTCTCCATGTCCTCCACCCATTGAATTACTGCAATTATTCATGTTGCACGCCTCCCAGGATGTTCCCAAATGTGGATAATTACTGTGACCCCAGAATTGAACCATAATTTATATAGAAGGGGAAGAAATACAACTCATAGAAAACCCTAATAATGTTACTTTGGGGTCTAGAGGGAAATGGTACTAACAACAAACCAGAAACAGGTTTGTTTTTTTCTTTTCTGCACATTAAATTTTCAACCAGGGAGATGGATTGCTCTTAATAATAAGGGGTGGGGGGGTGCCATCAATATTGTGGCTGAGAAGCCCTGGTACTTACTCAGTACTGAATTGATTTCTGACCATGATGCCTGTTCTTGGAGTACTCTTTTTAGCTTGGAGCAGATCTGAACTCTGTCAACATAGTCGAGCATCACCTGAATGACCTTCCCCGAGAGGTGTTGGAGCCAGGGCAGAGTGATCACCTCGCAGAACTGAGGAAGAGGACAGCCTCAGAGTTGGTAATCAGCACTGTCCTACAGGAGAAACTGCACAGTACTTGGTAGGAGTCAGGAGAGCTGGGCTCTCATCCCCAACTCGGCCTCTGTGATCCTGTGCAAGGCATTTCAGCCCCCAAGGCCTCAGTTACAACATCTATAAAATGTATTGTACTAGATACTCTGAAGTCCCTGTCAGCACTAAGATTATAGAAAATATTTCATGAGCATTTACTGTGGGCCCCATTTCTGTCCCAATGTCATCTTCAAACAGGAGCATCACCATTCATAGGGAATCCCTCTTCAAGGTGGACTCTGTTGGGTCACTTCCATACAATGGTATATACCTCTAACAAGCATGTATCACCCTGCCTGATGTACATCTTTTAATGAAAAGGATTTCAAATGAAGTTTTCTCTATTTTTATATCTTTCAAGGAATCTTAAGTGATTTGGATGGATGGATGGATGGAAGTCACCTTTTCAGAAAAGAGTCATTAAGGTAGCATTTTTTTCTACCAAATCATTGGAGGAGGCATCCAAAACAATGAGATCACAGATCCATTTAGTCTATCAATAGAACTCACTTTTCATCTCAAGTAGGTTAGGTGTTAGTGACATGAGGTGAGAGGAGCTGATCTCGCTTGACCCTGCCCACACATTCTTGGATTGCTATGGGACAAGCCTATGGCCACACCACGGGAGATGAGGAAGCAACCCTATACACACTTTGTATTCTGATGAGTTTTGTTCAAGGCTATGGTAGAGCCCAAAGTTAGGCAAAGAGTTTAGGAGCGTAGCTTCTTCAACAGTCAGCATGCACTGGCTCTGTCTTCCATGAGGGGCAGTCTGTCCCAGTCCGTGAGATACTGTACTCTGACATCTAGCACCAGTCTTTAGGGAGCCCACAAATGAACTAACAACATGACTTTAATTTATTGGCTCTTTCATCTTATACTCTTCCAGAGGTACCGTCTCTCAATGTCTCCATCTCACTATCGACTTCTTATTATTTTAAATGTTGGAGAGTCAAGAGACTATCTTTTGACTTGCCTCTAAATCTACCCCTTGAGGTCTTTGAGCATTAGAATTGAATAACCAGCTTGTCATACACCATATTGGTATGGCCTAACAGCTGGAATCTAGATAGAATAAAATGTGTGACTTCACATACATGTGAGATTTTAAATAAAGGTAACACACAGAAGGGGTGTGCTCTTGAAGTCACACGACAGAACTCTTGGCTGACAATCATTCATTCAAGCTACAATGCTGCTCTCCAAGATGGCATCTCTCCAAAGGCAACAATGAAGGTGTTTTCAGTTGTTTCATTACATGCTTTATGTGAATTTCTGTTTCTTCAACAAGGAGTAGACTTTCTATGCCTGTCTATGATGGCTGTTTCCAATTAAAGGGTAAGAAGATCTCTACACACATAAAACTACACAGAATAATGTCACACTCATGCCAAGTTCTTACCAGTGTATCTCGGATGACAGTCGAGGTCCAGCCCTCAAAAGTGTAGCGGGAATGAACTTTGTCTCCATGGGGACAGTCAAAACATCTCTCTGTGTCATATCCGTAGTTCAGCAGCAGCCTTAGCATGATCTCGTCTTTGAGCGTGTACTGCAGAGCTGATGGGAAATGCAGAGGATTCACTCTACAGACATAATTGACATTGGCTCCATGCCGGAGGAGCAGGCTTACCAGCTCGTAGTTACCCATTCTGAGGGCTATCTGGAGGCAGTTGACTGGGTCCTGATTGGGCAGTGCCCCAGCATTCAGGAGCAGCTTAACTGAGGAGATGTCGCCATTTGACACAGCAAAATACAGGACTGACTTTCTTTGGTCATCATAGTGTTTGCGAATTTTCTGATCGAGCATGAAGTTAGCATCAAACCCAACTCGGAGGAGAAACTCAAGGCATTGTGAGTGGGCTCCAGCTGCTGCACAGTGAAGGGGGCTGATCCCACTCCTCTTAATGGCAGCTGAGTCAGTTGCAGGGACCAAAATCTTTAATGCTCTGGAAACAGAAAAAAAAATTCCCTATCATATCTCATAATATCTAGCTTCAGTATCAATTCAAGTGGTCCATTTGGACATCTAGGTGGTACAGTGGATAGAGTTTTAGACCTGGAGTCAGGAAGACCTGAGTTCAAATCTGGCCTCAGACACTTACTAGCTGTGTGACCCTGGTCAAGTCATTTCACCCTGTTTGCCTCAGTTTCCTTATCTATAAAATAGGCTGGAGAAGGAAGTGGCAAACCACTCCAGTGTGTATGCCAAGAAAACTTCAAACAGGGTCATGAAGAGTTGGACACAACTGAAACAACTGAATAACAAAAAGGCAGTCCATTACCACCAGAATGCTGCTCATCTTCCAGGTTCCTTTTCAGAGATGAGAATCTGTGCTGTTAAGTCTCAGTGTTGTGGCTGCTGCTGTCCAGGTGAATGAGTTCACAGCATCTTTCTTTGAACATACCTGACTCAGGGCTTCAAAATTCTCATGTGTAATACCTAACATTGAGGGACAGTAGAATCTGTTCCACCCCAGAGCTAAAGTGAAAAACCAATGTCATCCTGTAGAGTTTCCTGGCCATGGACTGGAGTTGTCTTCTCCTACCTACCTGTCACCTTCTCCTGCCTCAGAATTCCATTCACGACACCCAACTTCTGCTACCAGTGGTGACCGAACCAAGCCTAATCCTCCTTAGTGTGTACAGCCCTTCCTCTCGGCCATTATCACCACTCATGGAACCTCATCCTGCATCTAGGCTCATCCTTGTTCAATGGGGTATAAACAGGCATTTTCCTATGCCAGGGCCCCTGCTTCTTTTGAATTACAGATTGCCTTCAGCTTTGAAAATCCTCTCATCAACCAAGAAGCATTTATAAATCACCTACTCTGTACCCCTCTCCTTGACTCACTTTCTGGATTTCTCCTCTTCCTCACGAATCATCTTCCCATTGCAAAGAAATCCTCTACCCTGAAACCCCCCCTCTCCCAAACAATGACTGCCTTGCCCAGACCATTATTTCAGAAACGTCCCAGCCAGGTTTCCCCTTACTCCCACTTTGACTCGCTCTCTGGACTTCTCTTCCTCACCAGGCATGTTACTCCTATACGACTCCCCCTCCCAGCCGTTTACCTCCCTTTTATGTTGTTTTTCCCCATTGAAATATCTTATTCACTTGTATTTGTATCTGAAGAGCTTAATCCAGTGCCTAGTATGTGCTGAGAACTAAATAAATGTTTTATCTATCTCTGTACCAGGCACTGAGTCCTTTGAGACACAGGGCCGGTAGGATAGTGCATCTGTATTTTCCTCGAATTCATATGCTGAATTCTTAACTGGCGAGTTGTTACCCACTTCTGGAAAGTTCCATCAAACTAGGCAGTTGTCAGAATAAAGATCAGTTACTGTCTGTTTCCAAATACAAATTTTGGAACTTTTCAATGGGAGCCCACTTCAAGGCCAAGAACAGTGGCTTGCAGATGGAATAATGGCACCCGTGATCAATGAATCCCCTACTGGAAAATAAACTAGGCTCTGGTCACCATCTCTCTCCTGGCACAAGACTGCCCCCAAGTCCTCTAAGATAGCATCAGGATATACAAAAGGCTTGTTTTAATCAACTTAAAGCATGACTAGTGCATGTATATGCACCAGACCTTAGTTCCTTCAAGGTCTAGTCCCATGTCTTAGAAGGGTGCCAATGCATCAGGTTGGAAAGGTTTCTTCTGTCTGGAATGTTGTTTGATTTTCCCTTCTTTCCAATGCTTGTGGCCTCTCCCAGTCATCTGTCTAGGGAAGTAATCATTAAGGGACTTTACATCAAAGGCATAGTTTTTGTAACTCTATGATAATCACCAAATCATGGAAATATGTTCAGTTAATGATAATTCTTTGGGCACAACCAGACAGCAAGCATTGCTGCCTTTGAGGGTCAATATTTGCTCCCCATTGACTTATTATGTGACCCACATATTTGATGTTCAAGCAATATGGATATTTGTCTACCAACAGCTTTAAGCAAGGGAACAGCATTTATTACACACATACTTTGTACCAGTCATACTTTAAAAATGATTTCATTTGATCCTTGCAATAACCCTGGAAGAGAGGTTTAATTACCCCATTTTATAGACAAGGAAACAAGTAAGTGATATGGCCAGGGTGAATTAAGTGTCTGGTGCTGGATTTGAACTCGGGTCTTCCTGTCTCTAGCCCCAACACTCTACCCACTGCACCACCTAGCTGCTAGCCTTAAACCAGCCAACTGTAAAATCTTCCAGCAGTTTCTGATTGGTCTCTTCCAGCATTTTCCCACTCAAAATGAGATCACCTAGAGTAGACAAAGGCTGTGTCTTCCACCACTTTGTCCACAAGCTGCAGGGGTCCCAGAAACCTACATATTCAAAAATTCACTAGAGTGATTAATGTATAGCCCAAGATGGTGGTTATGTTGGATTTTAATAAATGTGCTCAAATGAGGAGAATCTCATCAGATTCTTCTGGAAAGGGTATGTCAATCTAGGCCCTTGCAATTCCACTTGCCATCCCTGTGACTGTCCAAACCCTAGCTGGCTGTCCATTACTCTGCTATGTGTACTGCAGGATTGTATTCACTTTTGTATTTGAATCCCCAGTATGGAGCACAGGCTTAGACACATAGTAAACACTGGTATATTTTTCATTCATTTGTAGCAGCCCCTGTGGGGTCACTCTCACCACTTACACTGCCCCAATAGGGGAGTTGGGTCCACAGAGGATAATGACGACCTCCACAGCAACCTTAACAGGTTTCTGGCTCTATACACATTCACAAACCCCCATTTGAGATGCTTCCTAGCAATTCTCAGTCAGTCCGTGTTAATTTGCTTTTAGAAATGGACATTTGGTACAAAACGTTCTCCCCCAAAAGTCTGGGAAGCACTGCCCCACAAGAACATAGAGAGTCCAGGGGAAGGTGGGTTCATGCTTGCAGATCTCATGTGGCTTTAGGGTAAAGAACCGTTCTGGATTCTCCCTCTGTGGAATTCTTACAAGTATTCTCTGAGGTGTAGCTCCCTCCTAGGCACCCAGGTCCTCAACTTTTCACTGTCACTCACCTCCCTATATCCAATCAAATGCCAAATCTTGCCAATTCGACCACCTCTGCAACTCATCCTTCTTTGGGGATCTGGGTAAGAATTTCATGAAGAGAAGAAAGCCTGCAGCTACAGACAATCCCTTCAGTCACTATCAAAGTTCAAAAATTCACTAGAGTGATTAATGTATAGCCCAAGATGGTGGTTATGTTGGATTTTAATAAGAAATATAGCAGTGCTCTTAAAAATTAAGTAATTACCCTTTTGAATGCTGTTTTTTGTAAATTTGTGGCATTTCTACTTTTGAAGTTACTGAAATTTAAACCTGCACCCAATCTTCTGAGTCACCTGATTTTTTTGGTCTTAACTTTCTGGACTTGTGCCGTTTTTCCCTAATAGAATGGAGGCTCCTGGAGGACAAGAATAGTTTGGTTTTGGTTTGTTTTTTAATTTCTGGTGCCTAGCAAATAATAGGCCCTTCATAAATATTTGTTGAATTGAACTAAACTGAATATGATTGAATCAAATCACATTGAATTGAATCAGACTGAATTGAACCAGAACCCATCATTGCAAAGCATACTCTTTAGATTTTAAATGATATTAATAATATTTAGACTTACAATAAATGGCCTCGATCAGCAGCTACATGAATAGGCAAGTGGCCTGAACTCTTGGGGACATTGGCATCAGCTCCATATTCTAACAGGAGAGTCAGAGAGTCGGGATTTCCTCCAGCAGCAGCCTCAAGGAGAATGGATGAAGCATCTGAAGCCTGTGAGAGAACATTGGCCCCTGGGAGGACAAATAAAGTTTGTTTGGAGTTTTTTGGTACAGAACCCTAAAAGGCTTTTTGAAGGCTCTCCCCTCCAATTATTTATCCTCATTACAAGTGAACATCTACCATGCATAATCACTGAAATTCTACAAGTGCATTCATTTTTTTAAAATTGTTTAGTTCTGGGAGGAGTCAAGATGGCAGCACGGAAGCCACAGACCTCCATGGCTCCCCCCATAACCACCTCAAATACCTATAAAATATGACTCTAAACAAATTTTAGAGCTCCAGAACCCAGAAAATGACAGTGAAACAAAGCTCCCACTGAAGGCAGCCTGGCAGGCGAATGGGAAGGGTTCATCACAGCATGCTGGGAGCCCAGCCCAGCCTGAAACCTCGGCTTTAGCCCCAGGGCAGCCCAAACAAGCTGTGACTGGAGCATTCAGGAGAGGGGATCACCAGCAGCTGTGGCAGTTTCCAGAATTACCAACCCATAAGAGCCAAGGACAAAGTGAAAGGTCAGTGGAACTCAGCTAAATTTGGGGGAGAGAAGCTGGTCTGGCCATCTGCCCCAAAGCAAGAAAGCAGTCAAAGTGGCAGCCCTGCAGCTGCCTCCATGTGGCTACTTCAGAGCTCCTGGCATGCAGATTGCAGGGGGCCAAGCAACCATTCAGAGGCTAAGTGCTCTTGCCTTAACCTGCCTGGATCTGGATCATGGTCTTGGGTGGTGGTCCTGAGGTACATGACCAATGATCCAGAGCTTGTGGGGGCTGCAGAGACAGTGGCTTCCTAATAGTTCCAGCAGGTGTGAAAACCCCAGAAATTTGGGACAAAGCTCTCCCCTCTGAAAGCAGAGTTCTATAGAGCCCAAAAGACAAGTAATTGACTGGCAATGTGAGCAGGTAAAGGAAGCAAAGCAAGAACAGCAATCCAACTTTAGATTCCTTTTTTGGGGACAAAAAGGATCAAAGCATGGAACAGGAGGAAGACAGCACAGTTATAATTCCCACACCAAAAGCTTCCAAGAAAATGTAGACTGGTTACAAGCCATAGAGGAACTTAAGAAGGATTTTGAAAACCAAATAAAAGAAGTGGAGGAAAAATTGGAAAGAGAAATGAGAATGATGTGAGAAAATCATCAAAAGAGAGTCAACAACCTGACTGAAGAAAATAACACCTTAAAAAGTAGATTAACTCAAATGGCAAAAGAGGCTCAAAAAGCCAATGAAGAGAAGAATGCCTTAAAAAGCCAAATTTGTCAGATGGAAAAACAATCTTAAAAGCTCACTAAAGAGAATAATTCCTTCAGAATTAGAGTGGAGCAAATGGAAGTTACTGTATGAGAAATCAAGATACTATTAAACAGATCCAAACAAACGAAAAACTAGAAGGCAATGTGAAATATCTCCTTGAAAAAAACCACTGACCTGGAAAATAGATCTAGGAGAGACAATTGAAAAATTATTGGTCTACCTGAAATCTATGATAAAAAAAAAGAACCTAGAAAGCATCCTTCAAGAAGTTCACAAGGAAAATTGTCCTGATATTTTAGAACCAGAGGACAAAATAGAACTTGAAAGAATTCACCAATCACCTCTTGAAAAAGATCCCAAAAAGAAAACTCCTAGGAATGTTATAGCCAGGTTCCAGAGTTCCCAGATCAAGGAGACAATATTACAAGCTGCCAAGAAGAAGCAATTTAAATACTGTGGAAACACAATCAGGATAACTCAGGATCTAGCAACTTCTACATTAAGGGATCAAAGGGCATGGAATATGATATTCTGGAAATCAAGGGAGCTAGGATTAAAACCAAGAATCACCTACCCAGCAAAACTGAGTATAATGTTCCAGGGGAAAATATGGTCATTCAATGAGGCTTTCAAGCATTCTTGAGGAAAAAAACAGAACGGAATAGAAAATTTGACATTCAAATACAAAAAGCATGAGAAGGTAAACATGTAAAAGAATTCATAAGGAACTTATTAAAGTTGAACTATTTACATGCCAACATGGAAAAACTATGATTGTAACTTATGAAACTTCTCAGTATGAGGATAGGTGAAGGGAATATAAATGTGTGTGTATATGTATTTGTATGTATGTATGTGTATGTATATGTATACATAGACACATATCTACATAGGAGGGTACACAGGCATATGAATACAGATGAGAGAGTATGTATATATGTGTACATAGGCAGAGGACATAGGATCAATTGAATAGCAAGGGATGATATTTTAAAAAGTGAAATTGAGAGGGGCGGCTAGGTGGCACAGTGAATAGAGCACCGGCCCTGGAGTCAGGAGGATCCGAGTTCAAATCCGGCCTCAGACACTTAACACAAAAACTAGCTGTGTGACCTTGGGCAAGTCACTTAACCCCTAACTGCCCTCCAAAAAGCAAAAAAAAA
>CM053599.1:16608231-16653166 GCA_028646575.1 Pseudocheirus occidentalis | reverse complement strand
TCATATAGAAGAGGCAAGGGATGACTGTTACAATGGAAGGGAAGAACAGGAAGGCAAAGGGGAAAGGGTCAATATTGGATTTGGCTTAGGGAAGGAATGACATACACTCTAAATTGGGTATCTTGCCCTTCAGGAGAGTAGGGGAAAGGGGATGAGAGGGGAGATGATAGAGGGTAGGGAAGGGTAGGAGGGAGTGTTGTCAGAAGCACACACTTCTGTAAAGGGACAGGGTCAAAGTAAAGAATAGAACAAGTGGGGGGGCAGGATAAGAAGGAGAGAAATATAGTCAGTCTTTCACAATATGTCCATTGTGGAGATGTTCTGCGTAACTATACATGTATGGCCTGTATTGAATTGCTTGTCTTTCCAGTGGGGATGGGTGATGAGGGAGGAAGGGAAAGAATCTAGAATTTTAAGTTCTAAAATCAAATGTTAAATATATCTATATATATATATATATTTATTATTATTATTATTATTTACATGCAACTGGGAAATAAGATATACAGGCACTGAGCTAGGGAGAGCCATCTTGCCCTACCAGAAAGTCATAGGGGTGATGGAAAGTCAGAGGACATAGGAAAGAGGAGTTTGGGAGACGGGGTATACAGTGGGACTGATGTTTTATGGTGAAGGGTAGGAGAAAGTAGGGGAGAAAATTTGTAACTTAAAAACTCATGAAAATGAAAGATGTAAACTAAAAATAAGCAAAAGTTAATTTAAAAAAAATTTGAGTTCCAAATTCTTTCCTCCTACCCCTCAACTACCCATTAAGAAGGCAAACAATAATGACAGCCATTCTATGTGTGAGGTCATGCACAATATATTTTCATGTTACTCATGGCACAAAACAAATAAATGGATGAATGAATGCCCCCAAAAATAAACAAATGGAAAGAAAGAAACATAAAGAAAACTTTTTTTTAAATACGCTTCACTCGGCTTTCAGAATTCATCGTTTCTCTCTGGAGGTAAATGGCATTTTTCATCATGGGTCCTTTGGAATTGTCTTGATCAGAGCAGCTACGTCCTTCACATTTGATCATCCTTAAAATAGTATTATTACTGTACATAATGTTCTGGTTCTGCTCACTTCACCTTGCATCAGTTCATATAAATCTTCCCAGGTTTTTCTGAAATCATCATTTCTTGTAGCACTATAGTATTCCATCACAATCTTATACTACAGTTTGTTCAAACATTCCCCAATGATGGACATCCCCACAATATCCAATTCTTTGCTACCACAAAAGAGCTGCTATAAATATTTTGTGTAAATAGGACCATTTCCTTTTTCCTTTGATTTCTTTGGGATACAGACCTATAGTGATATTGCTGGCTCAAAGGGTATATATACCTAGAGATTTATAGCCCTTTGGGCATGGTTATAGATTGTCCTCCAGAATGGTTGGAACAGTTCACAACCCCACCAAGAATGCATTATTCTCCCTATTTTTCCATATCCCCTCTAGCATTTTTCATTCTCCTGTCATATTAGCCAATCTGATAGGTGTGATGTGGTACCTTAGAGTTGCTTTAATTTGCATTTCTCTAATAATCAATAGTGACTTACAACATTTTTATTTGATTGTTGATAGCTCTGATTTCTACTTCTAAAACCTGCCTTTCTTATCTTTGACCATTGATCAGTTGGGAATGGCTCTTATTTTTATAAATTTGGTTCAGTTTCCTATATTTGAGAAATGAGACCTTTGTGAGAGAAACTTGCTATAAGGGTCTCCAGACTTCAATAGAATGTCCAAGGGGACCATTAAGAAAGCTTAAGAACTCCCGATCTAATCCAATCCTGTCACTTTATATATAAAGCAATGGAGGATAAAGTGACTTTGTCAGGGTCATGCAGGGTACAGCTGAGATCTTAGCCTAGATTATTTGATTAAATCTGATGCTCTTTTTATCATACTTCTTTCAGCCATATATATCATGGGCACCCAACATCTGTTGGATTTAATTTGAAATAAATTAGGTCTCAGCTCCCTCATCCTTGAGATAATGAAACTGAGATTATAAAAAGACCACTGAATTGGGAGTTAAAAGATCTGGGTTCAAATTCTACCTCTCCCATTGTGTGACCTTGACTCCCTTAACCTCGACACTTAAGCCTCATTTTCCTCATCTGTAAAATTAGGGGTTTGATCTCCATGAACTCTAAGGCTCTTCAGATCTAAAAACCAAAGAAATCATGTGGATGAGAGGGACATTAGAAATAAGGTCCCTTCTAGGCCTTGTTCCATGACTTATTCTTAGAAGGATGAGGAAGATTTGAATAAGGAGGAAGGATGGAGGAAGGTCCACTAGTCTAGGACATGAGCAAGTACCAGTGAAAACCCAAGCAAAAAAGTATGTCCCACATATTTCACCTCAGTGAAATACCAGGATTTTCTTTATGCCAGCGTTCATGCTATGATATAAGGTACCTTCTGTGAGCACAAAATAATTCTCTTCCATTATTTTTGTAAGTGCCTTTCCTCAGGTATTTACTAATTGTATGACCACAGAGAAGTCTTAAAATTGCTCCATCTTTAAGTGGCGTGTTAACCAATCAGCAGGTATTTATGAAGCACTTACAAGAATCTGCAAGACTGCCTTCTCAGCACTGAGGATACAGCCACCAAAGGTAAACAAACAGTCCCTTCCCTCGGGAAGCTTATCCATCCCATTCACTGACCTAAGAAATGGTCGTTCAGGGGTGATCATTAAGAGACACCAGGCAGAATGGATACAGTGCTGAGCTAGGAACCAGGAGGACACACTGGCTGCGTCACTCTGGGCACATCACTTAATGATATCTCCGTGCCTCAACCTCCTTATCTGTGAAATGAGGTTAGACTTAATGTTCCTTCCAACTTCCTTTCAGCTCTAAATCTATGATGTTGTATGTAGGTCCAAGTTGCACCTCTCAGGCCTCCTGACCAAGTGACCCTGGATGGGAAAATCATTTTTTTTTCCATACACCTCAGGGGACTCTCTAGGATCTCTCTACCAAATCAGAGAGTTTCAGATGTGTATTGGTGGAGGGAATCACCACACCCAGAATTGCTTACCCTTTTGTAGTAAGAGTTCCATAACTTCCGTGTGCCCGCCCTGGGCAGCAAGAGCGAGGGGCGTGAATCCATAGGTGCTCTGTGGGTCAGGATCAGCCCCTGAACACAGCAAGAGGTCTACCAGATCCTTCCTGCCCAGCCTGGCGGCCTCATGCAATACAGTCCTCTTGTTGGCACAGCGCAGATTCACTTGGGCTCCAAAGGTGATCAGCAAGGAAGCTATGTCATAGGAGTGGTGTTTGACAGCTAGGAGAGCATGGGAGAAAGAGACTGTCATCCTTCTGAACAGGAGCTAAAGGCCCCTGCAGGTATGTCAGGGTCTTGCTCTGTGTTGAAAATCAAATACAGAACCAAGTCACTCCTTTGCAAAATTCTCTTTTCTAGATACTTAGAGGTAGCTAGTGGTATGGTGGATGGAGCATTGGGCCTACAGGCAGGAAGACCCAAGTTCAAATCTGGCCTGGGATACTTACTAGCTGTGTGACTCTGGGCAAGTCATTTAACCTCTGTTTGTCTCAGGTTCCTCACCTGTAAAGTGGGGATAATAATTCACAAGGAGAGGAACAAAGGAGATAATACTTTCAGAGAGCTTTTAGCCCAGTGCCTGGAGCATAGCAGGTCCTGTACAGATACTTACCATCTCCCTCCCCTGAACAATTCTACTCAAGTCCTTCTCTTGAGGAATAAACAGTGGAGCAGAAGCTCTAGAAGGTCCTGAGCTGGTTAGATGTAAACTGTGGTCCAGGTGTTTGGCTGTGCATCCATCCAAAGACCGGCTGAGTTAAATTTGGAAATGCTCCTCTCTAGAAGGTTGTTACCCAAGTTCATGATCTCTAACTAAGGTAGGGCCATCAGGGCTTTGTCCAAGAATAGAAAATTTAGCCGGCACTGACAGCACCCTTCAGGAATCTCTTTTTTATCCCTCTTTTCCTCCTTTGTCTATCACCACCTCCTGGTAGCCATAGTTTTGTTCCCACTTCTCCACCCTGCAGCTTGGAAATTTAGAGGGCGAAGATAATACTGCCCCGACCCTCCTCCCCTGCCCATGTAGACTTGGCCTCATATCAGGGTCTGTCTCTCATATAACCTTCTTTGAGTGTCCCAGGGTACGCTGCTTCTCCTGATAGCCACATCCCAGGTAAGCCTCCCAACTTCTCTCCCTCGGCCATATTTATACTATTCACTAAGCACAGTTCTCTTCAGTTAGTGGCAACTATGGAAGGGCCATAATCAGTGCCAGAGGGACTCACATCAACTCCAATGAACATCATGGCTCTTTGAAAGATTCAGAGTATTTGCTAAATAATATGTACTAATAGAAAACAGGCTCCTTGAGGACAGGGACTTCATCTTTGTCTTTGTACCCCAACCCACAGTAATTGCTTAATAAATAGCTAACTAATAGGAAACAAATGTTCTGTTGGGAATACGATGGTCATGGGGAGCTGTTGCATGTGGGAGTGAGAACGTTAGGAAGGGCATAGAAGATCCGTAGGGACATGCACCCTGCTCAGTTGGTCAGTCAGCAAGCACCTATGTGCCAAGTAGTGTGCCTTAGCACTGGGGATATGAAGAAAGGCAAAAGCCAGTCCCTGCCCTCAAGGAGCTTATAATCCAATTGGGAAGACAATAGCGTACAACCAGGTATGCGGTAACATCAGAGCAAGGCACTAGCGGCAGGGGAAAGCCCACAAGGAGCAGTGTAACAGAAGGAAGAACCTCTCATCCGGGACAATAAGGAAAGACCAGTCCTGAGGAGTTGGTGCAGCACCTGAGTTTTGGTTCTCAGGTAGCCAGTAGGGGCTTGTTTCTATTCCCCAATGCCCTTGTTCTAAATCTGCCAAAAATCCTTCACCGACATCAATTTTCCCCCCAATTCCCTATTTACCTCTGTGGCACTTCTGAGTTGGGCCACCCCTGATCTAAGGAAGGAAGTTTACCCATAAGTAAAGGAGAATGGCCTTCTTCATTTTGAGTGTTGGGATCACAGTCATTAATAAGAAGAAAGTTGGTATTTTCCACGAGGCATTTGTCTACTGCCAAGAAGAGTGGAGTCTCGCCTTTCCGAGTAGTTTGCTCCCATAATCTGGGCTGTGAACCTGAAAGACCCCATTGGATAAAAGAGGTTAAGTAACGGAGGAGCCCCCAAGGTGCAGGAAGGGAGAAGTTGAGGGACCAGCTACCTTTCAGAGTGAGTTCCAAGATGTGTTTGTTTAATTGGGTTGCTGCATGGTGTAAAGGGAGCCAGCCTGTCTGATCCATCTCCTCAAATGCCGAAAAGTGCACAGACAGCTTTGACAGAACATCTTCCTCACCTGTAGAGGACAAGCTCACCTTTGGCATGTGGGGCCATGACTCATGCTCCCTCCCCTGGGGCAGACTTAGCCCACAAACCCTTGCTGCCCATTTGAGTCCTGTTAGACCCATCTATCTAGGATCCATCTCATTCCATCTACCGGAGCAAACTCCCTCCACTGCATTTCATTTGACTTAGAATCCCCCATAGTGCCTGGCACACAGCAAGTAGCTAATAAATGTTGGGTGAATGGATTTGTTGAATGACTATTCACAAGAGTTAGCCAATTGTCTTCCATCCACAAGGTACATGAGGTGAAAAAATGGAGTTTGGATTTCAGTCCACAGAAGGTCCAACAAGCAGCAGAAAAGCTTTAGAGTCAAATGATCTGGGTTCAAAGACCTGTCTTTCTTTGTATCTCCCTTAGTACAATGCCTGGCATACAGCAGGTACTTAATAAATGCTTATTGCCTGACTGAATCTACTACTTACTACCTCTCTGACCTCAGGCACATCACAGCCTCTCAAAGCCCCATTGCTTCATCAGCAAAACGAGAGCACTGGACTAGATCACATGCTAGATTTCAACTCTAACAATAGCCCCGCATTTGCCTAATGCTTTTGAGGCATTCTATGTGCCTGGATGACTGATTTATCTTCCTTCCCACCATCTTGCTTTGGGAAGTAGTTGTCCCAAAGAGAAAGAAAGTTCCTTAAGTTATTATAATCATATCTTAACATAAACCCTTGAGGGTAGACTAAGTAGGGTACTTAACTGCCTTGATTGCTTCAACAATCTTCTTATATTCCGGGCTCAAGAAAGGATGGAGACTATAAGGAAATTTTTAAAAAGAAAGAAATTGTCACTCCAATGATGGGGGAGGCAGGAGGTAAAAACAGGTGTTTTTTTAACATCAAACAAGAGAAGAAATGAAGAGATTAGGATCTAGGAACAAAATCTAGGACTATGCAGTTACTAGGAACTAACACAGCAAGGCATGGGACAAACCACACACAAATGCACACACTGGTGTGTGGTGACCATTTACATCTATGGTGTCAATGGTTTTAAACAAGAATAATGAATGGAAAACACAAGTCAGAAGCTACCAAATGGATGGTGCAGTGAGGGGTTGGGGAAGATTGACAATGTAATCAAAAGGTCTGTCTTAGCTCTAACCCACACTGGCTGCATGACCTTACGCAAGTCATTTAACCTCTTGAACTTTTCTTGTTATTAATCTATGAAAAAGGAAAAATCATAGAGGTACTACCTATTCTCAGAGGGTTACTTAAAGAAGCTGCTCTGTTATGTCATAGAAGGTGGGGACTGACCTGAGCTTTCACTAGTTAAGGAACTCTCAGGCGAAATAACTCCCTCCACCAATGCTCATTTTCACCTTCACCACAATTTATCATCTTAGAGCAGGGGCTCTGAACCTGGAGTCTATAAACGTCAAAAAAATACATTTTGATAACTGCATTTCAATTTCATAATCACTTTGTAATTATAATGCCTAATACTAGGTATATCCTAATTGACTAATTATATATATTTTATTTTATAATATAATTTATATATAATATTTATATAATATATTAAATATATTAAAATATAATTTATATTATATTAAAATATAATTTCTATTTTATTTTAAAACATGATTCTTAAAAAATTCTAAACTTCCAAAGGAGTCCAAGACACATAAAAAGAGTAAGGGATCCTGCCTTAGAAGGTTTTCTCAAGTACTGGAACACTGTGTAACTTGCCTACGGTCCTATAGCTAATACATGCCAGAGAAGGGTTGGTGCCCTGTTCTTCCTGGATTTGAGGCCAATTCTCCATTCCATCATGCTGCCTCTCGCAAGCCAGACTGCTTTATAAATATGAACTATCACAAATATTGTCATAAATAACACAGTCAATGTCTCTCCAGTCATACCAGTGCCTTACCTCCCATTGTCCTCTCCATGCTGTATGGTCTCTGGCTTGTCTCTACCATGTAAACTCTGCTCAATGACCATTTGGATGGCAAAGTCATCGTCCACATCTCCATCAGTGTTATAATGATTCATGTGATGTATTTATAGCTGCAAATCACAATCTAAGCAATGCTTCAGTTGTTTTTTTTTCCTCAGTTGTGCTCTCCAAATTACAACTGCATTTGAGAAAATTGCCACAGAAGCAGAAATGATCACTGAAGAAAACACTGGGGAAAAAGATTAGTTATTAAACTTCATTTAAAAAGACTGGATTCTGAGAGCTTTACACAATGTTTTCTGAATTAGTTATTTCCTAGTTTTAAATGATCATTTCAGCAGAGTATTGGGAGCCACTTAACGGTCATTAAATGAACATGATCATTTGGAGAATCACAGACTATCAGAGCTAGAAAAGATCTCAGTGGCCATCTGGTCCAGGCAACACCTGAAGAAGAGTCCCATTATAACATCCCACACTAAAGGTCATAGACAGCGCCTACTTGGATGAGCTCTGGTGACAGGGAGCCTCCTACCTCTTGAGACACACCTCTCTCACTTTTGGACAACTCTGCTCATCAGTAAGGTATTTGCCTAGGGTTTGCTTGAATCTTTATGATAGATAGATAGATAGATAGATAGACAGATAGACGGATAGACGGATGGATGGACGGATAGATAGATAGACAGACAGACAGACAGACAGACAGACAGACAGACAGACAGACAGACAGACAGACAGACAGATAGATAGATAGATAGATAGATAGATAGATAGATAGATAGATAGATAGATAGATATACACCCCATGCACTTACACAGTTACAAAAAGTTATTGTTCCTTTCTGTTAGGGTCACTAGGAAATCCTTCTGCCTATGGAACTAGGACTGGACTCAAGTGTAGTCTCTTAAAAATTCAGGATATAAAACAATGTGAATTTTTTGAGCAAGAACTGGGCTGGGAACCTTATTCATTTTTCCATTCCAAAATTTAGTAACAAATTACAGTAGTTTGCTCCAGGCTGAGATTACATTGGGAGGGACCTCCCCGGTGGGGACATTCCCTTTACTAATACCTATCGGTCACTCATCCATAGCCTTTAATCTCAGTACATCTGCCTGAGGGCACCCAGAACTAAGTAACTTGTCCAGGGCTACACAGTTAGTATACGTCAAAGTCAGGAGTTGAACCCACGTCTTCCCGGCTCTCTCATCTATACTAAGCAACCTCTAGAGAAAGGGAGCAGGGAAGGAAGGGGACAAGCACATGTTAGTGAGACACGGAAAGCATTCAAACCCAATAATGAGGAATAGAGAGCAATTTTCTCTCAGTACCTTGAGGATCCTCTCCCAGCATGTTGAGTTGTACATTCCATTAGTAAATACACTTTTAAAATAAATCAGCATAGGAACATGTGCACTCTCATGAGAGCATAAAATCAGCCCCGACTGTTCAGATCTGAGGCATCACAGGCAAGCCTGCGATTGTTTTTGCTCTGCTCAGAAAAAGAATGCACTCCAAACTCAAGTTTCAGTGTTTTTACCTTTTCTTGCATCCGTTCAGAGCTGAAGCTGGAAATTTTTACCAGCCTGAAGATTTCCATTGACACCCAAGCAATCTCCCTTCTTCCACAGTGCTGCTAATATAGCCTTACTATAAATACCCAATCATAAGACAGCCTGGCATAGCCTGGCTTTTTACAAGTGGGCTGGCTATGTTTGGAAACATGAGCTTCATGGGGAGAGTCACAAAAGACAAATGGAAAGGATTGAATGTCTTGGCCTTCATTGGCTAAGGGGAGGTAAAAAAGGAAGTCCTTCCGGGAGAGGAGTGGCCCCTCTACCCCTCTATGAGCCTTCTGTCCCTTCTACTCCCATGTCCAAAGCCAGCCCAGAATCATCAACATGAGAGATACAGGCAACAAAATCAAGTTTGACCCAAGTTATCCCTCAGCCACCCTGAGGGTCCAGGACGCAGTGGGCAGCTGCCTTATTTGGACTGTTGTGAACATTAGTGCTTACAAACAATGCAATCTGCACACAGCGCCTTTTGTGTCAATACTAAATAGTAACTATTTCTCTTTTGGCCACCCCATTGACTAACTTCTTAAAGAGGTCTATTCATTGAATGGATATTATCTCACTCTAAGTGAGAACCTGAAAAACCCTTAGCCTATAAGAGCCAGGGTCTCCCTGGGCCATCTCCAGGCATCTTGATGAGTATCTGGCCACTGGATCCAGATGGTTCTGGAGGAGATAGTGAGGCTGGTGACTTTGCACAGCTGTGCCTCACTTAAATCCAAGTCAACTGCAAGTCATGTCACCATCTCCCTGATGCCATATATATATATATATAAAATGCATGATCCAGATCCAAGGGAATAAGGACATTCTCCTGATTGAACTCACATAGGCAGCAGGTGGTCTCCAAAAGAAGGGCAGTTTGAGGTATTTATCAGCACATAAGTTGATCTAATTTGGAAAACCTAAAACACAAGCATTGGATCTGTTGTTGCTAGTGTTCATCTTTGTTTTCAAAGAGGACCAATGACGTCGCAGGGTGATGTCCTGACCTACTCATGAACTGGATTTATTATGTAAAAGGCAAAGTTACACAACGTCTTTGGCCTCACCCTCTCTTCCAAAGCCATCAAAGTCTAAAGTCAAGATGGGTAGTGATGGCCTGGGATACAGTGGATGGCCTTGGGATCTTCGATGTCTGACCAAGCTCTAAGTGCTCCACAGTGCCTGCTTTGGCCGCTTTCTTGGCTGTTGGAACAAATAGTTCTCATCCACCCACTTCGCCAGGTGAAGTCTGCATGTGCTTGGGGTAGACATCCCCCTAACTCATCCATGGGTTTGAGAACCATCCTTGGCTTAGCTCTTCTGCTGAGACAGTTTTATTATGGTGAGACTGCTATACATGCTACATCCTGGAGCCACAGATGAGAGCTGAATGCCAGATGGCACTGAAGGGGGATGAGCAGCCATCACACCAGAGATGCTAGTCCCCCCTGAACACCCTCATATATTTCTATAGCCATCCTGGTTAGACAAATTTCTAGCCCCATAAAGCTAGGTTCAACAGTATCAATAAAGGAAAATATTTTCTCCACAATCCCTTCTTTTGAAGCTGAAAGCCCAGCATTTTCATACAAGTTAAAGCATAATTATAGAAGCAGAAATCTGAGCTATGATTTCAAAGGGAGTTCATTAAATAACCTAACATTATTATTCCATAAGTCGAGTTTTGATCAGGTGAGTTTACCATAAACAGAAGGCTTTTTTTTAGTTGATCCAAGAGTTGCAGGAGGAACGGTCCCAATCCCCAAACAATAAATAAAACAAATCTGAGCAGAGCCCTCTTTGAGGATAACATAAAGACCATGAGGTGTGGCTAGGTGGCTCAGTGAATAGTCAGGAGGACCTGAGTTCAAATCCAGCCTCAAACAGTTAACACTTACTAGCCATGTGACCTTGGGCAAGTCACTTAATCCCAATTGCCCTACCTTCCCCCCTCCAAAAAGCAAAATAAAAGGACCACGAAATACTAAAGCCAGACTCAACACAGTAATGATCATCAATATTAAGAGCAAGCCTCCTTGTTCCTAGTCACCCACTCTATGATTTCAAAGGGAGTTCATTAAATAAGCTGACTCAGTGAATTTACTCAGCATATCCCATCGTGAGTCCCAGCTGTCATTTTTATATTCCCAGCACTACTCAAATAAATCAGTAATTATTCAGCTTATTGTGATTTGATGGATATCAATGATTGTATTAGTGAATTAAGTAGAACTGCTTTAAGTAAGTTATATGTGCGTTAGCGCTGTTAATTATGAATGACTAATCTATAGTGTGTTGATTATATTATATTTGATTTATCAGCCAGATTCATATTTTTGGTAAGAAATGTAAAAAGAATGTGATTTCTGCATTACTCCCCTACACACACACGCACACACACACACGCACATGCACACACACACACGCACATGCACACACACATGCACACACACACACGCACATGCACACACACACACGCACATGCACACACACGCACATGCACACACACACGCACATGCACACACACACACGCACATGCACACACACGCACATGCACACGCACATGCACACACACACACGCACATGCACACACTCACTCTGTAACATGCTATAAGGTTCATTTGCCTCCTCACCCCTGTGAGTCACAGTCTACTCCTTAGCAACCTTTGATTCAAACTCACAACTTCCTTGGACCCTAAGATGCTGTTCATCAAACACTAGGATCTTAAGATTTGTGGAAGGCCCTGAGATGTCGCTGAAAGGGTCTTATGATCTTTGGAAAGTCCTTGCTGGGTGGCCTAGAGTTGATTGCCTCTGGAAAATCTCATCACCTGTGAAAGGCCTGTTGACAAAGTGTTTATGATTGATGGACACTTCCCTTAACGAAACATAAGATTTCCCCACTTCTGGAATTGACCAGTCAGTGAACTATAACACCTTCTTCTCTTTTTAGTGCTCTCCCTAAAGCATAAAAGAAGCCAAAGGGAGGGGTCCCTGAGCATGAGGAAGATCTTGGACCTAACTGATTGGACACCTCTGGACTCCCTAATAACTGATTAATCATGCATGGAGTTCTCAGTGATTTCTGTAACAGATGGGAATCTTCTTGCCCACAGGATGTCCAAACAATCTAAGACAAAACTCACTTTTTGCTATGCCCAACCTTTTAAATCCCCCGCTTTGGCTAGGAGAGGCCTAATACTTCAGGACTTCCCAACCCAAAGCAGTCAAACAAAAGATCCCAAGGAACCAATGCTAATTTACAGTCTGTGCTACATTTGTTCCAACAGCGAGTTATCCATTGTGAAGCAAAAAATACCCAATTAAATACTTAATAGTTTTCAAACATTATGACCACATTCTTCAACAGCTCAATTCATAATCTAACAGCATCCAGATTAGAAGAGAAGTTAATTTGCTAATGATACAAATGTGTCACCTTCTGGGCACCATTATCAAGTTAATAGCATTTCTGGTACAATGACTTCCCAAGATTCACAATCCAAGAAAAATTAGAAGTCTAACAATAACATGAGTGACATTATTTTTAAAACACAACATAAAACTTATTGCCAGTCAAATAATATTAATCCAGTTGGATGCATTTCCAAACCCTCTCATATAGAAAATCACCTCATTTATCCACCAATTTGGCATTCTAGAATAATTGCATTCAAAAACCAGTACAGAGTAATTACACTTAATAAAATAAGAGTAGCTAACATGAATACAGCACGCACTGAGTGCCTAGCACTGTCCTTACAAGCACTTTACAATTTTTATGTCATTTGATCCTTACAGCTACCCGAGAAGGAAGCTGTCATTACCCCGTTCTATAGTTAAGGAATCTGAGGCAAATAGCAGTGCCATGCCTTGCTCCACGGTCACACAAAGTGGTGAGTCTCTGAGAATGGACTTGACCCCACATTTTCTTGATCCATACAGTTTCTAAGCATATTACCTTAATGATAAATATCAAATGCTAAATATTTTTCATGAAGTTCTCATTTAACACAATCATTCTAAGAGAAGTACCCTTCTCACTTTAAATGAAACCACATAATAACTTAATTTCAGGACCAATTTCAACCAAATCACATCTGTACTTACAACCACAGATGGGAACAATGAAAACAGCAGTTTTCCCAAGAGCTACCAGTGCCTCAATAACAGACCTGCTGCTTTCCATTAGCTCGCTTTCAAAGATTCCTCTCTTTTCATAGCCCATGATGCTCTAAGGTCCTTCAATGCATACGCCCATGCTTGAAATGTATTTCTCCAGTTTCCATTTGGTAAATGTTATAATTTGAATATAGAATACTATCTGAAATTACTAACAGGGACTTCTCCATAATTTCTTATATACTTCTTATCTCAATGAGATAGAAAGCCTTTCTCAAACCATTTGCAGACTCTAAATCCTCTCTTTCAAATCCTCCATCTATACAGTCAGTGCAAAAGGGCTCCAACTTTCCTTCAGGTTCCATTTATTCTTTTATCTCCACTGCCTTAAACCTTCTCTCTTGTGACTCCATCTACCCAGACCCTTAACTTTGAGCAAAGCCTACCCACTCAAAATCAACCTTGCTTCTTATACTCTGATCCCACGCTTCATTTGACCTTAGCTGCTTTTCTTAAAGAAGCTCATCTTACTTCCCAATCACATTATCATCTAACATTCTGCCGAATCTCTCCTGCACACATTTCCTTATATGATACCAAATAACTGCTAAGCCTTCACTTCTCAACTTGCAAAGTCTATTTCAACTTAGTCACTAAATTACCTAGACAATCACATTCTGTCGAATCATTTCAAACTAATTTCAATTCTGCTTTTTCTCTATTTGCTGAAATCCCCCTCTACCAGAAAAAAAATGCAAATATCCCTTTTCAGGAAGGGAAGAAAGTAACTGAGGCATGTGCTATTTACCAGTCATCATAATCCTATCTGCAAACCTCCATAAATCCACTCAGACTTTTATCAGTTACAAAAACTTTTCAGCCTTCTTTTGGAAATTTACAGTAAAGATAGTCCATTTTAGTTACAAATTTAGTCTCTAGTTTATAATGCCATAAACTTATACAAATCAAGAAAAAGATTTTTTTTTTTGTATCTCTGCGATCTCCAACTTGATTGGGATTGCAAGGGCAGAGAAAAAGAACCTCCATTTTCCTTTGTCTCCCACTGAAAGTCTAATCAAAAGGACCAGTGGAAGTGTTTCTTCTTAATATTACAGACAGCTAAGAGAACAGCTGTATGCGTGAGGCTTTATTAGTCTTTCCCACTCTTCCCCATCCCACCACCTACCAAATTTAAGACTCCCTCCCTAACCTAGAGCCCTCTGAAGTGAATGGAGATAATACAGCTCTAGCTGTTGGAAGACTCAAATTCAAATGCCCCTGCTGACCCTTGCCACCTGTGTGACCTTGGGCAAGCACCTTAACATCCCTAAGCCTCAGCTCCTTCATCTGTGAAATGAGACTATTAGACTAGAAGGCCTCTAGCACCCTCTCCAGCTCCACAGCTTTGATCCTATAATTCTGTTTACAACAAAGTACCTTGTAAGGGATCATTAGGCTTTCAGATGTAGAGAACACTTGCTTCAAAAGCATCAGGAAAATATGGGCTGTCATTGATACTTTTTTTTTTTAAGCTGGGGAAAGTAGGGATAGAATGGCATAGGAAACTCCTTGGTGAAGAAACTCCCTTCTAGTCCGAGAATTACCCAGAACACTGACTTGTGCAAGGTCACACAACCTGTGTCTTGTCTCCTTTTGAGGGCAGATTTCTACCCACTATACCACACTGCCGCTCATCAAATATAGACTATTAATGCTTTGTTTTCTACCTGAGGAAAGTAGTGGGGAAGATAATGAAGAGTCCTTTGCTCTGATTGATTGGTTCCTCCCCAAACCTCCAATCCAGCCACATTCACTCATTCCTCCTTCTCCAGGCGCCATTCTTGGCTCTCCAGACTACTCAGCCCTGCCTCCTCCCCCCACCAGTACCTTCTCAGCTCCCTCCCATCCCACTTTTCAGCTTTTAAAAATACAGTAGAATGTAAGCTCCTTGAGGGCAGGAACTAGCTGTCTTTTTCATATTTATCACCTCAGCACTTAGCATGATGTCTAGCACAGAGTCAGCACTAAATCAATGCATGTTGACTTGAGAGGGATAAAATGTGAGAAGGCTTTATTGTGAAGAAATCTGGAGTGAAGAATGTTATCAAGGAAATGGAAAATGGAAAAAAGATGCCCTAGATCAGGGGTGGCGACCCTGCCACCTCCAGGCCACATGGGGCCCTCTAGGTCCTCAAGTGTGGCCCTTTGACTGAGTCCAAGTTTTATAGAACAAATCCCCTTAATAAAAGGATGTGTTCTGTGAGGTTTGGATTTGGTCAAAGGGTCACACTTGAGGACCTAGAGGGCCCCATGTGGCCTGGAGGCAGCAGGGTCCCCACCCCTGGGCTAGACCCATAGTGAAAGTGAGAGTAACATAGGACAGCCCGTGTTCTCCATTGACATCTACATGACATGAAGGGAAAGCTAGGGAGTCTCTGCATGTTGAAAGGACTTTGAAATGAACTGAGCTAAGCACTGCACAGGAAGCACACTCACGGACAAGTGGCAATCTGTAGCACTGCAGGGAAGACCCCGGGATCCACTAGCACTGAATCATGAAGTGGCATCACCAAATCTAGAAAAATGTAAGGGAGAAGTAATGCTTTGGGCAGTTCATTCTCTCATCAGGCCCCCCCCCCCAGATTCTCTCTCGTATACATTCACACACCATAAACAAAGAAATCAGTTACACAAGAGGAGGAAGGAAATACTTTAAAAAAGAAAAATAAAATTTCTTTTCACAATCACAAAAATGTGATAAGTCAGCAAATGTATCTTGCTAGTCACTTCCGTATTGAGCACAGTGGTTTCTAGGGCAAAGGTTCCTATAAATATCAGCGCCTTTTTTTTTTTAAGTGCCCAGGAAGGGCACTGAGACACCAGTTCTTGGAAGCTGACTGAGATTCTTCAATGACTCTGAAGAGCGTGAGGGCCTCAGGGGTCAGTCACTCGGGTGTTCTTTAGGTTTGCCCGACCTAGTCATCCAGCTGACAGAGCAAAGCTACCCCTCTCTTGATCCAGTGCTGGACGGGGAGGTCTGTCTCTAACATCATGGCGATGACAAAGTTGGTAGAGTGGCCAGTGGTAGACAGGGTCCCTTTCCGCTCACTTGTCTTGTAGAGGGGACATACGTAGGCATTGGTCTTTACGATATGGGATTTCTCAACTAGGAAAATAAAAGAGTTCAGTAAGCATTCGACAGAAAACAAAAGCCAGTGATGAATGTGTAAAGACCAGTTATTCCTGGATAATCAGAATAATTGTTCTAAAAACAGGACCTGCCTCAGCTCTAACAGCTGAGTAGTGAGCAAACAACTGACCTCTACTCTACTCGTTCTCCTCTCTAAATATCTGATTGGGACCTGGGGCTTGATTATTCCACACGAAAGGGAGAGAGGAAGGAAAGGGGGAGGCCGGAACTCTCTCCCCTCTTTCCTCTCTGATCTTGCCAGTTCTACAACTCAGAAGTATTGAGAATGGTACACTTGGAGGTTAAATGATTTTCACAGGGTCATCCAGTTAATCTGTGTCAGAGGCATACAATACACCCACATGTCAGAATTACGCAATCAACAATCACTTTTAAAATTCCTATGAAGTACAAAGGATAAGGGGTACAAGTACAAAAGACGATGAAATAATCCCTACCCTCAAGGAGTTTATACTCCAACAAAGGAGCCATATGTGCATGTATGTGTGTATATGAATGTATATGAAGAGAATAAATATAAATAAATGCCAAGTAATTAAATACAAGGGAATCTGAGAAGGAGAAAGCAAGCAGTTGGGGGTATCAGGAAAAGGCTTCATGGAGAAGATGAAGCTTAAGCTGAGTCTTAAAGGAGAAAAAGGACTTAGGGAGAGATGAGGAGGGAGTGCATTCCAGGATGAAGGAAGGACAAGTCCAGAGCTATGTAGATGGGAGATGGGGTATTCATTTGGCTAGATTACAGAGAGCAGGAGAGAGAACTCATGACCAATGAGATCAGTTGTGAACATTGGTTGGTTGGTTGGTTGTTGACATTCATGCTCTAAGAAGACCAAAATGACATCACTATGTCAGGGTCAAGATACCATGTGTTACACAGTGCATAAGGTACTGTGGCTGATCAGATGAATATGAACTCAGAACACTCTACCGCAGGTCAGGCACAAACAGTCTATATGAACACGTGGAATGTAGATGTCTCTCAATGTGCATATCTCACATCTCTTCTGAGCCACTGCAATTCTGCTTCGCTCACAGAGCACACCTCCTGCTTTGATGCAGGCATGTCATGTTGGGTGGTCCTATGCCAGTGTCTCCCATGTCTCACAATCAATATCCAGACTCTTTTGAGGGACCTTAAGAGTATCTTTGTATCACTTCTTCTGACTTCCATGTGCACACTTGCCTTGTGAGAGTTCTATGTAAAATAATATTTTAAGCAAACATATGTTTGGATTTGAACAACATGTGGTCAGCCCATTGGAGTTTTCTGAAGTAGAGTTTTAATGCATGGCAGTTTAGCTCAAGAAAGGACCTCAGAGTCTGGTACCTTCTCCTGCCAGCTGATCTTCAAAATCTTCCTAAGACAATTCAAATGGAAGTGATTCCATTTCCTAGCATCAGTGGCATGCTGTCCAGATTTCACAGGCACAAAACAATGAAGTCAGCCCAGCAGCTTTGTAGACCTTCAGTTTGGTAGGCAGCCTAATACCTCTTCTTTCCTACACTTTCCTTCAGAGCCTCCCAAACACTGAGTTAGTGCTAGCAATGTGTGCATCAACCTCATCATCTATGTGCACATCCCTGGAAAGCATAATGCCAAGGTAAGTGAATTTATCCACAGCATTCAACATTTCTCCATGTGTGGATGGTGTGGTGCTAGCTTGGGGAGAACTGCTGTTTTCTTGGTGTTAATTGTTAAGCCACAATTAGCACATGCAGCAGAGAACTGATCCATACTCTTATTGCATCTCAGTCTCAGAGGCTGTATTTGGTACACAATCATCTATGAACAAAGTCACACACCAACTCTCCATCCACGTTAGTCTTAGCTTGTAGCCTTTTCAAGTTAAATGAATATCAGTGCAAGAGTTGACCTTGACGGCACTTTTGGCCTCACTGAAGGCATCTGACAACATCACTGAAAACATTATGCTAAAAAGCATGGGAGCAAAAGCACCTAGTCTGGCTTCACTCCATTTGGAAAAGCATGAGAGCATCCTTCAATTCATTAATGCCAGCACGCCATCATGAAACTGGTGTATAATACTGAACTTCTCCACATAACCAAATTTTGTCATGATTTTCCACAAGCCCTCATGATTGACAGTATCAAGGGCCTTGGTCAGATTGATGCACATTGTATACAGGCCTTTGTTCTGCTTCTGGCATTTCTCCTGGAGTTGTCGGGCAGCAAACACAATATCAACCATTCTTCAGCCCTTTCTGAAGCCACACTGACTCTAGGGTAGAGAACCATCTGCCAGGTGAAGGATCAGCCTATCAAGGAGGACTCTGGCAAGAATCTTATGAGCAATGACAATGAGAGTGACATCTCCCTCCCTGTGATTTGTCACAGAACAACCTATTTCCTTTTCCTTTATAGAGATGGACAATGAAGACATCCTGGAACTCCTGGGGGAGAACTTCCTCTTGCCACATAACTCAGTTTTCAATCAGCTTTTGTATGAGCAGTGAACCCCCTGCCTTGTAAATCTCAGCTGGAATAGAATCAGCACCAGGTACTCTGTCACACAAGAGGAGCCTAATGGCATTCAGGACCTCTTCTTCAGTTGGGAGTTTGGCTACAGAGGAATTAGCTTCCACCTAAGGTACACAGTCAATGGCTTAAGCATTAGTTGATGATGGTCTGTTGAGAATACTATGGAAGTGTTCAGCCTACCTCTTTAGAATCACTAATCAATGTGGCTCCATCTGCACTGAGTAGTTGAGATGCATCATAGGTCTTTGGTCCAAAATAGCCTTCTTAGAGATGGACAAACTACACTGCTAGTAAACCCTATGGAGGTCTTATTTTTTCATTCAGCAGCCTCTGAATTTCCCCATCAGTTTCATCAAAATGCCCTTGATGTTTGCAAGTGATCTGGCCCAGATGAGTAAATGAAGTGCTGTACACCTACACTCTAAAAGCTGCCCGTTCTTTTTCTGCTCCACTGTTGCCAACTGTGTGTTGGCTCAGCTTTCCCTCCAAGTCAGCAACAAACTGGTCGCACATGGAAAAGCACTTTATTCTACTGACAGTAAGTCTTCTGGTAGTCAATCTTGCCTTGGAGTCTTTGCTTTTCTTGAAGGTAAATGTTCTTCTTGGAGAGGATAAGTCTATGATCAGTCCAACACTCTGCACCACATTGTCTTCATCACTCTCACATCTTGTCTCTTCTTATGACATAATCTATTAAATGCCAGTATTTACTAGGAGGGTGCAGCCATGAAATTTTATTGCATTTAAGTAAATGGAAAAGTGTTGGTGATGAGAAGATCATGAGATTCACACGTCTTCAGTAGTAAGTGACCATGGTGGTTGCTGTTTCTGACTCCATTCCTCCCAAGGACTCCCTGCCATGTCTGGTAGTCTGTGCCTACTCTGGCATTAAAGTCACCCAGTATTACAGGCTTGTCCTCTTTTGGCACATTGATGGTGAGGGTCTCCAGGTCTTCATAAATTTCTCCTTTGACCTCATCAGGGTTTGTCATGGTGGGAGCATAAGCGTCTATGATGGTTATGTGGCACTATCCTGCAAGTAGTAATCTCGCTGTCATGAGCCTGGCATTCACTCCTTTTGGGTGGCATACAAGTTTGTTTAGATTACTTTTGAGTGCAAAACCTCTGCCAACTTCACTGTGCTCCCCATTACTCCAGAAAAACATGTGTCCAATTCTGACTTTGGTAAGCTGGCCTTCGCTGCCAGCCTTGTTTCACTCAGGGCTACTATTTGGATGTGATACCTGCTGAGTTCTCTCATAACAATTGCTGTTTGTCAGGTCTCCTGTATTTCATGTTGTCCATAAGCATGTGCACATACCACATACCAAGGGTGAGTGGAATCATCTTCACAAAAGTTTTTGTACTTTTCTTGTGTTTTGACTGCTGGTGGGATCCCTGTGGAGTTTAGCAGGCCAAGGTTATGTGAAGCAGACAATTTTGAGGGAACTTTTTCTAGCTTCTTGCTCATGCCAGGAGGCTGCTCGGATGTCCAGGCAACTGCCAAATCCCACTGTGCTTCAAGTCCAATAAGAAGATGGCCCTATGGCCTGGGCCACCTTTGTAGAGGTGTGACTGTAGCTCCCAGGGTATCTGCATCTGCTGCTTCATTCCCTGCCTCTCCCCACAGGACTCTGAGGGACGTAATAGTGGCCAGGTGGTATGGGAGATGTCTTCTGACTTGTGCTTAAATTGGATTTCAGTGAGGCAAAGCTGCACGGAGTCATCAGCCTCATTTTCTCTCCCAGAGTCACTAAAGTCCAGTGGCAGGACGAAAGTCTTGGCTGACAATGGCCTGGGATGCAGTGGATGACCTTGGCATCTTCACTATCTAACCAAGCTCTGAACACTCCATGGCGATTGTTTCTGCCACCTTCATGACTATTGGAATAAATTGTCCATATCCACCTCTTCTGCCAGGGAAGTCTTCACATTCTTGGGGCAGACATCCCCTTACTTCCCAAAGGGTTACATCACCTTCAGCCTGGTTTAGCTCATCTACTGAAATGGATTACCAGGGTGTAGTCACTGCTCACACTACAGTTTCTTTGGGCCACAAGTGAGAGGCAAGTGAAAGATGGACATCAAAGGTGGATGAGCAGCCAGAAGAGGCCTCAGCAGTCCTCACTCCAAAGGTGCCAGGCCTCCCTGAACACCGGTACACCCCAGGTGTGAATGTATTTAAAAGCTAAATATCTTATCTGAGAGACAACAGGAACCACTGGAGTTAAGAAAGGGAATCACTCGGACAGCTCTGTGTTTATGGAAAATCATTTTGGCAACAATGCATAGGATTGGCTGGAGACTTGAGGCAAGGAGACAAATTGGAAGGTTATCGTAATAATCTAAGCACATGGTTCTGTGGGCCTGAACTAGGGTGGGAGCTGTGTGAGCAGAGAGAAGTGGTCACATGTGAGAGCTGTTGTGGAAACAGGAAGATCTGGCAGCTGACTGGATACATGGGGTGGGGTGTGAGGGAATGAAAAGCCCAGGATAATGACAAGGTCAGCAACTGGAAGGATGGTGGTATCTTTGATAGGAAAAGGGAAATCTGGAAGAATAGGCGGTTTGAAGGGGGAAAGGTAATGACTTCAGTTTTAGACATGTTGAGCTTGGAATGTCTCTCGGACTTCCAACTTGAAATGTCCAATAAGCAACGGGTGATGCAGAACTGGAACTCATAGGAGAGACTGGGGCTGGGGAAAGAGATCTATGATGTCGGTGTTATTTTGTCACTTTTCATTGTGTCTGACTCTTTGTGACCTCATTTGGGGTTTTCTTAGCAAAGATCCTGGAATGTTTTGCCATTTCCTTCTCCATCTCATTTTACAGATGAGGAAATTGAGGCAAACAGGGTTAACTGACTTGCCTAGGGTCACACAGCTAGTATATCTGAGACCATATATGAATTTAGGAAGATAAGTCTTCCCGACTCCAGTTCCAGTGCTGTAGCAGCAACCACACTGGCATACCCAGGATGGTTGCCAGCATAGGTTCTTAGATCTGCTTTACTAGGAAAGACAGCTGTTCAACAATCTTTTTTAAATTGCCTTCATTAGTTCAGGGGAAAAGTCAGCACCCTGGATTTCAGAGAAAATCCAAACAGAGAAAATACAAGTAGAGAAATAATGACCAACAGTCAGGGCTCTAACTGCCTTAATCAACCATACACTTTACACACATCCCTGGATCCAGAGAGCCTTTACATCTGAGGAGTTGGAGAGCTCTGAACATACAGCCACTAAGACTCTCGACCAAGGAATCACAAGATCCTTCTCATAAGTGAGCCCCCAAAGCAAAATCCCACTTCAGAGTGTACACACACACACTCACACACACACACACACACACACACACACACACACACACACATACACTTCTCAGAGCCAGAAGGCATCACAACTCTCATGACTCAATGACTAATTAGAAATTAGCAAAAGGTATGAAAGCCTTCCTCCAAGCAAGCCTCCCCTACGCAAGCTTCCCTTAATGGGTTCCTCCTGAGGCCTATTAATGGGCAGCAAGATCTTAAACCCCATTAACATTACAGTGCTCTACCTACTGCCTCGCCTAGTAGCCCCACTGATGAGGTTACCAAAAGAGAAAACAGGAGAAAAAACAGAGCAGAGAACAGTATCCTAGGAAATATCCACAGTTAGATGGATATAATATGGATGATGAATAAAGGAGTGGTCAGAGAGGTAGGAGAAAAACCAGTAGGGAGTGGTGTCACAAAAACCCAGAGAGAAGTATCTGGGAGAAGAGGATGATCCACGTTGCAAAATACTAGGGATGAAGTCTGAAAAAAAATGGCTGGTGATAGGATAAGGGGAAAGGAATTCAAAGGCAAAGGACAATGCAGAGATGAAATGGCTTACTTCAGGAAACTGAAGTCAGAGTTGACACAACAGTCTGAGAAAGTCTGAGCATCAGAGGTGTTGGAGTTCTTGATAAGGACAAAGAATAGGTTCAGGAAGGATGAGATACAGGGTGAGAGGAGAATGTCAGAATTTCTAATAAGGGAAGTAGAACACTTGTGGGTAATGGTGAGAACCGTTGTGTCACCGTCCTGAGGTGGAATGAAGAAAGAAGTCAATGGCTGAGGATCTAGAAGGTCAGAAGTCGGAGGGAAGATCCAGCAATACTGAAGTCCTCTGGCATATACTATTTCTTACAGCATGGTACTATTCCATTGTATTCATTTGTTGAACAATTTGTTCAACCATTCCCCAGTGGGATGGCCACCTATTTTGTTTCCAGCCTGGATGTCACAGAAGTAAGGGTCCAAAACAGAATTCATTATCTTTTCCTTTACTGTAGGAGAAATCACCATCTTCTTGATCTCCAAGACTCAAAACTCAATCCATCATCCTCAACTTCTCACTGTCTTACTGCCCCCCCATGTCTAATCTGTTGCCAATGTCTGTCATTTTCATTTCTGCAGCATCTCTGGTGCATTTCACCTTTAGCATCTCTTGTCCAATTCAGTTCTTGTAGATTTCACCTCGGCAGCATCTCTGGTGCATTTCACCTTTAGCATCTCTTGTCCATTTCAGCTCTGCAGCATCTCTTGAATATGCCCCCTTCTCTCCCCAACACTGTTTCCCCACTGGTGTAGGCCCTCATCACCTCACACACAGATGATTGCAATAGCTGCTGGCAGCTCTGCCTCCCTCAAGTTTCTCCCACTCTAGTCCATCTTCCATTCAGTCACTAAAGTGGTTTTCCTAAAGCACATGTCTGACTGTGTCACCCTCCTTCCTGAAAAACTCTGGCACCTTCCTATAACCTCTAGGATCGAATACAAAATGCTCTACTTCACATTCAAAACCCTTTATAACCTCGTCCCCCTCCCAACCTTTCCCATCTTGCTACACCTTATGGCCCTACTTGGTATATATACCAATATGCTATTTATATATTAGAAACATGGCTGCTAAATACTGTTCATAGGACTTCACTTGGGGCCAACTTATCAAAAACCAGAAGACAGACATATTGGAGGACAAAGTGGTTATGCTTTTTGCTTATGTCAAGACCCTCAAAATGATCCTGGGAGGAAGAATAAGTGAAGGCACAGATTATCAAATTATAGAAACCTTAGAAGACATTTAGTCCAACTACCCTCATTTTACAGATCAGAAAACCAATGCCAAGAGAGGTCAAGCTGCTTGCCTAATAGTCACCTAAATCATGAAGGGCAGAGTGGAGTATCTAAACCAGACCTCCTGTATCCCAATAATAGATAATGCAAAAGGGGAGGAATACTCAAACTTCAGGTGGGAAATAAACCTATATGAAAACCAAATTCCTGAATCTCATAAATTAAAAGGAGAAAAAGTTCAGATTAAAAATAGTGGTTATAAGGAGGAAAGCTTACTATAGAGACCTGTCACATAAAAAAGACTTGTAAGCTATTTTGAACAATAATTACTGGCATGTATAAAGTACTTTGCATTACATCCTATGATCCTGACAGCAACCTGGTGAAGTATTATTATCCTTTGATCTTTATTACTTTTGTTACTTTCTTTGTTATCTATTGAGTTTTACAGTATAACTTAATTTCCATGTGGAGGCACTTGTTTATATAGATTTTCATCTTTTTAGGAGCATTGGTTTAAGGAAGGAAACAAAACTTGAGGGACCAGTGACACAAATATTTATAAATGAGAAAAAGGATTGTCCGGGGTAACGTAGCTAGTAGAGATCAGAGATGGAATTTGAACCAAGTCTTTGCTGACTCGTTATCTACTAGGCTCTGCCCTTCTGAGCAGAAAATTAGGAAGAAAAAAGGCTTGGGGCCCATTTAAAGATGCCTTGTTAACCATTCCATAAAGGAATAGAAAAAAGGCACATAAAGACATGAGGTAAATCCTTCCCAAACTGATTCTATATTTAAATTTGTGAGTAAGCATGATTTTATTGTGATCCAGGGCTCAGAAAGAAGGGAGACCTGAGGGGAAAAATGGTGGAAAAAGATAATTAAGAAAGAGAATATGGCCATTTCAGGGAATAGGGAATGGGCTGTAGCTCTCACTACCCCTTCTTTAGGCCACAAGGGTTACAGTCCAGGGCCCTGGTCATCATTCTGGATGGTACCAATAGTCTTTTCCTGGTAGCTCTGAGATGCCCACATGTAACTGTCAGATTTGGATCCTAGAGGTAGACAAGCAGCAAAATCTCTATGATTTTCAACAGACATAAATCCATGGGGAAAGGAGAAAAAGGATTCCTCCCAGCCCCACTTTGGACACATTCTCTAGGATGCAGAGGAGAAAGAAGCAGAGCAGAATAACCCCAAACAATTGTCCTCCACAGCAAACATTTATGCTGAAAACCCCCAAAACCTTGTTTTCCTCCTGAAACCAATTTTCCTCAAAAAAGAAGAAAAGTCAAGCAAGCAAATGCATCCATATAGCCATCAACAAAATTCTAATGTATAGATAAACTTAAGGGGCAAAGTCACTCTTTGTTGCTAAAAATGTCAGTGAGAAATTCTGGGGGTGCGTTGTTGCTGTTGTGTGGAAGGATAGCCACCATTATCCTCCTGGATACTCCTAGAAATTTTGTGATTAGACATACTTACTTGGTTTTATCCAAATGATGGGCATCAAATCAAAGAGAATTTTAGGATACTGTTCAGTGAGCAATCCCCTGTAGAGAGAAATAAAGAGAAAAGCTATGAGAAAAAAATTGAGAAATGAAAATTTTAAAACTGCAACAAGCCTTTCGGTATTTTACTAGAATTTTTATAAGGAAAAACAGTTAACTAAGAAGTATATTGGGTTTTGCTGTGGGTTGTTGTTTTTAAAAAAAAAAAGGAAAAAGGGATAAAGGAAATCCACCCAACAGCAAGCAGTTATTAATTGTAACTATATTGCCAGGCACTGTACCACTAGTTGCAGGACAGAGAGAGAAAAAGAGTGAGAAAGAATTCCTGTCCTCAAGAAGCTTACATTTCTCTTCTATCAGGGAAGATAATTTGTACATATTAAAGTATATACAGCAGAAATACATGCAATACTACATATATATATAATATACTATATATACATATATACTATATATAAATGTACAGAATAAAGATATGCAATATAAAATACATATGATATAAATACAAGATAATCAGAGGAGGAGGTACAGGGAGCAGGGTTCCACTGGAAGGGGGCAGAGCTAGCAGTAGAGCTATGGAGAGAACAGAGAAGATCTAATTCAATGGGCTAGGGTAGGCTTTCAGGCCTAATTCTATTCTAGGTTCCCAGTTCCCTCAGTGGCTAATGCCTCCCCTTTCAGACCCATTTCCATCTATTCTCTCCATGTACATCTTGTATGTACCTCATTGTTTACACACAGTCTCCCCATTAGAATGTGAGCACCTTGAGGGCAGGGTCCTGTCTTTTTGCCTTACTTTGTATCTCTAGTGCTCAGCACAGTGCCTGGCACACACAGCAGGCACTTAATAAATGCTCATTGACTCGGTCCAACCCATACCAGAAAAGAATCTCTACAATTGTAGCCATCCAGACTCAACATGAATTCCTTTGGTGAGATAAGACTTCTCTGCCTCTGCTCAGCATCCCTCAAGGGCAGAGACCACTTCACGATATTACCCCCATGCTGAGTTCAATGCTAGGTATTAAACGAGTAGCTGGGAATGATGTCACTTAGTTCTAATTTATCTAGAACTGAAACTAGCCTCCTTCTGTGCCAGCGGGCTCCATCAAGGTACAAGCCGTGGATGTAGACGCCATCTATGGGTGGTTCATCCATTGAGTCTGCAGGAATCACCTGAAAGGACAAGGGCAGTTAGGACAGTTACCTCTCTGTAAGACACCTGGGAAAAGTCAGTGCTGGCCATATCTAAAGATTTAAGTGCCCAAGGTTTTAAAATCTTCTGCTAAGATGAAGCAGGTGACTTTGCTGCACTAAGCCCCCATGCTCTGATCAACTTTCCTCAACTTCAGAATTTCCAAAACTTCTCCTGTGTGGGAAATCTATTGGTATTTCAACTCAAAGTTGGCACCTAATGAATAAGTGAATGAATGAATGAATGAATGAACGAACAAAAGAATGAATGAATGAATTCTGTCCTCACTGAAACAGCATCAGCTTTGAACAAGAGATAATTCAATGACATAGATGTGATAAGGCCTTTATTTAAACATCCAAATTAATTTGCTTGGTTTTGATTTTGCAATATTACAAAAACTGGAATTCTCAATGCTTAGCCTCACATAAGAAAATTCTCTGTAGTTAGAATTTTACAAGAAAGCCTGGGACTTACTCTTCTGCACACAGGCATCAAAACAAGAGCAAGGCATTTCCAAAATTAAAAAAAAAAACAAGTGTTATACATGTGTGGGAGCTCCAACAATTAGAATTTTATAGGTTTCCTAGCTCTCTTTTGAAAGCTCAGACATTCCAATTGCCTTGGATTTTTCCAGGCAGAGCAGTAACTAGTTGAGTCTCTGCTGGAAGGAAATTCTGCCCTAGGGATAAGAGTAAATACCAAGAACAGCCCTACTGTGCATAGCCTGATCCCTAGAAAGTCCCAGCCCTGAACCCTGCCAGGCTTGAAGAGAAGGCGGGCCCCGGCAGAGGATACTACAACCAGGAGACTTTGTGGAGGCAACCACAGAGCAGTCACATCCATATTTCTGAGGGCCTTTAGGCAAGGTAAGGAGACAGTGAGAAGGCACCCCCATGTTGTCACAGCTCTGCCCTCAGGTGGTTTGAAGTCAGTCCTGAGGCTGCCTAATAAGATAAACCACCTCATAAAGATCACTTGGCACACATGCCAAATAAATGCCGGAAATTACCGTTATAAAGGGGTCAGAAATGAAGGGGACTCTAGAGGCCAGTCCCCTCACTTTACAGATACAGAAACTGAGGCAAAGAGGGGTTGTGATTTATCAGATCCAATCAGATGCTTGTGAAGCATTTAGCACCATGCCTGATACACAGTAGGTACCATATAAAAGTCAGTCATTATTATCTATTATTGTCCAAGGTGATACCATCTGAGGCAGGATTTGAATTTGGGTCTCCCTGATTTCCCCTCTTCATACTGTCTATCCCCTGGAAATGTCAAGTCAAATTGTATCCATCACTCACGCTTCTAGTGATGATGACAAAACTATGAAAAGTCAAGGACAGGGGTGGCTAGGTGGCACAGTGAACAGAGCACCGACCCTGGAGTCAAATCCTGAGTTCAAATCCAGCCTCAGACACTTAACACTTAATAGCTGTGTGACCTTGGGCATGTCAACTCCAATTGCCCTGCCCTTCCCCCTCCAAAAAAGAAAAAAAGAAAAAGAAAAGAAAAGCCAAGGCCAGGGATGGTCTTAGTGTTCTGACCTGCCACTTATACCACATAAAAGTCTCAAGTTGAACACTCACAATAATCTTTCGCAGGAAATTACCAGATTCAATAATATTTCTGTCACAAGGATGAAGTACATGGACAGACGCTTTCCTTAAGTTTTAGAGAGCATGAGGAATGAGTACAAAGTTGAATGCTAGTCCTGAAGGCCTCCCAAGACAAAATCCTATTTCCATGACTATAATATACCAATGAGATCAAAGAATGATGGACTATACCTGAAATTCATATCCCAGCAAATCAATTGGGATCGTATACTTTCGAGCAAAATTCTGCATGGCTCCAGTTAAAAAGGCCTGGGTGAAAAAGAAACCTGAGAGCCAAAACACACTGGGTTTTCCTTGTTCAAACCAGATCTATGAAGGAAAAACAACAAAATTACTTCCTTTTTACAACTTATACGAGCTTCGTCTGATACCATCTTAATGCAGATTTTTTTTTTGCCAGACTTATGATTTCATTGATATTGGGAACTCCCAGTGAGAAAACCCCCTCTCCCAACATAGATCTATATCTGTCCTGCAACTTAATAGTCTCACAGGATTGTCTGGGGCCCTGAGTGAAAGAGTCATTGGCTCACTCCAGGTCACACAGAAGCCGGGTTCGATCCCAGGTCTGCCTGATGCTTCGACCAGCTCTCACACCAAGGCCTTGCTACTTGCCCTGTCTACCCATGTTTCTTGTTATGCCTAATGTCTAATGACATCTTTGGGTCACATACTTCTTGTAGGGTGGCTTCCCAAGATATGGGCACCTAGAGGCCAGCCCAGGGTTGTCCCTCTGACTCAGGGTAGTATTAACATGTACTTGTAACCCTTGCTCGTGGTGGCTGAAAAGAAGAAGAAGCAAGCAAACCCAGCAGTGTGTTGGAGATGACTGTGCTTGGGGGTGGGAGTGGGGTGAAGGGCGAGGGACAGGGAAATAAACATCTATAATTTATGTAATAGAGGCAGCTTGGGTATAGAGGTCACTAAAGGACACACCACGTGCAATGTTAGGAGGTAAAGGAAGCTTGCCCAAATATTGATGAACACCCCCACACCCTGTAGAGGATTTATAGGAAGGCAAGGACAAGAGCTGCACTGGGTGGGAAGACATGGGTGCTCTGTAACCTTTGTCCCTGGAGGAAGGACACATCCAGGCTTGGCGCATGGGCTTAAGAAATATGTTCTGACTGACTGATGAATCTCAAAAGCGACTTAATTAGGAAAATCAATTAGCTGGGAAAAGCACAACACATTCTAAAGACAAAAAGGAGTTTCTAAGTGAGTGTATTTGTAACGTGGAAATTCAAGGGCCTGAAGATGGTGATGGCCTCAAGGTCTTGAAGTAAATAAAAAGAAATACGTGGGACAAACAGAGACATTGCATGGAATGTCTTACTATGGGATCAACTCTTGGGTAAAGTTCTGGGGCGGGAGAGACAACATTCACCCAAGAGAGGTGGACAGAAGAGGAAACAGAAATACTGAGCCTTGAATGTGCCATAGGAAGAGTTTATTGAGACAACCAGGTCAAAGGGAAGTATGATATTCATGCTACTGCTCTATGGTTACAAAGAGCTCCCAGGATTCTTCTAAAAGAAATGGTGAGAGAGGAAGAGAATTTAATAAAGATTAATTTAGCACATACTGTGTGCAAGTCACTGTACTAAGAGCTGGGATAAAAATCAGAGCTCTCTAGCTGGGCAGAATCCATCACACAACCAAGAAGATAAGGAGACCACAGCCCATGCAGAGGGGGCACCCGACAAAGTGCTGCTCGGTGTACAGTCAGATGAGTGTGAAGAGCAGGAGGCTGATGGAGGAGGAAAGAAAAGAGGAGGAACAAAGATCCAAGAATCGTCAATGTTTGGAGGGTTTGGGGAGCATTCAACTACAAAAAATTCCCCAAATGTTCAAAAAAGGGGACAAATGAAAGTCAGTTGAATTTTAAAAGAATCTGGAGATCTAGAGAAACACCCCACTCCAAATACTGGGGTGAGACACGGGCCAGAGTCCCAGGCTGGGCAAGCTGGGAGGGGTGGTCTGCACCACTACAATGCATAGCCCCATGACTGACGCAGCTTCAAATATTCCCTCAAAAATCTGATAAATACAAAATTTATAAAACCCTGGATTCCACGCTTCTAGAAAGTTTCCTCCCCTCCCCCTCTGTGTCTCTCTGCTTCTCCCTTTCTCCTTCTCTCTTTCTCTCCCTCCATCTCTTTCTCCTCCAACCCCTTGCCCAGGATGGGGCTTGCTGGCCTGGAAAAAGAAAAAGGAGAGAGAAAATCTACTGCTCACTCGAAGCACGTTCACGAGCCTAGCGTGTGCCTTTTCCTCCTCTGGCTCCTCCTGCCCCGGGAGCCAGGATGTGCAGCACAGCTTCTAGGTTGTTATTTCAGGGCCATGACAAAGTAATTGGTCCAACCGAGTCCAGGCTTCTCTCAGAATTGCAGGATCATCCATTAAGAGTCGTTAGGGACCTCTGAGCTGGTCTTGTCCAACCTCAGAGATCACAGTCTCATAGGTCAGAGGAAGCAGTAATGCCAAGTTTTGAACCCTCGTCCTTCCTGGTGGGCAGTGAAATGTGACTACAGAGGGGAGGTCATTGCCACCCTTGGGAATCTTCCTTAGCCTCCTTCACACTTTAAACATTCCATAAATTCTAAAAGCTGCACAGCACGTGGCCCAGGCAATGCAGATCAGCCATGGGCCTTACAAGGCTTATGATTTTTCGGTGCACAAGGAATTAGATTCTACCACCTCAAGGATATTAAGCAGAAGATATGAATTAAATATTAAGATATTTAAGCCTTGGCAGGCTCTGAATGACATATTTTGAGGATGTGAGTTAGAGCATCCGAGCTTACATCCCAATAACTCCCAGAAGAACAGGCCACTTGGCTGGGAATCGGGCTTTGTTTTTTCTTTACCTGTAAACAGTTCAGTCTGCAGAGAAAATCCGTGATGTAGCTCCCCAGAGGCTTGAGGCTCGGGTAGGAGCGCTTGGCCCATGTCTCTGGCACCTTCCCCACCATCAGGCTGCTGGACAAAGCCTCAAGTTCAGAATCCATAACCACCAGCCCCCTGATGGCTTTCTCGAGGTTGACTAAAGTGCTGCGGATTGTTCTGCTCAGGCTGAAAGTTGAAAAGCCCAATTAGTGATACGTGCCCATGGGATGGTGGTGACATGAACACAGCTTCCTAGTGAATGCCAGAAGATGCATATTTTGTTATGAGTGCACAGCCTTTCATCTCCTGCCACCACTTATGGCTGCCTCTCAGTCACATAAGGGGCTACTTGAAGATACTGTTTAAATAAGGGATACTTTGAGGGCAGCAAGGAGGCATAACAGATAGAGCATTGGCTCTGAAATCAGGAGAACCTGAGTTCAAGACACTAGTACTAGCTGTGTGACCCTGGGCAAGTCACTTAACCTCAACTGCCTCCCAAATAAATAAACTCCTTTCTACTGTGAGGAAACCAAGGCCCTAAGAGGTTACACCCCCAAGGTGGTATAGACAAAACATTAAAGTGGGGGTGCAAACCCCAGAACTCCCAACATTCATCACACAGATCATCAGTCTGTCTATCCATGTTGGATGGACATCCTAGGCACCATTTAAGAAAAGAGCCGCTGGGGTCCCCCACATTAGACACAACACACCCCCAGGGCAGTTCCTCCAACTCCGCGGCCCCAGGAGGATTCCATGAGATGCTGACAGCACTGTGCACACCTGCAGGGACTGTCTGACTGGCAGCATCACTGGCATTCTCTCTCTCCTCTCCTCCTCTGGGGTCTGACAGACCTTATCCTCTGAGGACAAGCCACCACATTGCCATTAACCTTTGATAGTTGATGTGGGTCCCATCGTGCACAGATGAAGCGGCTACTTTTTTTAATCACTGAATAGGAGTTTTGAGATATAAGCCCACATTCCACGGACTCACTGAAGGTGTCCTTGGTACGATTCCAACAGCAGAAAACATAACAGGGCTAATGTACACCTCGTCCTTGGGCCGCATCATTTGGTTTTCTTCCATTATATTTTGGAAGCTTCTCATTTCATGGAGTTTGAAGATGACAACATTGATCAAAACTCTCCTTAATTCCTTGTGAATCAGTATCATGGCCAAGAAGTATGGGCTTCTGTGGTCAGGATGCTCCATGGCCAGTACAGCAAATTGGCTCAATATTCAAGGCTGTTGAGGTTAGCCTGGGGACTTGGGGGAAGGGGGAATGAAGGCATTTATCATTATAGTTGATAAAGGAGGCTGAGCTCACTTCTTGCAACAAGGTGTCCCCATTTGGTGGATGCATTCATTACATAACCAATACCAATAAGCCTCACCTCCTTAAGGGTAATGTTAAGACACAAAGCAATTGTTCATACGTATTAATACAGGAAGTCTAACAGCTCGACTTTTTGTTATTTTTTTAAAGGCAAATGTTTAAAAAGTTGGAATCGAAATAAAACCCAAAAGGTGGAATCAATAAGAATGTAACTGCTGCTTACTTGTTAAATCTCTCCATTTCCTGCACCAAGACGGTATTCATGCTTTCTTTGTACCGTACAGGATACTTCCATAGGGCTGATTCAATGTCAAAGTCTAGGGGCAGCTAGGATGACAAATTTGTAAATAAGTTACTCTTCGAGCCACAACAAGGTGCTTCCTATGTAATTAATCACAGCCCTAGAACTGAGTGGGGGCATCACTGGAAGGAACAACAAGACGTCCCCTGGGAAGCCACCTCGCCCAACCTCCTTATTTTAGAGGGGGAAACTGAGTCCCATGGAACTGGATCACCCGGAAAAACCAAGGTCAGAGGCAGGCTTCGAATATAAGTGGCCTTTTCACAGTACCCCTGCACCTTCAAGAGGCACTTTATAAACAGATGCTTATTCCTCAGTAAACTAGAAGTTTTTAGATCACAGAGCAGGCAATTAGTGGCTAAGTGAATCTAGTGTCGAACCTGGAATCAGGAAGACCTGAGTTCAAATCCAACCCCAGACACCTACTGTTTGACCCTGGGCAAGTCATTTAACCCTTATCTGCCCGTTTCCTCATCTGTAAAACAGGGACAGTAAGAGCACCAACCTCCCAGGGTTGCTGTAAGGATCCAATGAGATCCTGCTTCCCACAGACACCTTAAGAGTGCGCATTTAGGATCAGGGTTGGCATCGCCTGCCCCATAGGTCATCTAACCCAACCCCCTCCTTTGACAGAGGAGAAAACAGGCCCAGGGAGGTTAAGTGTTTTGGCCAGGGTCAAAGGTGGCCATAGAATTTGAGTCCAGAGCTTCTGACTCCTCACAGTGCCACAGACTTCAAAGGACCAGGAGAGCTCCCATCTAGAGGAAAGAACCTCCTGTCAAATGGATCATTCTCCTGTTTTGTGAACATCAGTTTTTATAACAATCATCGCACCAGCTGGCAGTGGTGGAGCTTCACAAACACCTCGTTTTATCTTCACTGTGACCCTGGGAGGAGGAGGACCGCTATCAGATTACCCCATTTTGTGGATGAGAAGGCTGAAGCAGGCAGAGGTCACTCACTCAAGGCCACACAGATCAGTCCCCTCCTCTGTAAAATGAGGTGGTGGGCCGGTCTCCTCGGCTGCCGGTCCTGTCCCGCTCTGTACCCCGACAGGTCCACGGGCAGAAATCCGGGCCTGTTCTGCTCCCCAGAAGGGCACAACACAGTCTGCCCAGGAAGGGTCACACGTTCCAAGGGAAGTGCCACGCTTCTCCCTTACGTACCTTCCCAAGGATATCGTGGGTGATTTCAAGCAGAGTAGCATCGGCACTAGCCGATGATCCGGACTGGGTAGTGCCCCCTTGGGTTAAAAGCAAAGATTCAAAAAGGGTCTTGGTTTGGTGGAGATCTTTGGAGATGTCGACATTTTCATGCAGCCCAAATATCTCAGGTTGTTGAGAGATGGGAAGTTTCTGTGGGAAAACATCAGATCATTCACATGATACAGGGTGTACCAACAAGGGCCTAAAGAGCAGATTTAATCTCAGGGAGAGGCTTTCAAATATCACTTGAAGAAAGCTTTTCTGATTATCCCTGACTGGAAGAAAAGGAAGGAACAACACTAGCATTCACACAGAGCTTTACAACAACCCTGGCAGGCTGTAGCTATTACTATCCCCATTTTAGAGATGAGGGAACTGAGGCAAACGGAAATTAAGTGGCTTGCCCAGAGTCACACGGCTTCTAACTGTCTGAGATCAGATTTGAACTCAAGACTTCACATCTCAAAATATAGTCCTCTGTTGCACGCGCCAGCCATAGTGCAGTGTTTGGGATACGTAGGATTATACCAGGCACCCAAGCCCTTTAATCAGCCCAAAGAGTTACCTTAATAAATTCAATGTAATCATCATAGGTACCCCGAGGAGGAGCACAGTAGTTTCCACTGGGAGAAAAAATATAATGCGGGTTCTCGATGATTTGTGGGTTGTAAAAATCAGCAAGTATGGTGAGCAAGAGGCGCCTGTCCCAGTCATCGGTCACTCGTCCTCCGTAGTTACATTCACCAGTCAGGTAAGAGATGGCTTCAAAGGGAACTTCCTCATACTCATTTATAAATAGCTGAAATCAAGAAAAACGAGTACATTTTTTTTTAAACATCTCTGCCTTCTCTGAACCTTGACACCATTTTCGGTTTTGCTCACCAAGACTTGTTTGCTCCAAGGGAGGGCTTCTGTTTTGAAGGAAAGGGAGAATTCGTGAGCAGCAAAGGAAGAATGCATTAAGAAAACTCTTAGAAATACACAGATAATGGAAATTCAGAAGGAAATGCAGATAAGCCAAACAGTCTTGTTACCACTGAACTGAATTTGGATTTTTGTTCAGTCATTTTCAGGAGTGTTCAGCTCTTCATGGCTGCATCCGGGGTCTTCTGGGCAAAGATTCTGGAGCGCTTTGCTATTTCTTTCTCTGCATCATTTGACAGATGAGGAAACTGAGGTAAACAGAGTGAAGTGACTTGCCTAGGGTCATGCAGCTAGTAAGTATTTGAGGCCAGATTTAATCTCAGGAAGAGGCTCTCAAATTGACCAAGGCCTCAGAGAGCATCTTGGGCACCCTCTGTGATTGACAAACAAGCTGCCGGTGTCCAACAGAGAGGTGAAGTGACAGACCTAGGTCCCACCATGAGCAGAGCCTCTTAAGAGGGATCAAAGGGTCATCACTTCATGCCAATTCCACCCTATTTTCAGGTGCTCTATTTCTCACGTGGTGGAGGCATTAGGGGCACAGTTTCTCCCTGTTTTATAAGGGGTCAATGCCCCGGTGTTTATTATAAGCACCTATTCTATCCTCGAGGCCATTGAAAACTTGGCTTAGGACTTGGGAGGTGCTGAGGTGCTTTTAACAGCCCCAACCTTCTCCCTGAAGCAAAGGACTGTCTTTTCAAACCCAACATTCTTCCACTGGGGGTGGCTAAATGGCGCTATGAATAGAGCACCAGGCCATAGAGTCAGAAGAAGCTGAGTTCAAATTCAGCCTCACACACTTAACACTTACTTTGGGTAAGTCACTTAACCCCAATTGCCCTGCCTTCCCCCCTCCAAACAAAAAAGATTTTTCCACTGATGCTATAAAATTTGGAGTCAGATGTTACTACATCCCTGGAAGAGGTCAAGTTGAAGGTCACTCAAAGATCAGTGGAGAAGCACAAGGTGAATATGAGCAGACTCCATGCATATTGCCATTCAAGGATTTGGAGTCCAAGGTGCTGCATTCAAATCCTGACCCTGATACTTGCCACTGTGACTTCCTTCTCTTGACCTTGCTAATGGGCAAAATGAGGGGGATAAGACTCAGTAGCCCATGAGGTCCCTTTCAGTCCTAAGTCTGTGATTCAAAGATCTCACAAGAAAAATTCCTCAGGAAGAAGGGCATGGATGCCATCATCAGGGGCCTCCCCGCCCTTCCCCATAGGTGATTCCATGTCAGGCCCAGCTCCCTGCTGGAGGAACAAGCAAGCCTGGGCTCTGGCTCAGTCCATTTCTTAAGGACCAGATTTTGACCTGAATACAGCTACTGAAATATGCCAGAAATAACAGAAAATGTCTTACCTGCAGCTGCCGGATGCTGATGCGCAAATCAGACTCATTAAACCCATATGGGATGTTCCACCCGAGAGGACCAAACTTCTTCCGCTCTTGGACAAGGGCATGAAAAAAGCAAACCCCAAAAAGCAGCTTCTCCCACACCTGGAGGGGGCAAAACAAAGCAGACCCAAATCCTGAAACATCATCAGTCCCCTCCTTGCCCACGTCCCTCCTAGCGCCACCAAGTTATAATTCTGTGACCATTCTGCCCTGCGGGACTTTCTCCACTAATACCTAACCGTCCCAACAAGGGAAGTGATAACAGAGCTCATCTTTTCAGAACTCAGGACAAGCCACTTTATCAACCACTATTAACATAATGAAAGTAACATGATACAGAGAAAGGGAAGCTGAGATAGAGTCAGGAGATTTGGGGTCTGGGCCCTGTGACCCCAGGCAGGTCATGCCACTTTTCTAAGATGGTGAGTCGCCAAGCAGGCGCAGATCTCCACTGGGAAAGGGCATTTATACCAATGAAATCCCATCCAATGGATTGTGGACTCCTTGAGGGGCCCTTTAGGTGTTCTGCCTTTTTATATCTCAGCACAGTGCCTGGCACATAGGGGCCACTTCATGTTGACTGATCCATGGGTAACCCTTCTTTAGTCCTGGTCAGTGAGTGAGCCCTATTCCTCTGAGAGAGGCCAAAGACAGATTAAATTTGTCAGAAAAAATCATCACTCGGCCAAACTGTTGCTTAATACAGAACGTTTTATTTTGCATGTTGTTTCTCCCTTACTCTTGAAGAGTTCGTTGTAGAAAACATCAACATGACTTACCTTACACAAGTCAAGAGAGTTCTGAAAAGTTGTTGGCTGCAAAGTTTTCTAAATCCACCCTCACTTTAAATACAATGGGGGGGAGGGTTCCCACTGTATATCCCTGTACAAGGTAAGGCAAATAGTATCTCTGCACAGCATCCTCCTAGGCTTTCCAGACTCAGCCAAGCATCAGCCCCTTCTCAAAGGCTCCTGTGACCCCCCCTCCTGCTAAACCCCTCCCTCCCTCCCTTACTTTGAATTTATTTTGTGTTTGTTCTGTCTGTGAATATATGTGTGAATAGACAGGAAAAAATATATATATATGTATGTATATATGTATGTATCCACACACATATGTATATGTCCACACGCAGACATAATGTATACACACACAAGCACATAAACTTTCCTATCATTCAGATTAGCTGGTAGGATCTAGTGTGCACCAGACCTGGAGTCAGGAGGACCTGAGCTCAAATCTGACACTTCCTGGGCAAGTGACAGCCGCTCTCTGCCTCAGTCTCTTTGTTGGTAAAATGGGAATAACAGCGACATCCGCCTCCCAGCTTTGTTGTCCCTATGAAACAAGATGTTTATAGAAGGCTCTGCAGACCTCCAAAGGGCTCCATACACGTCAGCTATTATGAGGAACAGGTTTGCTTAAGGCGGAACATGTCTGTCCACTTTTTGAAAAAACATGTATTCAAGCTGTTCACTCTATCCCCTTAACTATTCATGTCTTTTCTCAAAAGGTTTTCCAAAAAGTGTTTGGGCTGACAGATGATAGAGAGACAGACAGACAGACAAACAGGCAGACAGACAGGCAGGCAGGCATCTAGACTATTTTTTTGGTTTGGGGTTTTTTGCTTTGTGTTTTGGGGCCTTGGGGTTTTTTTAAGAGTTTTTTCACTAAAGGGAAAACGAAAAAGAACAGCCAACTTTGGTAACGGGCTTGGGTTCAAATCCTCTGCTGTGGGATCTCAAGCAAGTCACTTAAACACTTTGTCAACAATTGGAATAATAATAGTAACTGCCTTTCAGTCATCTCAAACTGGATGTGCAATAGACATTTTAAGCACATCATGTCCAAAAATGGAGTTCAAGCTCTTTCCCCATCCCCTCTCACTTCAGAAGTCAGTGCCAGCCTCCTAGTCCCCCGGGCTCAAAACCTACACACCACCCTCCTTTCCTCACTGTCTCTTGCCCTCCCACACGAAATTGGGTCACTCAAAGGTAAAAACCCATCTGACCCAGTGGGCTCCTATTCTCCACCCAAGTCAGAAGCAGGACACACTAGACAAGAAAGTTCATGTGGGGACGCAGCAGGGACAGGAAAAAGAGATTTTAAAAATCTAGGTCCAACTCCTGGCTCCGTGACTTGTGTGACCTTGGACACAGGTCTTCATCTCTCTGGGCTTATAAAAAGAAGGCACTGAACCGAGGTCTCCTAAGGTCCCTGCCAGCCCTGAGTCTGTGGTCTCATCCCAGTGGGATGGCAATCCTGCCTGGTCAGAACACGTCTGGGATGTTGTAGACGTTGCAGCTGCTACATTGTTTGAGGAATACTGCAAATTCAGGAAGTGTTGTGCTTCCATTCACCCAAGGTCTTTGGGCAGAGTCAAGGTGATCATGCCACCCACTGGGTAGGTTGTTACAGGGATTCTTTTCAGGAATGGATTGTGCAAGGTGGTTTCACCAACTCTGAAATCTGGGAGTCTGTAAAGTGGTAGGAGGACCTTAACAAGCATGTGTGTGCCCAGAAAAGAAGGGGGTTGGTCATACGGCCAAAATAAAGTCCACATCTTGGGCTGATGTCCATGAAATATTAAAAGTCCCAAAGGACAGATTCCAACCTATTAGGAAGCTCCCATATGGAGATTTTGTGATAAAATGTGAACCAGAATTGTGCAGGGTGAATAGCAGCAATCTGCACCAATGGAGGGAAGGTTTCTGACAATGAGACCATTGAGTATCACAAGAAAACAAAAGAAATATGTTTTAGAGCAGTGATGTCAAACTCAGATAGTCATGGAGCTCCTGTAAGAAGCCCTATGGTCACACATTGATTTAGAAAACCACATGTTAACATTATCTATGTTCCATTGTGTTTTTATTTATTTTGTTCAATATCTCACAATTACATGTTAATCTGGTTGGAGCCTGGAGAGTTTTGTGGGAGGCATGTTTGACACCTCTGCTGGAAAGCACACACTCAAAAACTACTCTCTGAAGTTTGAGAGTTAGTGGAAAACCTGGTTGGATTGAAAGTGAGATTATGAAGACTCGTTTGATTAGCTCTGATATGGTAGAAAATAGGGAGTCATCATATGTTCTATAGGACGGAAGTGACATGAACAAACTAGGACTTTATGAAGATGAGTTTAATCAACCAGATTCCAAATCCCAAAACTAGAAAGACTCAAGAGGAGGCAAGTTCCCCCTTCTTAGAGGTCTTCAGGAGGCAGATGGGTGGCAACCGAGAGGCTGTGTTATAATGGGAATTCCTTTTCTGAACAGGTTGGACTGGATGGACCCCAATGTCCCCTCCCAACTCTCAGCTTCTGTGATTCCGTAAAATCTGGCTCATAGACTAGCCATAAGTCAGGCATGATAGATAGATACAGATACCAATGGCAAAAGGGAAAGTCATGAGGATGAACCGATTTGGAGGAATGAGGAAGACAACACATATAGAAGGTTTCAGCTGCAAGTTAGAGGGAAAGGTGAGGTGAGACTCGAGATGGGGGTGGTCATCACCAAAGGCCTGAGAGCTGAAGCCAGAAGAAGAGTGAGCTTTTCAAATAGAGAATGAAGGGAAAGAAAGACAGAAGAGCAATAGCTGAGCCTTGGAGAGTACCTCAAGTTAAGATTGGGGAAGAAAAGCCCTCAACAGAAACAGAAGAGTCAGAAGAGGAGGAGGAGGAGGAGGAGTACAGCGTCTTAATGAGTGCTCAAATTCATACACACACACGTGTGTGCACACACATACACATGCACATATATACACATGTGCATACACACATGCGCATATACAAAATTTAAATAGCGCCTTGTAGTAAAAAATGCCTTCAAAGACACAAGATTTGCCATTCTGTCCACTTTAGACTTGAGAATGGTTTAGAAAATTTTGTGCTTTCAAGTGAGAAAGTGTTTAGAACTTAAAATACGTTTTTGGCAAAAATAAAAAGTTTGACTTGGTAAAATGTAGCCTGTGCACAGGACGGCCCCTGCAGGCCTCAGGCCAATCCAGCAGATGGGGAAGAGGGAAATTATACTCCCATTACGCAGATTTTTAAAGGTCATAGCAAAGAATGAACAAAAAAAGCAAAGCTGTGAATATTTCCCCTAAGAAAAAAATATTTACCTGTTCCTTCCCAGGACATCCTTTGAAAAACTGGTGATCAGAAATAGGGTCTGTGAGATATGACTGAAGGAGATTGAGCCGGAGACCTGTGGGGGGCTCATTTGTCATTTTAACTCCATTCTGTAGAATTGTCACTGGAAACTAAAGGGGGAAAAAGATGGAGAATGATAGAAAGTCACCAACTTCAAAATCCTATAAATAGGTATAGCAATTGCCAGATAACAGGAAACATGTAATGAGTACAGAAGCTAAAGAATAAAAGAGGGAGGGGACAAGATGAGATGAACCCCTACAGGCCCACTCTGAATGGGCCATGTAAAAAGGCCTCACAGAAAAGAGCCAACGTATGCCCCACGTCACTGTACCTTCTCAGACGGATAGCTCGTAAGCCAAAGCCGAAAGGCTGGCTGGCAGGTCTCGATGCTAAACTCTTCACATATTTTTTCAAGCATCGGCATCCACGACACAGCGAGATGGCAATTCTGCAGGCAAACCCACGTTCCTCCCTCCATGCTCTCTCTGATCATCTTGGCCGCAATTGGCCCTTGTCCCTGTCCCAGGGAGATGGCTTGAAATTTATTCCCAGACATATTTTTATCATTTGCAAATTTCAGAAGGCCTAAGAGGAGCACAGGAAAAATTTCCTAGTTTATTATAAAATACTTTTTTAAGGAAGTAGACACACCTGGATCAAAACCCACCTGTGACTTGTATTACCTCTAAGTTACAAACAGCTGGGATCTACCAGAGGAAAGAAGTTCCACATGGTCAAAATCACGGGTCCTTGATGAACCGGTATATTCTATAGCTTATAAGAATGACCAAAAAAACCCCCCAAAACCCCAGCAAATTCAGAAATCCCTTAGGGTCTGGATGTTTGAACATTCAAAACCATAATCACCATTTTCCACAACTATCCAAATGACTGAACCAAGTCCCATAATAATCACTAGTATTTATAGTGTTCTTTTCTTATAGCAAAGGCAGGACTTCAGCCCAAATCTACCATCTCTGAGGTCAGTTCTCTATCCCCCAGGCCACGTTGCCTCTTCTTATAGAACTTTAATCAATCGACAAGCATTTATCATTATAGGTGGGCCAGGCGTGTGCCAAGTGCTAGTGACACAAAGACAAGAGTTAGACAGTCCCTGTCCTCGAGGAGCTGACATTCTGATGGGGCAGACAACATATACACAGAAGCTGTAAGTATGTTCAGAATATATATGTATATGTGCAGATAAATATGTGTGTGGGGATTTGTATGCAATGAACATAAAGCAGTTTGGGGAGGGACTGTCTTGTGTGCAGAATAGCAATTAGGTAAAAGTGAGTGGAAGTTTCACTTTACCAGACTTTATTTGGTCTTCGCAGCAACCTTGTGAGCTCCATATCGGAGGCATGATTATCCCTGTTTTACAGATGGGGAAGCTGAGACTTAGAAGTGAAGTGACCTGTTCATGATCATACAACTAGTGAGCATCAGAGGAAGAAGCTCAAGCTCAGGTTCTTCCTGACATCAAGTCCAACGTTCTTTCCACATTTCTCACACTGGAAGGTAAGATCCTGTTAAAATGTAAACTCCTCAAAGGCAGGGATGGTCTTGCTTGCTTGTATCTGTATGGTGTCTGATACACAATAAGTGCCCAATTAATCCTTTTTGATGCATTTTTCCATGCATTCATTCATTCTATCAAGTCCCATTTCAATCCAAATTTACCAAAAGGGCTGCTGGTCTCTGTTCCATTTGTAAGGTTCTTAGAGTCCCCACCCTCCATGCACTTACTGGCCATGGGATCTGCCCCTGGAGACAGCACAAAGATGAGAGGGATGGTACAATTTGAGTCTAAATAACTTTTTGCCAAATCAAAAGGCGGAGGTTCAACAAACTTCTTTCCCAGTTTATCAGCTACAAAGTTCGTTATAGCTGGGCTCATCTGTTTAAACCAGAAAATGAAAAGTTAGGGGTTAAGTAACTATGCAAAATTTTGACTTTGCATAGTTCTGAACAAAGCATTTTGTTTAATATTTAAAGCAAAGGTTTAATGTAAAGCAAAGTATGGCAGTTCATTGATGGAGCTGTAAAGGGTGAAGGGAAGGAGTGAAACCATATTGAAACTGAATGTCTTGCACCTGTGAAAACACAAGGCACTGAAAGGTGAAGGAGAAAGGTCTCACATGGAAAATCAATATTGCCCAGCCTAGAAAGGATGGGAGGCCTTGAATACTTGAATCAGATGAAGAATGTGGATGTGCCTCCAGGTATAAACCAACACCACCCTCTCTGTCCCTGAGCTCCTCAGCTACTTCAGATTTCTAAAGGGGGACAGTCAGTGAAATAACAGATCTGAAGCTAAGCCCCTAAGTCTTAGGGCCTAAGACAACATGAGGAAAGAAGGGACTTTCTAGCGAGGAAGAATCCAATGCATCTAAAAGAGAAGAAAACATTTTCTCAACTCTCGCCTGGAAGTGAGAAACCATCTCAAAGCTGAGAACGAGAAGACTTTTCCTAAAACTAAGGGTTCTTGTCATAGCTGAAAGAGCTCAGTAACACAAGGTTGGTTGGTGATTGTCCTTGGTTCTTGAAGAGCACCAAAATGACATCATTCTGCTAGAGTCAAGTTTCAGTGTCTGACTGCGACTGATCAGACCCATACAAGCTTGGGATGCTCTACCATAGGTCAGGCACAAATAGGCCATGTGAACATTTGGGGTGGATTCTCCAAATTTGCATATCCTGCATTTGCTTTGAGCTGTTTCAATTCTGCTATGCTTATAGAGCACGGCACCTTCCCTGATGTGGGCCACCACACTGAGCAACCCTGTGCCAGTGTCTTCCCCTATCACACAGTCAATTCCAAAGTTCTTTAGAGAGACCTTTAGAGTGTCCCTGTATCCCTTTCTGACCACCATGTGAACACACACCCTGTGTGAGTTTTCCATAAAACAGTCTTTTTTGGCAAGCCTACATTTTACATTCTAACAAAACGACAACAATTTAACAAAACAACCAAAAATCACAGTGTTGGACACACCCTCTAGGTGGAAGCAAAGGTGTATTTGAGCAGAAACGGACAGGGCATCTTCCCTTAGCAACCAGTACAGTGTCACTTTGTGACAAGACTCAGTTAATGAGACTCAGCTCTTGTTAACACTATGTAATAAAATAAACAATAATAAGTGCTAATTGACTGACTTACTGACTTCAGATGAAGAATACACCCAGCCCAGCCAAGGTGGAAAAAAGTCTACAAACGCTCCATTGAAAACCTCTGGGTCTGATCATGAGAATCCTCTGGAAGAAAAACACCTGGGAGGACCTGTGGCTCCAGACTTCAGGGATGCCTTGGCCATGAATAGTCACTCCCTCTATTATGTGCTCTCTCCCTACTATTATGCTTGAGGTTCATGCCCACCCTTCTCCTTCCTTGGGCTCTGGCCAAGGCTGTGGGAGACTGCACATCTCATATTTGGGGAAACACAGTATAATTACTGTTCTTGACATGCTATTTGAGCAAGTGTCTTTGTTAAAGAAGTAATTTGGTCTAATGGCCAATTGAGGGGAAGCATACTGGTGGGACTTCATGAGCAATGTACAATTCCCCAAGAATGGTACAACAGCTTTCTAGGGTCCCAAATGGTTCAGTGAGTGAAGCCCAAGGGAATGTTACATCAGCAACAACAAAAACTACATGTAAAACACCAGGGATGCAACCAAGGTATGAGGGATAGCCCCTGCCCTAAATGTCAGGAGAGTAACGGGGCAGGCAGCTGGTGTTTGAGGCCTCCCAGAGTCTTTTCTACCTTATTTCGCACACTCTACACTTATTAATCTATTCACCAAGCTCAGGATCCTCTCTCCTGCCTTGGAGCATTCATCCCAGTAGGTCTCAAGGTCAAGAATGGGCTCAGTTCTCTTCTAAGACTCTCCAAATCCTCATGCTGATCTTACTATACCTTATACAAGACACTCTGTTTCCTGTTGCCATACAGTTATAATGGCTGGACCTCATTCCCAGCATGTCTTCACTCCTCATTCTGCTTCTTCAAATCCCTGGTTTTCCTTAAGACTCAGCTCAAGCACCATCTTCTGCATGAAGCTATTCCTGGACCAGCACTACCCCTCTCCAGACACAGACACACACACACAGACATACACACATACACACACACACACACACACACACACCTGACAAGACCTACACCTCTAAAATGCACCACTGTGTACATTTATACTTTACAAGCTTATCTCTGTTGTCTCCCCTGACAGGATGCAAACTCTTCAAAATGAGGGAGTCTGTACTTCCATCTTTGTATCTTCAGAACCCAGCATCTGACACATAGTAGGTATTTAATAACTGCTTGGTGGCTTGCTGATCTTCCTTCAAGGATCAGTTCAAATATGGTCTTCTCCGAGCAGACTTCCCATGCGTCAATGCCTTCTCCTTCCTCAAACTGCCTTGCTCACTCGTCTGTGAACATGCTCCACTCTCCCCAGTAGAGAGGGGACGAAGGTATTTCGGAGATTGAGCACTGGCCTGAGAGGGCAGAAGACCTAGGTCCAAGCCTGAGCACTG
>CM053599.1:16513324-16608131 GCA_028646575.1 Pseudocheirus occidentalis | reverse complement strand
GGGCAGAAGACCTAGGTCCAAGCCTGAGCACTGGCCTGAGAGGGCAGAAGATCTAGGTCCAAGCCTGAGCACTGGCCTGAGAGGGCAGAAGACCTAGGTCCAAGCCTGCCTCCAACATCTTCCAGTCGGTCGACACTCTCCTTGCCTTTAATAACTGTCCCCCAAGGTGCTTGTGAGAAAGGTGGGCGCTCTCTGAACACGAGTTGTTATCTTGGTTTCTTTATACTGCTGGAGGGTTTCTAAGTTCCTGACACATGAGAAGATGGATGGGCCACAAGGAGTGCTGATTTACATCAATTCTGACTTTCTTGCCATAATCAAAACCAAAGACAAAAGGGAATTCTGGTGATAGACAAGGACAACTAAGAGCAAACAGAGGAGTGAGTGGAGATGGCTTTGTGAGGCCTCCAAAGAATTACCATAAAGGAATCTTTTGCTTTGCGAACCTTACAGACCTGATGGGACAGGGAATGACACGCCATTTCTGAGCCGCGCTGCTAAGAATGGCTAACACTGGCAGGGTTTTAAGGCTTTTGCAAAGCACTTTACAAATATTACCTCGTTTGATCCTGAAAACAATTCTGAGGGGTAGGAACTATAACTACTCCCATTTTACAGATGAGGAAACAGAGGCAGACAGTTAAGTGACTTGCCCAGGGCAGGTCAAAAAGCTCAGAAGGGTCTGAAGTCAGGTTTGAATACAGGTCTTCCTGACTCCAGGTCTAGCGTTCTCTTCACTGCCTCATCTAGCGGCCTCAAGTCAATGACTTGGTGTTTTCTCTTAAAAAGTCTAGAAAGAATCCATCCACAGAAAGAGAGTCCTTCATTCAACAAATATGCATTAACCCTACTGTGCACTCAGTACTGTGCTGGATGCTAAAGGAGATACTGAGCTTTAATAAGACCTGGGTCCCAGCCCTCATGGAAATTACCATCTCGTAGAGGCCTAAGGCACAAATAGATAATTATAAAATCATGTAAAAACAATAGAGTTTTAAAAGAAAGTGCCAGATGAGGACCTTAGCGATGACCTGAACCTCCTCTCCTATCTAAATGAGGAAGGTGAGGCACAGAGACGGTTTTGATTACACTGAAATTCTCTTGCCTGCCTATTGAGTTTACTTCCTCTTCATAAGATTTTATTTCTCTATACTGTGGCCAGCAGGCTTGCAAATATGGAAGCTGGGCCAAGCCTGCCACCCCGCCCCCCCCCCATTTCAACTGGGAGATTTCCCAGACTTCACGGCAGGGAAGGAAGCCCAAGCTTTCCAGGCTCTTAGTGAATCCCAGAACCTCCTAACAATTCCATGAGAGTGAGGAAGGAACTCTGAGGAAGAAGGAAAGACTGGGCCACGAAGCAGTCTCTGTTACCTTATCAGGCCTTAGGCAACGAAGCAAAATCATCTTCTGCAGCTCGTTCAGGTCTGTATCCAGTGGTTTGGGGAAAGGAGCAGTATGTGGTTCTTTACTGTCATAGATTTCACGCCACTCTCTGAGATTTGTCTTGACGTGTTCCCTAAAAGACAAACATTTTCATAGCTACTATTATCCTTTCATTTGAAAAGAAGTGAATGCAATACAACAAAAACTGATCAAATATCTACTCTGTATGTGGCACCATACAGTCGAGTGCTGGGCATGCAAAGACAAAAACGGAGCAGTGCCTGCATTCCGAGAGCTTACGCTCTACCAAATAAAAGCGAAACAAGATCTTGTTTCGAGAGAGGAGAATCATGGGCTCATACGGGATTATTCTAGAATAGTCACTAACCACTGGCTTCATTTATCTGGTTACTCAGTCCTCTGCTCTATGATATCTTGGCAGCTCAGTTACCTGAGGCCTTTCAAGGCCGGGAATTCACTAGCTCTGCACAACTCTTCCCAGCTCTTTTCTTGTAACCAAGAAGGATCAGGGTTTCCCTCAGGGCTCTTCAGGCCAATTCCACCAGTCAAAAGAAACATGAATTCTGCATATTCAATCTCTTTCTTGGCTCTGTATTTTAAAAGCAAACACCAATAAAGGGAGATGTTGAAAAAGTACTGAGAAAAACATAAAAGTGTTCTAACAACTATCAAGGTTAGTAAAATATACAGTGAAAAGGAGGGCAGGCTGCAGGGTTCCCTAGGGAGAAAATGCAGAATGCTTTGGAGAAGAAGTACTTGGGTTTAGATTCTATTTTTCCCATTAAGGTTTTGTTAATTAAGCTAAGGTGGGAGGTAAGGGGCTTGGGGTAAGGGGAATACCACTCACAAAAGCAGGTTAGCACACAGCAAAAAGGAGAAGAGCAACTTGTCCTTCTCAAACAGGGACCGGCACACATTACAATATAAGTTATACGTGAAGTGATCATTTAAGTAACGTAGACGCTTTTCCAAAATCTTGGATCGGTTGCTAAAATGATGAAATTAGAGCAAAACAAGAAAAAAATCTAGATGAAAAAACATTTTAATCATTGAATTTTCAGTGTCACAAACATACAATATGATCATTGCACTGAAAAGTGAAATATGATTTCCATTATCTCAAGCACTTTGCAAATATGCGTGATTTAATTCTTCTACCCAACTGCAAGACTGAAATACATGCACAAACAAGTATTGAATGGAAGGCACTGTGAAGAAATACAAAGAATAAAGAGACAGTCTGGATGGGGGTGATGAGACACGCACATGTGAAATAACTCACCACAAGACAATCTAGGCACTAACAAAAGAAGGAAAGCAAGAAAGGAAAAGGAAAAGAAGGGAAGGAGAGGGAGAGGGAGAGGGAGAGAGAGAGGGAGAGAGGGAGAGAGAGAGAGAGAGAGAGAGAGAAGAGAGAGAACTTTCAGCTGGAGTAAAACCTAAGGAAACCTCTGAGGGGGTGGAATATGAGTTGTATCTCAAAAGATGACAGGATTTGGATCCATGGAGAGAAAGGGAAAGATATTACAGGACAAGAACAAGGTGCCAATTAGAAATGTGGGGCCTGGGGCATAGGAAGCAGTTTCTAGCTCTTCAGCCAAGTGTGGAAGTCTTAAGCATAAATGCCATCATGGAAGGCCTCAGTAAAAAGACTATCAATGAAGCTGAGCTGCTGGCCATGGTGCTGATATAACTAGATTCCACTTAAGGGAATGCAGAGGGGACAGGCACAATCTGGGGCTGCTCAGGAGAGAAGGAGCAATGCAGGGAGCTGCCCACAAGAACCAGGTAAGTTCTAGGCCTTGCTGGGCATCCTACAGTTTATCCCCTCTCTACTGCCCCCAACGCCCTGCCTGCTGAGCATTCATTCAGCAAGCATAGCTCTAAGGAAGCTCATTATAAATATGCCTCTGGAGGACCTAGCGTGTTAAGGAATCCAGTCCTGGCAGGGCTGTCCTCTCTCAATAGCAGATATCTTCTCCTCTCCTGGCCAGGTACAGTGGCCACAGATACAGGGTTCAGGTGAGTATGTGCGGATTTGAAAAAGGTCTGAAGGTCTGAGTGGACTACAAGCTTGCTATGAGTGAACAGTGTGATGCAGAAGCCAAGAGTATGATTGTCATCTTCAATTTCATTAAGAGAGGCCAAGTATCCAAGAATAAGGATGCTATAGTTGTGCTGTACTCTGCCCTACTCAGGTCACACTGAGAGTATGGTGTTCAATTGCAGGCATTACATTTTAAGAAAAAAATGGTGAAGATAGCCAGGACATTGAAAAATCATAGAATCACAGATTTAGAGGCCATCAGATCCAAGGCCCTCATTTTACAGATGAGGAAACTGAGGAAAAGAGAAGTTAAGTGACTTGCCCAAGGTCACATAGCTAGTAAGTGTCTGAGGAAGAATTAGAACTCAGGTCTTCCTGACTCCAGGACCAGCTGCCTCTAGGACCTGGCATTCATGTCACATGGAGATCAGTTGAGATCACCAAGAGTATTTGCTCTGGAAAAGAGATGCCTTCAAGGGTTGGGACCGGTTCTATTTGGCCTCAAAGGCAGAATTAGGAGTGATGAGAGAAGGTGCAAAGAGTCAGATTTACATATGATGTCATGAAAATTGTTTCTAATAAGAGCCATCTCCAAATGGAAAGGGGTAGTGAGCTTTCCGTCACTGGAAGGCTACAGGCAGAGGCTAGATGAGTCTTTGTTGGCCATGTTACAAAGAGAATTCTCTTGTGGGTGCCAGTTGTATTAGATTAGAGATCTGTGAACTTGGATGGGAAAAAAATTACATCTTTATTTTCAAGAACTTCTAACAGAAATTTATCGTTTCTTCCATTATGAATGTAGGCAAGGGACATTGTTCTGAGAAGAGGTCCATAGGCTCCACCAGACAACCAAAGTGGTCCATGACAAGTTTAAGAACTCCTGCATGAGAAGGCTCCTGGGGTCCTCTCTGATTCTGTGGGCCTAGCAGATCAGGTTTACAAGGCAGGGCCCCGCTGGTCTGCATGGATTGTGTATGTGGGGAGGGTCTAGATGAAAGAAAGCCTCATAGTAGCCTGGCTAGCTGGGCTTCTGGAAAGATCAGTGACCTGGGGTAGAAGCTGGCTCCGAAGCCAACAGCTGCCATAATGAGAACAGATAAGGCCTACAAGGGACAGAGTACAGAGAGAAGATCAGGAGGCCTTGGGAAATGGCCACACTGGGAGATCACAGGAGGGAAGATGTAAAGGAATAGTCAGAGGGAAGGAGAAACTTAACAGTCTGCTTAAGTACCTTCTAAGAGGAAAAGTAGGACATTCTGCCTAGAAAGAATGAGTGGAGGGGGAAATGAGGCTTACCTGTCATGAATTGAGTTGATGTAAAGGTTAACAAACCAGGTGAGGGAGTACTGGTACATAGGGTCGATGTTAGCCAGGTCCGCGATGCTGAAGAATAACACTGATGAATGCTTAGCAATGGGCCGATAGCCTTCTCTCGACTCGGCTATTTTGAGTTCTGTTTTTTCTGCAATCTACAGAAGTGGGAGAACGCAAGAATGAAAGAGTGATTTTGTCCAGTTTCTGGAACAATTTTTTCCAAGTAACGTAACTTTTTAAAGAGGCATATCCCAACATAATGACAATACCAGAATCGATATAGATAGAGACTGTGTGTGAGTGTGTGAGAGAGAGAAGAAAGAGTCAATCAGGGTTAAGTGACTTGTCCAGGGTCATACAGCTAGTGAGTGTCACATGTCTGAGGCTGGATTTGAACTCAGGTCATCCTGACTACAGGGCTGGTGCTCTATCCACTGTGCCACCTAGTTTCCCCAAGATCACATTTTTAAGTCCATCCTTTGCTAAATTTATGAGGTTTGTACCTCACACATGGATGATATCTCTTCATTTCAGGAGCAGGAGGACACCATGACAGAGAATGGGAAGAGCAGTAGCTCTCTGTGGGTGTGGACAAAGTGAGGAACCTAGAGCCAAGAAGACCTGAGTTCAAATCCTGCCTTGGACACTTACTCCCCTTGTGGCCCTGGGCAAGTCCCTTAATCTCCCTGAGCCTCAGTTCCCCCCGACCCTGTAAAATTAAAAGGTTGGGCTTCAATGACCCTGAGCCTGTGGCACGAGCTCCCATGCTTTCTCTGACACTACTTTGGGAAATCACTTCATCCCCTCCAAAAGAAAATGCTGGACTAAGGGACCCGAGGCCGGTGACCTGGGGTGTACTCTCTGTGCCCTACAGATCTCTGCCTCTCCGACCCTGCAGTATATGCGTCTCATGAGCTGACTCTGTTAGACCCTTTTTTGTTGCAGTGCCAGGGTGCCAGCCCTGGAGCTGGAGGAGTTCACATCTGCCTTCAGACAATTCCTGGCTGTGTGACCCTGGGCAAGTCCCTTTAACCTTTCTTTGCCTCACAGTTTTCTCATCTGTAAAATGGGGATGATAACAGCCCCTACCTCCCAGAGGGGTGGTGAGGATCGCAGGAGCTAATAATTGTACAGTTCTTAGGACAATACTGGGCACATCGCGTTATATAAACATTAGCTACTATTATTATTTGTTAGTATTTTGATGGGCCAAAGGTTTGAAGTTCTTATCTGTTCCTTTTAAAATGTTAGTTTGATTTATGGCTGCCAAGAGCTCCCCCTCCCCCGATTCTTACAATTAATGCTACAAGCTAGGTAAGGATTATAAATATTTAGTTAGAAATGTTCACCAAATCACCAAAGTTCAGAGTGGGGGCCTTCGGAGGCCTCCATCTGGTTAGAGCAGGCAGGGACCCCAGGACGTCAGCCCCAGCTAAGGGAATATATTGTGACACAGTTAATGGACTTCCCGAGGATCTACAACTAGTATCTGAGGCAGAATTCGAACCCAAGTGCTCCTGATTCTAAATTCAAGGTTTTCTGCGCTGTCTGTGCTAATCTAACCTGTGCATGAACAGAAATCCCTTCTATAGGGACACTCCTAAGGCAGCTTGTCCCAGTTTGGAACAGTTCAAATTTTCAGAAAGCTTTTCCTTACATTGAACTGAAATCTGCAAAATAATAAAGATAATAGTTACTGACATGAATAGAGCGTTTCCTACATGTAAGGCCAGTGCCGTACACTCAGCACCTTATAAATATGACCTCATTCGCTCTTCACAGTGACCCTGGGAGGCAGGTGCCATTAGTAGTACCCATTTTTCAGATAAGAAAACTGAGGCAGGCAGCCAGGGTCACACAACTACTATGTGTCCAAAGCAGGATTTGAATCCTGGTTTTTCTGAGTCCAAGGCCGGCCCTCTGTCAGTGACACTGTGCCAACTTCTAATGGACATGCCCATTTCACAGATCTAATGGAGGTCATTTTCTGTCTGATTGTCTGCTTGTCTCTTTCTCATTTTACCTGCTGCTTCTTTGAGATCTCATTGGACATGAGCTTTGCTGAATCTAAGACTTTGATTGCACTCTCATCCTCCAAGATGTTCCCCTCTGAGGATGAAAGGGTTTCCAGAATCTTGCTCTCTATGTCATGCAGCTGTTTCTTATTGGCAGCAGACTGGAGAATCAGAGCATTTCTCTCTTCTTCTAATTCTGGTCTAACAAAAGAGAAGCCTCTCCTTTAGGAATTCAGATCCGGTCATCAAACATGCACTTTGTCACAACTTTCATAAACTTAGAGGATTAAGGAAATGTAATAAAGGGAAAACCAGTCTGGAGAAGATGGCAGATTGGAGGTCACTCAGTTGTATTCTCCTAATCTGCCACTCCAGACAACTTCAAAATAATGCCTTGGATCACATTTGGGAGCAGCAGAACCTACAAAGGTTAGAATGAGACATTTTTCCAGACTATGAAAACTTAATTTTAAGAGGATGACAGATGGAGTCTATAACCCCAGGGCAGAGGCCTCTCTGGAGGCCCTCTCCCCCCAGCAGCAGCAGCAGCAGAGGGAGCTCTCAGACGAGGGACAGTAAGGGGGCCAGACAACTGGGCAGAGAGATATTATGGGGGGACCTTTTGCTGGCACTGGGCACAGCTGGCACTAACTGACAGCTCTAGTGCTCATACACAGTTCTGAGTGGCAGTTCTGAGATGCAGAGGAGTGCTGAAGGTCAGTCACAAGGTAGCAGGGGCCCTAGTCATGAGCACTAGTGATTATGGCTGTAGAGGACCAGATGCTGTTCCTAGTTAAAGACCTTAGAATGTAGACCAAGAAAGCAGTGACCACACCTTTCCCGGTATCACACCACCTTGGAAGCACCAAAACTTTGCAGATCCCCAGAACTAGCTAGCTCTGAAAAGAGCAGCACAAAAAAAAAAAAAAAAGCCTGAAGCTTGGAACAGTGCCTCCTCACCCCCAGGAGAGCAGAGCTCGACTTTAACATAAAGATTAAAGTCAAAAAATATGCTGGGAAAATGATCAAACAACAACAATAAAAAAGAACTTGAGCACAACTAGCTACTCTGATGGCAGAGAAGACTGAGACATAAACTCAGAAAAAGACACTGTAACAACTACAAAGAAAGCCTCAAAGAAAAATGCTAATTGGATCCAAGCCCAATAAAAATTCATATAAGAGTTAAATAAAAAGATAGGAGTGGTAGGGGGAAAATTGGGAAAAGAAATGAGAGCAATACAAGAAAATTATGAAAAGAGAATTAACAGCTTAGTAAAAAGAGGTACAAAAAACCTGAAGAAAATAACACCTTAAAAAACAGAATTGTTCAAATGGAAAATGAGGTACAAAGCTCACTGAAGAAAATAATTCCTTAAAAATTAGAATTGGGCAAGTGGAAGCTAATAACTCCATGAGACATCAAGAAAAAAATAAAACAAAGTAAAAACTGAAAAAATAGAAGAAACATGAAATATCTCATCAGATAAACAACTGACCTGGAAAACAGATCAAAGAGAGATAATTTAAGAATGATGTACTACCTAAAAATCATGACCAAAGACAGAGCCTAAACAACGTATTTCAAGAAACTAACAAGGAAAACTGCCCCAATATGTTGGATCCAAAGGGTAAAACAGAAATAGAAAGAATCTACTTGTGGGGCGGCTAGGTGGCGCAGTGAATAGAGCACCGGCCCTGGAGTCAGGAGTACCTGAGTTCAAATCCAGCCTCAGACACTTAACACAAAAACTAGCTGTGTGACTTTGGGCAAGTCACTTAACCCCAACTGACCTCCAAAAAAGCAAAAAAAAAAAAAAATCTACTTATCACCTCTTGAAAGAGATCCCAAAACGAAAACCCTCAGGAATATCATAGCAAAATTCCAGAGCTCCCAGATGAAAGAGAAAATACTTCAAGAAGTGAAAAAGAAACAATTCAAATATTGTGGAGCCACTGTTGGGATCACACAAGATGTAGAATATGATATTCCAGAAAGCAAAGAAGCCAGGATTACAACCAAGAAAAACCTACTCAGTAAAACTGGAATACAACCCTTGGCAGGGGGGAGGGGAATATTTAATAAAATAGAGGACTTTCAAAGGTGCCTAATGAAGAGACCAGAGCTAAACAGAAAATCTAACATTCAAACACAAGACTCAAGAGAAGAATACAAAGGTAAACATGAAAGAGAAATCATAAAGGTCTTAATAAAGTAAAATTGTTTACATTCCTATATGGGAAGATGATACATGTAACCCCTAAGAACATTATCATTATTAGAGCAGTTTAAAGGAGTTAATGTAGACAGAAGGTATGGGCATGAGTTGATTGTGTTGGAATGATCTTCAAAAAAATGAAGGGGTGAAAATAGGTATGCATTGGGAGAAGAGGGGAGGAAGAGGTATGGAGAAATTTCCTCACATAAAAGAGGTGCACAAGGAACAGCTTTTACAATGGAGAGAAAAATGGGAGGGGAAGGTGATGGGCAATGTTTGAACCACATTCTCATCAAAATTGGTTCAAAAAGGGAAATAAACACACATACACACTCAGTTGGCTATAGAAATCTATCTTACCCCATAGGGAAATAGAAGGGGAAGGGGAATAAGAGAAAGCTGGGAGGAATAACAAAAGGAAGGATAAGCAAAACTGATTTTTGAGGAGGAAAAGGATAAAATAAGGAATAGAAGAAACTGGGGTGGAGGGAAAGATGCAGTTAGTAATCATAACTGTGAATGTGAATGGAATTAGTTCACCCATAAAATGGAAGCAGAAAGCAGAATAGATTAGAAACCAGAATCCACCAATATATTGTTTATAAAGGTATACTCAAAGCAGAAAGACAGACAGAGTTAAAAAAATAAAGGGCTGGAGCATAATCTATTATGCTTCAGTTGAACTAAAAAAAAGGCAGGGGTAGCAGTCATGACAAAGCAAATGCAAAAACAGACCTAATTAAAAGGGATAATCTGGGAAACTACATTTTGCTAAAAGGTACCATAGACAATGAAAGAGCATCAAAAATTTTTACAGCAAGTTTCCCTGATAAAGGCCTCATTTCTCAAATATATTGAGAACTAAATGAAATTTGTAAAAATAAGAGCCACTCCCAATTGATAAATGGTCAAAGGAAATAAACAAGCAGTTTTCAGAAGAAATCACAGCTATTTATAGTTATATGAAAAAAATTCTCTAAATCTCAATTGAGTAGAGAAAGGAAAATTAAAGCAACTCTGAAGTACAACTTCATACCTATAAGAAATGACAAATGCTGAGAGAGATGTAGAAAAATAGGCACACTGATGAATTGTGGGGTATTGAGCTAGTCCAACTATTCCAGATGACAATTTGGAACTGTGCGTATTTATAGCAGCAACTTTTGTAGCATCAAAGAACTGGACATCGAGGGGATATTCATCAGCTGGGGAATGGCTGAACAAGTTGTAGCATATGACTATGATGGAGTACTGTTGGTGCTATCAGAAAAGACAAGGGGGGGAGTTGTTTCGGAAAAACATGGCAAGACCTATGTGAACTGATGCAAAGTGAAGTGAGAAGAACCTGGAGGTCATTTTGCATAGCAACAGCAATGCTGTAATGCTGATCAAGTGTGAAAAACCTGTCCACTCTGATCAAAGCAATGACCCAAGACAATTTCAAAGGACCCATGATGAAAAATGCTACCCCCCTCCAGAGAGAGACTACAGTGCAGACTGAAGTGGACTTTAGGGCTCTTATTTTTCTTGCTTATTTTGCTGACATGGCTAAGGTGGAAATGTGTTTTTGATGACTTCATTTGTATAACTGATACCTCATAGCTTGCCTTCTTAAGGGGTGGGGGAGGGACTGATGGGAATTAGGAACTCAAAACTTTTTTTTCAATGAATGCAAAAAATAAATAATACGTTTGATTTTTTAAAGGTAAAATAAATGTTACAGGTGATAACAGTTTGCAGTCTACCTTAGTAGTCCATCCAAGGGTATCAGAAATCTTACACAAAAAAATTTTTTTCCTATGCCTAAACAAATTCTCCATTCTTCCATTTTAAGCTTTTTAGCTCTTACTCTATTGTCAGCAGGAACACCTTTAGACAGTCTTCTGTTACATACTGCCCTATTACGTACTGAGAACACTTATATCAGAAGTCACTGGTGTCTGAAATGATATACATATTCCATCATGTCAGGGACCAAACTGTATTTACTAAAACACACCTAGAGAGAGTGAAAGCCTAACAGGGTTAACACTTGTATTAGCTATTAAATAATAATTTATGTAAAGAATAAGGAAATTATGAAAATATGTAAATTCTGCATAAATATAAAATATGGCATAACTGCCAAAAAATACATAGCTCTAGGTTAGTGGCCTTCAGTGACCTTTCTTGAATTTACAACCTCTCTAGCTGCAGCTAAGAAAGCACCTACCTCTCCTTTGCGACCACAATACCTAGCAACTGGTCTTCAAGTCCTTCTGGTGTTATCATGAAATTGAGCAGAGAAACCTTTGTGGCCAGCTCAGGCATATAGTGTGGATTTCTCAGTTTTGTGGTGATGTAGAATTTGAAATCAAAGGAATATTCAATAACGACTTCCCCGAGTCTGATGCAATCAATGCCTCCTGATGTTTCAAAAAACAAGAAAACAGCGGGTCAAACTGGTTGGTGGGGCTCTCCTTCCTTGAAAACCCTATCGGTGTGTCTCTAATGACCCTAAAGTACATGTAATGGCTAACAGAGATAGATACTGAGTTTAATAATCAGAGAAAATAAAGTTGGATCAGTCAACAAACAAGTATTCATTAAGGACCTACTACGTGCCAAGTGCTGTGCTAAGCATTAGGAGACAAAGCAAGGATGAAGTTGAGCAGTCTGGCTCATTCCGGAGGTGGACATCATTTTGGTGACCTTTTTTGACCCCTCTAGATCAAATTTTTGGAAGGACCTTTCCTTCTTACTTTATGCCCCCAACCAGAAATCCAAACAGTTTGTAGAAGATACTTAAAGACAGTAGACACACCAGACTTTGACAGTGAGGATTGTCCTGCTTGACTGGGAAGGGCACAAAGAAAAGGACAGGCCAAGCCAACCATGACCCAAACTTAACCCTGTTGTTCACACCTTGGGATTCTTTGTGTTCCCTAAACATATGCTACCCTCGACCCCCTATCCCATGTCTAATCTAATGGGTAAGCCATCCAAGATCGCAGCAAAGAATGAAGCAGTGCCTGGTCATTCCTCGCCCATTCCTATTGGATAGTCCCAAATTTTCATTCACAGACAGGAATGAGAGCATGGTAGGAAAGGGGAGTAACTAGCATCACAGTGGGTCATGTGTGTGCAAGAGCAAGGCAACCAGTTGTTCTGGACCTTAGAGTATAAGAAGGATAAAGAAGAATAAAAAGATAAAGAAGGATAAAAAATTCACACTAGAATTCAAACAGCTATTTTCTTTCATTCTGCAAAGACAATTGGGCTTATTAATTATTAGTTTTTCTAAGTCAATAGCTTTCAAATGGCCAAATAAGAGTCTGTATATAAACCTTAAGAATATAAAGCTGTGAGTTCTTATCATCATTATGACAACTATTCCTATGATTTTCCTTTCCTACCTTGTTTAAAAGTTTGTCTAAGCAGTAAGGGCTCCAAAGAAGGATCCAACTCTTCCCCAACATTTTCTAAAAGAAGTGGGGTACCAAACTGAATGCAGTTTTCCAATGTCCTCATGTAGTCTGAATCCGAGAGTTTAATCACACTCAGTTGATTTTCCTTCTCAGAGTTCTTAATCCACTTGTTGGCTTGACCCTGGGGGTCAATCATTAGAGGCCTGAAACAGAGAAGGAAGAAAAGTAAAGAGGGTCTAACATGTAAATTGCTTTATAATTTGGGTGTTGTTGAGATAAAGTACTCTTAGACATAGACTAATTATCGGTTCAACTAAAAAAAGACAGGAAGAAAGGTTTGAAAAACACATCACAGCTAAAAATATGAATTAAAAAGTAACATGGAGGGAGGAAGCTAGCTAACACAGTGAATAGAGCACCAGCCCTGGAGTCAGGAAGACCTGAGTTCAAATTTGACCTCAGACACTTGACACTCACTAGCTGTGTGACCTTGGGAAAGTCACTTAACCCCACTTGCCTTGCCTTCCCCCTCCAAAAAAAAAGTAACATTATGGGAAATACTTGGGGGGCAGAGAGGGACAACAACAAAAAGAGGATTCTCTTGCTCTGAGGTAAAATCACAAATTCAATGAAAATTTACTGGGATTTTAATTGAGAAGGCCTACAATTAAGACCTATTTAGGAATTTAAAACGCGCCTTTAAAAGGAAAGGAAAAAGAGCCTATAAAGCAGTGCTAACATCTTGGGCAAGACACTTTTTACCTGAGAGGCACAGGTGATGTGTTCATTTCTGCTAGTAATTGGAGAAAGGAGCTTCAGAAGAGAAAGACAGAGCTGAGAAGTTATGAAGACAGTGTTTGAGAAGCAGGATTAGATTTCTGCACCATGACCTGAAACACAGGAATGACAGGCTCCTGGCCAGGGATGGAGGATACATAACAAAGCCTGGTAAGAAGATACTTGTCTGAAGTCTTAATAATCTAATTAAAAGGATATTCGTCTGAGAAAGAAGGGGAAAGAAAACATAAATTCACCAAACGAGATACCACGTGTACCATAGCTACAGTACAGAGAGAAGTCAGTGGAGACATCCACATATTAATAGGAGACAACACACAAGAAACAGAGGAGTAAAAGCATCATGTCCTAAAACATTTATATACCAAACAAAGTACTGGTGGCAAATGAGAGGGACTAGGGCACACTTCTTTCTTTAGGAGGTTATTAAAGTTTCTAAACATCCTATGTGAAGGTAATTTTTGCTGCAAGCATTCTTCACTCACAGATACCATCTGGATGAAAGGATGGCTTCACTGAGGAAAGCACTTTCCTAAGTGTGTCCCAGGGTCATAAATTCCAGGAAAACACCAAAGATCATTTGAGGGTGGTCTTCAGATTATATCACCTCTATCCTATCATAAGAGGGAGAATGGGGGAGTGAACAGATACAGGAGCCAGCCATGGACTGCGGATGCCCTAAGTCTAAGCCTTGCCTCTGACCCAAAATGGCTCTGTGACTCTGGATAAGACAACAATCTTGTTCTCTGGGCAACTGTCTTTGACTATAATCATAGAAGGATTGCCAGTCTGCATTGGCAGAAGGTATTTGCACATCCAAAATGGCCAAGGTGATGAAATCACACACCAGCATCAAAAATTCAATCATATCTGACATTGACATTATTAGGGGAAAGGTCTGGAGAAAAAGTGGAATATTCTTTAGAGTTTGGGATTAAATATGTGAGAATAATATTTTCACTGGTCCTTACCAACGCCTGGAATTGCTAACAATCACACCATTGTCTATGGAGAATATATCCGTAGGTAGTCCAGCAATATTCCAGGCTCTAATCTTGATTGGATCGCCCAGAGTCTTACTCAGAGAGAAATCTTCAGAGCAAGGGATGTCTTTTTCCTGTAAGAAAGACAAGGCAATATACAGTTCTTATTTCTTTCATGTTGCAGCTGGAAAGTTTAATTAAAGTATTGACTTGGTCCTCCAAATGTATAGCTCTCATACAGAGTCATAATGTGGCCTGGATATGATGCTGATGTCCCACCAAGCTGAAAAGTCTGGGGCATGGATCTGAGGACACCTGCCATCTAAGGACCAGCTTCAGTGACTGAAGAGGCTTAACACTAAAAGGCTGGCCAATGCCAATGACTAATTTTGGCCACTGCAACTCACAAAGACCACCTTATGGTGGGGGGGAGGAATTGTGAGTTGGAAAGAACCTCAGAGACCATCTCCTGAAATCCCATCATTGTTCAAAGAGGAAAAGGAGGTCAGCAAAGGACATGTAACTAGAAGACGGCAGAGCCCAGGATTTAAGCCCAAATCCCCCAACTCCACAGGCAGTGCTTTCCTCCCTGTACCTGAGGTGCCTACACATGAATCTTCTGAAATACTGAGAGATCATTTTAATTGCCTTTAGCAAGTATTAGCACATAACAATACAATACTGAAATATTATTACATGTGCAAATATTCCACAGCATCTGTGCTTTCAAACGTGTGAGCATTCCCTTCAGTGACACAAATGGCAGCCCAGTTTTGCCTGCCCATCCCACGCTATAGCCCATGACCTTTGAAGAGTTCACCGAGAGGGTCCAATGAACAAGTTGGCTCCCTGTCCATTCTTTGTGGGGTAATGTAAAGAACCATTGGCTTCTATAATCCTACCTCTAACTTTACTAGTTCTGTGACCTCAAACAAGTTTCCAAATTTCACTAGGTCTCAAATTCCTTAATGGTCACAGGTAAAGATCAGATGAGACAGTTCCTGAGGTCCATGCCAGATCTAAATGGATGACCCTACCTAGCCAGCCCTTCTTTTCTCCTTTAATACATTTTCCTGGTAATATTTTGTAATCCTATTCCATTATTAACACCTAAATAAATGGATAAAAAATGAATAAATGAATGGACAAATTGATGGCTAAAAAAATGAATTAATAAATAGATAAATTACCATAAACAAAGATTGAAAGGACCTGAACGAAAACTTGAGGTTATAAAGGAAAAACAGAAGATGATTTTTTTTTAGTAACTTCAGTATTTCCATCATCCAGATACCATTCTTTCCCCACAAAGTGTCAAAAAAACTAGGCAACAATGCTCCAATAAAGTAAAAGATATAAAGAAATGTTCCATCTATACCAAAATTACATGAAAAATTTTCACAGAATATTTTGTGAGAGCAGAAACAAAACTAGAAACCAAGCGGGTGCTTATCCATCAATAAGTGGCCAAACCACTTGTGGTATATGTGATTCTTTGTGATCACATTTGGGGTTTTCTTGGCAAAGATACTGGAGTGGTTTTGCCATTTCCTTCTCCAGCTCATTTTACAGATGAGGAAACTGAGGCAAACAAGGTTAAGTGATTTGCCCAGGGTCACACAGCTAGCAAGAGTCTGAAGCCAGATTTGAACTCAAGAAGATGAGTCTTCCTGATTCCAGGCCTAGTGCTCTGTGCACTGTGGTGCCACCTGGCTGCCCAGGGAATACATGGTAGATAAGAGAAATACCAGAATATCATTGTGCCATAAATGATATATATGAGGAAGTCAGAGAAACATGGGAAGATTTGTTATCAACTGATACAGAGGGGGGAAAAGCAGAATTAGGAGATCAATGTATGCAGTGACTACAAAAACAGAAACGAAAACATTAAAAGGTGGCTAAATCTATCATCATAAATGCTCTGAGCAACCATGGGCCCAGAGAACAGGATGAAATGGGGAAATGACAGGCCAAGGAGCAGGAGGGTGTGTGAGCTGGCAGGTTGGGTCGTTCTGTTGGTCAGTGGGCTGAGCTTTTATAAATTTGTTCCTAGAGAAGGTTTAGCATCAGGGAAAGCTTTTGGGCTGGGAAAAGGGAAGTGGAATGTAAAGAATATCCATAAAACCTTAAACAAAAAAGGAAGCGCCATGTGCTTAGCAGCAAAGGAGAATCTGAATCTTCTGAAACAAAGTGTATGAAGGATCCATCCATTACCTTACACAACATGCTCCAGTCCTTCGTACATTCATTTCGGAAGCCCGCAGTGAAAGCACCCAGGTAGGCAATGACTCCTGCTGATACCAGAACATCTCCTGTCAGGTTGTCATACGTGTTTTGAAGGTCATCTGCTGCTTGAGACCACCTGTGAGCAACCAAAGACAAAATAAAGGCTGGAAACAGGAGATATCAGCCAAGCATAGAGTGCACAAAGGTCTAAGGGTACCCTAGAAAGCCCCCTGGACTAAAGGGCTTTAAATGCTAAGTGGGAAAAGCCACTGGAGTTAGGAGGGGAGAGACATGGTTGGATTTGTACTGTAGGAAAATCAGTTTGTCACATGTGTGAAGTAAAGAGGCAAGGGCAGAAGGAGGCCAAGAGATCAGTTATCAACCTATTGTAATAGTGGAGGCAAGAGATAAGGAGGGTCTGCACAATAGTGACGATTGTGTGAAGGTCAAGCCACTGATTGGACTGCTGTGACAACAGTAGAAATGACAATGGAGGGAGTATGTACTGTGTGTAGTTGAAGATGTAGCTGTAATTGGGGACACTTGAAAGATGGGGGTGCCCTCGATAGAAATGGCTTGAAGCCCAAAAAGGGGTAAGTCTGGAGTTTAGAGTGGGGAAGGGGGGAGACCAAGTCTGCTTTTGGACATGTTGAGTTTGGGATACCTACAGGACATCCAGTTCCAAATGTCATAGAGGCCCCTGACAATGCGGGCCTGAAGCTAAGGCCTTCATCAGCAGACTGGTGAGAAGCTGATGAAATCACCAAGAGAGGGTATAGAGAGAGAAGAGCTCTGGGGACATGCTCAGACAGGGGACATGCGGTAGATGGTGCCTCAGCAAAGGAGAAAAGAAGTAACAGACACGTAACAGAAGAACCCAGAGAAAGCAATTTCATGAAAACCCAGGGAGGAGAGAGAGTAGAGAAGAGCGGGTTCTATGGTGTCTGACGCTGGGGAGAAGTGACATAAAATAAGGCCTGAGAAAACTGTTCCCTCCCCCTAAGACTCCACTACCACCACTGCCTTCTCTCTGAGATTAACAACCGGATTTGAGTAGAGAACAGAACAAGTGGGGGGGTGGAATAGGAAGGCGGGAAATATACAGGAAATATACTGGGAAAGGGAGATCCATCTTGCCCTACCAGAAAGTCAGAGGGGTGATGGGGGAGGATATAGGAGAGAGCAGATTGGGGGAGTGGGTATACAGTGGGATCGCTGTTTTGGGCTGGTGGGTAGGAGAGAGATGGGGAGAAAATCTGTAAAACTTCATGGAAATGAATGATGCAGACTAAAAATAAAAGTTGTTTTTAAAAAACTGGATGGGGGGAGGAGTTTACAAGGAACACTTAAGTTTTAAGTTTGTTAACATTTTCCACATCACTTTCTTATGACCATACAATTAAAAACAAAACACAAGACCACAATAAATCAAACTCTGATTTGTGGCAATTGCCAATTTTCAAAGTGTAAATGCTCACTCTGGAAAAGTCAAAATTGTTCATTAACAAATCAACAGTGAACACACCTTCCTGAAAGCCAGTTCCAAATGGCTCCCATAGCCTGTTCCCATTTACTCTGGTTTGTACGTAGTGGCTGTGTCTGCCATTAGAGAGTAAGCTCCTGGAGGGCAGGACTGTGCTTTTGCTTTTCCACCTTTCTCTGTATCCCCATCATTTAACACAATGCCCAACACCCAGAAAACACTTCATAAATGCTCTGTTGACTGATGACCTTGGGAAGCCAGTTCAGGAAAGCAATGAAGTCAGAAGCCAGACTGCGGAGGGTTTAGAAAAGCATGGAGAGGAAAAAGAGAGACGACAGATGTGGACAACTTTCTTAAGGAGTTTGGCTGCAAAAGGGAAGAGAGGGAGTCGAGCAGAGCTTGGGGGTAGGGGAGGGACAGGAGGATCCAGTGAAGGTGTCTGGAGGATGGGGAGACTTGAGTGTGTTTACAGACAGCAACAAAAGAGCCAGCTGATCAGGAGAGACCGCAGGTTAGGAGCAGTGGGGATGATCAGGGTGATCACTTGGAGAAGAGAAGGAACAGCTCAACAATGCATGAAGAAGGGCTGACCTTGGGCGGGAAAAGGCCACCTCTTCATCAGAGAACACAGTAAAAGAAAAGAGCCACCCAGCTGCCCGTTGGACACTTATAAGCTGTGTGACCCTAGAGGAGGTGTTCAACCTTTCTCAGCCCCAGTTTTATCTCTAAAAATGCAAATAATAATACCACAGGACTTTTGGGAGGGATGAAATAAAGTAAAATACAGGTAACCTTTACCAAACACTGAAGTCCTCTGTAAATGTTAGCTATGATTTTTTACTGGGGTCAATGGCATATATTTGTAACGTCATAAATGAGAGGGGGTATAGAGCCAATTGTGGAGAAGGCAGCGATGGAAGGAATCAGCATGAGGACCACAGCAGAAGGCTCCGACCTCCAGGGCCAGACACTCTACACGCTGCTCCTGTCCTATGAGAGCCATCAATCTGGCCGAAAGGTTGGGATTGTTGGCATCTGTCACCAACCTTGTTTTTTCTCCACCCAGTCCACCAATCAGCTTGGATGCTCTCTCCAACTTCTTTGCACAGAGCTCCACCTGGTCTTCCAGCCGGGCTTTTTCCTCAGTCTTGTCACGGAAGGTCTGTTGTAAATTGGCCAGGCGATCCTCCACGGCTTTGAGCTCTGCTCTTTTCCGATTCAGAAGGTCCATGGTCTCTCCCAGGGATTTCTGAGCTTCAGCTAAACGGGCTTTCTTGGGAGCAACCACCTAGGCAGAAAAAATTAAGTAGAAAGTCTAGTTACTTGCAACATATACATAAGACTCAAGAGGCTCACAAACCCTCCCATGGTAGGTAACTTAATCCTTTGGGCAAATCAATGAACAATCCTCTTTTTCTGTTCTACTGCCTATACAGAAATGCTCACTTTATTTTATGTTGGTTAAGTTTGTACTAAAAAAGAAGTGTTGTAAAGAATAAACAGAGCGAGTCTAACATCTTACATTTAAGAGACAAAAAGGATGGGTTTGATACTGGTCCCTTCTGTGCAATCTACTGCCTCTGATGGGAAACGGGGAGCTGCCCGAGGCTCTGGCTTACGATGCAATGGCCCAGTCATAGATTTGCCAGTGATGGATGATGCCATGGGCCTGAAGTTGGTTATGGAAATATGGAAGGTAGAGGTAAAGGGGGAAGAAAGAGATGGCCCAGACTGGAAAGAGAGAGAGAAGGGCCAGAGGAGTTGGCATCCAAAGACTGTACTGAACAACTCATAAGGGAAAGAAAAAATATGGAAAATGCTTTAAAGCACTAAAAGTATTATACAAATGCTAACTATTACTTTTATTACTGTTGATCAGTTTGGTTTTCAGGATGAGAAAGTGATTTAGGATGGGGAGAAATTCCTGGGAGAGGGTCACTGCAACAAACACATTTGAACTGGCTGGGAAATGTGGAGATTATGAAGAAGTGAGGAGTACAAGCATTTATGAGGCAACCAGAGATGTTTGGGGTACACAGAGAAATGAAGTTCTTCTGTCGTAAACGACCAGAGATTCGAAGGGATTGATTGAAGGGCAATCAGGGTGATTGCCCCTGCTGAATATAGTGATAGCTTTTCTTTTGGTCTAGAACTGTTGGTTCATTAGTGTGGACAGCCCCTCCCCTAACAGATCAGAACCTCATCAGCAACTTACAGTTCAAGAGAAGTGCCTAAAAATGGAAAAACGTCATTGGTCCAAGATCATAAGTCTTCCAGATCCCCAGCCCTCCTCTCCATCCAACCACAGAATGCTCATGGTTGTTCAGTCTTTTGTCCATCATGTCCATCTCTTCATGACCCCTTTTGAAGGTTTCCTTGGCAAAGATACTGGAGTGATGCGCCATTTCCTTCTCCAGAACTGTACCATGATGCCTCTCACTAATTTTCTTAGCCAATTTTAACTTGAACAGATTATATGATGTTTATGCTAAGGCTGTGACTTTAAGCAAAGACACGGAGGTAAGGACCAGGCACGTTTGGTGCTCCCCCTTAGCTCTGTGGGGAACTGAAAAAGGGGGTGAGATGAGTAAGGAAGAAGAGAGTCCCACATGCATCCCAGAGAATCTTTGGGTGGCAAGTAATAATCTGGGTGAGGCCAGATCATCCCCAAAGAATTTACCAATGAAATGGTGAACGAGGCAAAAACATGGAAAATGAAGCAGATCTTCTCTTTTCCATCACAAGCTCTTTCCATAATCAATGACCATGGAACAGTCATATTTGGAGTCTCTTTGGTATAGGACTGTTTGGTGTGATACATGCAGAGATAGAAAGTACACCTAGGAAGGAGAATTGGGCAGGGCAGCAAGACCAGACAGAGTACACATAAGGGAGGTATGGACTTGAGAAGACACCATATTAAAGCCTCCTGGGGATCCATTTTAGAGCTAGGTTAGAGAAGGAAGATACCAAAAGAATTGGGGGGGGGGGAGAATCACAGATAGCATAATTACCAAAACAGAAGAGAATCTGGGAGAGGACATCAGCAACTATTGACCCAAGTGACTATTTTCAGGAGAGATAACACGGCAGAGTGGGTAAAGGGGGCCAGTCTGAGTCAGAAAGAGCTGGATCTCAGTCTTGCCTAAGACACATTCAGGTCACATAACCACGGCCACATACTCAGTTTCTCAGTACCCCCAGGCCACTCCACAAAACTATGATTTGCAAATAAGTTGCTCATCCGAAGCCATGGAGGAAATGGCCACATTGAAGGGTTCATTACACAGATGAAACTTCAGGCTCAGGCCAAGCACATAAAATCCCTGCGTGTTCTATCCACACTTGATATGTGGGCACCCCTAATAAAAATATCAGAATGTGCAGATGAGGATCTGAAGATTATTTTCTATCTCTACGTGGTCATACAATTAACTAAAAGTTACAGATAACACAAGTTCCCACTGGTTTCTTTTTTGTTGATGATCTGTAAAATAAAAAAAAGCACAGCTCAGGAGGGGAAAAAAAAGAAAGGTTAAAGGTTCTCCTCCAATTAGATGCGTCTCTTGCGCAGGTTAAGGTCAGACAAGAGTCCTTAAAATACACAACCTCACAAAAAATAAGCATAAGCCCAAAGAAGGGACGTGAGAAAAAACAGATACACACTTACATGAATACCTGTCTCCCCCACTGTAACAAGGTTCCTGGAGAGTTGGGGTTAGTTCATGCCCTGTGCTTGTATTCCTAGGGCTGGTACAGTCCCTGGCACCTGGTCAGGACTGGATAACTGCCTGTTTGGTGGGTCCCTCTCTACACGTAGCTTTGGCAAATACGGCTGACAGATGTCGGGTTGGGCCCAGAACTGAATTCAAGAATTCTGGCAAAGCCCAGAATGCATTTGGGAATTTGTCCAGTGAGTTCGACAATCCCAAATTTCTTATTCTCTGAAACAAAATTCCATTTATACCAATACTTCTTTTACGACACTTTGTATTATAGAAGAAAACTGTGGACAAATAGCCGGTGACTCCACATTGGGAATCCGCCTAGGGAATCCTGGCTTTGGCCACATGTGCACCCATACGCATGTACATATCCATATATGTGTGCATATTACACATGTATACACACGTACACACACACGAGTATCTGCCAGTTCTAACTTCTAGGAATCTTTTAGCCTGTAGACTTATTTCCAAGAGCGTCTCCATGAGCACACACATTACCTTTGCCACTCGGTCATAGACCTCCATAGCCATAATCCACTTGCACAGACCCTCGGCTGCAGAAGATGCCTTGGCCACTTTAGGGGGGTCAAACTCGGGGTTTGTGAGGTATTCACCTCGAATCTTCTGCATAACAGACACCTACCAGATAAGTAGTCAGTTTTCAAAGTTATTAAATGCAAATTTTGAACGTGGAAAAAATAACTACATAAAATTGTAGAATCTTTTTGGAGAGCAAAGCAGGCAATAAAATACTGTAAGTTTCAAAACTGATCTTATGTTTGGAGCCAAAAAATGACACCGCTCAGAAGAGGCATTTGCTCAAAGACTTTCCTAGCAGTGTTATCTGTAACTGAAAAAAACTGGAAGCAATCCCAATGTCCAATAATAGGGGGAGACCTAAATTGTGGCATGTTGTTGTCTGTTAACTGTACTGTGATTAATTAATTGCAGTGCACTTAAGACTGACCAATATGGGGACCACAAAGAATGTGGGAAGGTCTTTATGAAGTAATAGTGACAGGGTAGATGCAGGGACTGAATTTGTGATTTCTTTGGTACAAGGAGTCCCAAGATGAGGAAGGCCCTTCCACCAATGCAGGTCGGCAGCTTCCTGCAGCCCATGGTGGTAAAGAGCTGCCTAGGGCATCGAGAGGGGAAGGGACCTACCCATAATGAGTTAACACAAAGTCCAGAAAAAGCATAACCACAATAAGGGAGGATTCACTAACTGGGACAACATGGGAGGAAATGTGGATTGGGAATTGACAAAGAATCAGGGGGAAGGAAACTTAGAGGGAGGGACTGAAAGGTTACCTCATGGCCGAGCAGAGCGCCAACAGTGAAGCCACAAAGGTCTGGATTCAAGTCCCACCACTAACACACACTAGAGAGGTGACCCTGGGCAAGTCACTGAATCCCTCAAGGCTCTAGAGTCTTCTAAGATTAGAGGCTGCAGAGAAGCTGCCAACCCGCAGGGGGAGAAAGAATTTCTTCATCTAAGAGCTCTCTGTATCAGTAAAATCACAAGCCCAGTCCCAATGCTGGGCCTGCTCAAATTAATTTGCTTAAATGTAAAAAGTTCAAATTAATTTATTTAAATGTAAGTAATTCCCTCCAGTTCAATCCTCTGTCCATCTTTCACATGCAGAGCTGTGGACATGCCTTCTCCCTCATGAGACTGTGACCTTCTTGAGGGCAGGGATTATTTCTGCCATTCTATATATCCCTGGGCCTAGAACAAAGCCTGGCCCATAGCAGGAACTTAATAAACACATATTGATTTGATTTGACCCAGAAGTATTATATCCCTTTTACAGATGAAGAAACTGAGAAAGCCATGAGATGAAGTGACTCACCCAGTCACACCGATGGTGAATATCTAAGCCGGGAGTGGAATCCCTAAATGCCCTGCTCAAATCCTCCTTGTGGGATCTGGGACCAAGCGCTTAGCCTCCCAGGCCTCAGCTTCCTCGGCTGTGAAATGAGGGGGTAGAAGCTGATGGCCTCTGAGACACTTCGGTCAGTGTGTTACTATCCTGCCACACTCTCAGGCTCAGAGCTCCTGGGGCAACATCAGTAAACAGCATCAGGCTGTTCTGAGAGGGGAGGAGCTCATACGGTATAAAAGCCCACACGGATGCCCTCATCGTGAGCTTTTGCTGCCATTGTACAAAGTTATAAAGGGACGACTTTTCATACTTCATGGCATTAATCTCCAATACTTCACACACTTTTAGGAAAACGAACAGAAGCAAAGAAAGTCATGTCCGGGGATACCGACCGGAATGTTGTCTTTGTCATATTCTTTCAGGTCTCTTAGGAAATTCATGTCTCCCAGGAGTTTTTTGCTGGGACCCCAATAATCCAAGATCTGTCAGTAAAATCCAGGAAAAGACACCATGTCAGTGTCCAAAGTCATATACCCATCCACATCTCCTTGGACCCCTGACCCCCAAACCCACACAGAAATGATCCGTGCCCTCTCACACCTGTCAGCACTTTGCATTTCATCAGCACACATCAGTGCATCTTCAAAAGGGCTTTCTTGGGAGCCTTGGTGTAACAGGGACTTAATTATTTAAGTTATCAAAAACTCAAACTGCCCACCATGCTTGGAATACTGCCATGCCTTCTCTGAATCCCCAATTGCTCCAAAGCCCAGCTCCTATTCAAGCACCTACACAAGGCCTGTTCTGAAACCCAGTGGTTAGGGCCACCCCCAAATGGATGCAGTATTTACTTCACACATCTTCTATATCTACTGCCATGCTATATCATGCTTTCTCCCCAACAGAATTTAAGCTTCTAGAGGGCAGAGACTGCTGCATTGTTGTATCTCTATGCAAAGTGCCCATAGCAGTGTTTGGCACATAGAAGGCACTTAATAAATGCTTACTGAATAAACAGAAAAGGAATTCAATAATGAAGAACATAAAGATGTTTGTTGTTCACAAGTTAAAAATTCAAATAGGACTTAACGAGTTCAAGTTAATAAAGGGGGTAAAAAGAATCCTCATCATTTCAGGCTATGATTTTTGGGAATCATATTTGAAATTTCCCAGCAGGGAGGTGAGCAAGCAAGCATTCCTCTCAGGAATATTCTCTGCCTTGAGCCTGTCAGGGGGAAGTGGAAGAATTCTAGACTTAGAGGGAACAAAGACTTGGATTCCAGTCTTACCTCTGTACTAACCCAGAAGGCTGAGGAAGAAAGATCTCCTCTTTCCCTTCTCTAGGCTAAACACTCCTAGCTCTTTTCATCCAGTCCTCAAATGGCAAGAACCCAACGCCCATGGCACTATGACCTCCCTCCTCGGGACACTCTCTGGACCTCTCATTCATATCTGTTGCGTCCAGTTCTCCTCTCTGCTGGAGAACAGACTGGACTGGATGACCCTTGAGGCCAAGGCCATCTCTCGATCCATACACATTTAAATAATAAATGATCCATTAAGGTCTTAATAACCCTTGCTGCAAACCCACGCAGCTCGTCTCACAAGCAGACATCAAGTCCGTCCCCCACATTACCTTGCCTCCGGTGCCGGCAGGGTCTGTGATTCTCTCTGGCTTTATGTCTTTCATGACACAAATGGCAGCCATCACAAGCTTCACTCCAGACGGAGGATTTTTCATGGATTTCACAATAGTGATGTCAGCAGGCTAAAATGAAAGAAAAACAGACATTTTCAAACATTGTTTACTCCTACAAGAAGAACTTTAAAAAATACCATTTGGGACTTTAAGATAAATAAACAAAAAGGATCGTGTTTGACTGAAAATTATAACTGTGTGGTTTGCTATACTATGATTAGGGAAGAATTCTGGAATTGCAGAGAGTGATGGAATACACAGAGCCCTGGCGCGGGCAATCATTAGGGATTAGGTCCTGCCTCTAACACTGACTGGCTCTGTGACCCAGGGCAAGTCACTGAACCTCTGCCTTGAGCTACTCTCTGGAACTTAGCGCTCCCATCTGAACTGGTGGAGTGTTCCTAACATCAACAAAAGCACAATTCCTTCAGGGAAGGAAGACTTAGCAAAGGAGAACTTCGCTCAGAGATTGTTCAGGCAGACATTGATTGAGCCTGGCTCTGGATTTTTGAGGCAAAGGGGTATTCTGAGTATTTCTTCCTGGTAAAGAAAATGAACTTCAGGCATTCAAGGACAAGAGGAATTGCAGGCTGTGGGGCAGTAACTCCCATAGGGAAGTACATCTTTCTCTAGTTCTAGGAGAAAGATTGCTGGATGCTCTTCACCCCCACCCCTATACACAAGCTGCTGTAGAAAGGCGGTGTGGTGAAGTGAAAGGGGCTGCATTTGGAGTCAGAGAATCTGGATCTGCCATTCTCTGCCTGTGTGACCTTAGGAAAGTCACTCCTCTTCTCTGTATAATGAGATTGAAATGGATGATCCTGGAGGCTCTCTAAGATACTGTGGTCCAGGGATATAACCCACAGCACATTACCTGCTTTTACCTGGCCCCCAGTCAGTTTCTTCACCTGTAAAATGGGGCTAACCCTCCCTGGGATATTGGGAGGATCAGAAGAGAAATCTTAACACTGGGATGAACATGGGCTGCCAAGGTGCCACCTGCCTTAAGTGTGTCCAGCGCAGAGAGGGCGGCTTCCAAGGCTGGGATGGCCTCAGCAAGGTCACTCTCACACTCATTTTTAAGGGCCTGGGCTTCTTCAGCCTTCCCAGTCGCCAGCTCCTCGTCTATTTTCACAAATCTGCTTTTTGCTTCCACCTCGGCAGACTCCACCTCAATCACCTGAAAGCATCCAGCAAACGTCAGTCTGGGCCCCCAGTGAAAAGCCTTAAGTTTTTGCCTAGAAAATTTTTTTGCCTAGTAAACCTAGAAACATCAGCTCCTATAAAGGAAGAAGAGGAAGAAGCTGTGTCAGCTAAACTTTGTTCTTAGTAATTCTGCTGTTTAATTAAAAATAACACCTTTATACAAGGCTTTAAGAGGTCTTCAACTCACTTTACAAACATCTCATTTACCCCCCACAACAACCCTGGGGAGGGAGGCACTACTGTTATACCCATTTTCTGTTTGGAGAAACTGAGACTGAGAGTTAGTTGGCATCTGCCCTCTCCTGGCTGCAAGCCTGGCCCACTGTCTAGCTAACCACTTTGAGATTCAGATCCAGAATGCTGGACAGTACTGATACTGACTTTTCTTTTGACCTAGCCTGGGACAGCAGCAGTGAACTAACTTCTGGGAAGGAAGCTGCCTCTCCCAAAGTAGGTAAGCCCCTTCTCTGAGACCTCAGGGTCTCCAAGAGCAGCCTGGGCCACTGCCCAGGGAAGTGACCTGCCCAGGGTCACACAGCCACTACATGTTACAGGTGGACCCCAGTCTCTGTGACTTTGAGACCAGCTCCCTCTCCAATCTTCCATGCTTCCTCCCATGATACGAGTTTATAAAAGCACACACCTGTTCATTCTTCTAGCAACCCCAAAGCATACACGGTCTCTGTACTATCTGTCCCAGCCCTTCTTCTATAGTTTTTTACTTAACTGATTGAGAGAATTAGCACCAAGAATGATGAGCCTGGGAGAAGACTAGAGGCTCATATAATTCACTGGAATTAAATATATCCACTTAAAAAAAAAAGCAAAAGAAACCCCAAGGAAGAGGCCTGGGAGGCTAGCCACAAAACAGGAAGAAATAAGCGGGAAGGGGCCTGGGCTCTAGGGAGCTGAGAATCCCAACTCTGCTTGGACTCAAAGACCCCTCCCCTTCCTAGTGGTGGTGAACCAGTACCCTGGAGGTCCCTGCCTGCGGGATAGGCAGCTTCTCACTTAGTATTACTAAGGACGAGGGCAGCCAGCTGGCTCCATAGTGCACAGGGCACTGCACCTGGAGCGTAAAAGAGCCACTCCTCTCCTTGAGTTCAAATCTGACATCAGACACTAGCCAAGTAACCCTGGGCAAGTCACTCAACCCCATTTGCCTCAGTTTCCTCATCTGAAAATGAGCTGGAGAAGGAAATGGCCAACCATTCCAGTGTCTCTGCCAAGAAAACCCCAAATGGAGTCATGGAGAGTCAGACGAGACTGAAACGACTCCTGGATCTTGCCTTGCTCCCACAGTACCTCTAGGCCTTTCCATTAACCCTGCCACTGAGCCCTCCTACCTGTGATGTCCCCCAATCAGAGCATGTGCTCCTCAGGAGCCGAGGCCGCCATCTTTCTCTATCTCTATCACTCACACTTAGCACAAAGCTTGGCCTACAGTGAGCACTTACTATACGGTTTTATTTTTAACTCATTCCTGATGGCAAGAACTTGGGGCTTATATTCAAATTTGATGGAGATGAAATCCCTAATATGCAATTCAGGTCATACAGATTAGTGATATCAGCAAAGTCTGCAATACCCTGATGATTCAGGAGAGCTGTCTGAACGTACCTTCATCATGTTGGCATTCTCCACTTTGGCCTCCTCCAGCTTGGGCTGCAACTGAACTAGTTCCAGCTTCATCTCACCGACCTGAACAGACACGATGCCACAGCATTACCCAACTGCAGTGGAAGCAGGCCTCAAAGAGCGGCCACAGCAGCTGAACCATAGCTTTTCTAGTGTGTGCACGTGTGTGTGTGTATAAATATATATGTGTGTATGCATATGTGTATATACATACATAGCTGTGTATATACATACACAGATATTTTTCTTTTTCTCCAACTACATGTTAAAACAATTTTTTAAACATTTTTTTAAAGTTTTGAGTTCCTAATTATGTCCCTCACACCCTCTCCTCCTCCAAGACAGTAAGCAATCAGATATAGGCCATGCACGTGCAATCATGTAAAACATTCCCATATTAGTCATTTTGCACAAGAAGACAAATGAGAAATGAAGGAAGGAAGGAAGGAAGGAAGGAAGGAAGGAAGGAAGGAAGGAAGGAAGGAAGGAAGGAAGGAAGAAAACGTGCTTCAGTCTGTATTCAGACAGTATCAGTTCTTTCTCTGGAGGTGGATAGCATAGCGAGTGAAGCATTAAAATAGGTGAGGAAGAAGTTCCCATGAGTCCCCTCCAGCTCCAGGATTCTACTATTCATTTAAATTGACTATAAGCTCATTGAAGGCAGGGGCTACTTATACTAGGTCCTTACCAAATACTAAATATATAGCTAAATGACCAGCTTGCATTCACAAGAGGCTTATCTTTTTTTAATCTTTTATACATAAAGTAGGGTAGTTCCATATGTGCATGTTGTCTCCAGTGACAGAATAGAAGCCCCTCAGGGCAGGGAGTGCTTCACTGTGTTTGAGAATTGATGACTGATTTGATAGTGTTTGTCGTCTTGATAACATTCCTACAACAAAAAACTTAAGCCCATATTTTAGCAAACATAAGAGGTCAAATGAAGAGGGATGCATCATTCTCAAAAGACTGAAATAATGAAGAAACAAGATCTCTTTTTCTTTTTGCCTCATGGCTAACGTGACTTCACATGTATAATCAGTTTGCCTTCTCAGTGGGTGGGGGAGGGAGAAAATTTGGAAGGCAAAAAAAAAAATTTTAATGAATGTGGAAAAAAATGAATATGTTTAGAAAATAAATAAATTTTAAAAACAAAAGATCACATTATATAAGGAGAAATCTTTTTAAGAGACCAACGACTTAGATACTAGAGGAATTTCTCTTCAAAACAAATAAAGGGGAACCCTAATGTAATGTTGTCCTTTCTTAAATAGACTCAGATGTTGCATGGACCAAATCATGCCCTCTGAAATAGAACCCCAAAGACGGCTGCAATTGCATCAGCCCCTAACACATATTAGCAATGATGCCACAACCCCAATGGTGGCAGCTGGTCCGCCATTCCCAGAACACTCTGCCTTCTCACCTAGTTTTCTTCAAAATTCAGCTCAAGCAGTGCCTCCTAAACAATCCTCCGAAGTTATCAGACCCCCTCCTCCAAAATTTATTTTGCATCTAGTTCATATTTAATTTTCCATGTATATACTATTCACCCCTTCCCAATTGTAATATAAGCTCTTTGATGGTAGGGACTTTTTTTTATCTTCATATTCCCTGGGCCTGGCACACAACAAGAACTTAATAAATGATTGGTGATGAATTTTTGGCGGTTTCACAAATCCTCTGTCTGTAAAAGCTGGTTACACATGGCCAAGTACAAGAGGCACCTCACAACATCCAAACTCCATTGAAGAGATTATCGTCAAGAATAAAGGATCCTCTTTCTTCTGCTTTTCAGGCAGAGGCAACCCCACTTCCTCCGAGGTCTGGGGCAGTTTTCCTGAGGGATGGCCTTGTGAATGCTGCAGGGACATGTGACTGCTGCCTGGCTGAGAGACGGCAAAGCTGTACCTCTACAGACAGCATACACGAGGCAGATGGCACATCGGTGGGCTGAAGGCTTCAAGACGAGTAGTCGATAAAAACAACTTAGACTTTGGGAATGGCATAGAAGAGACCTCCCTAAAGCCACCAACATGAGGCAGCCAGCTTGATCCTCACCCTTAAAAACCTGGAAGCTGCTAAGAGTGGTATCTGCTGGGTGAGATCCCCCTCTCTCTCCTTGGGCGAGTGGTGATCTTATCGGATTCCCAGCCAAAGAGCCCCTTTCTTCTTGGCTTTCTTTTGTTGTTTCTACTCTGCAGAATTCCCCCCCCCCCCAGTCTCTGTTTACTCTTTACTTTGATAAAGAGGCACACTAGCTTTGGGGATGGTCTTTCTATTACCTAGAGTTTAATGAGAGGGCAATAGGAAACTATTCCCTGAAAATAATCAGGGAAACTGTGATTTATTCTGGTCCCCAAAATCTCATATTCCTATACTATCATTATCTAAAGCATGGTAAATGGATGTGATTTTAGCCCAGTAGCCCTTTCAGAGATGGAAGTTAGGGAGAGACAGTCCAATCATGAGCCTACTCCATCCCCAAAAGCTTCTGGCAATGATGTGAGCCTTCCCACTACTCTCCACAAAGGCAAAAATCAGTCTCCCTTGGAGACAGGGTGAGCCAGAACCCAGATCAGATACCTATGCATGCCATATGCAAACCAGATATATCTTTATATCAGATAGCTATCCACATATACCTTATATATGGAGGTGAAATAATATCAGAAAAGTGTTATCGGTCTTCTTGTTCTTGTCCCTCCTCCTCCTACCCACCTCCCACTGCCATTCTTAGGAAGTTGATGATTTTTACCTGGGATTCAGCAAAAGCTAATTTATCAAGCCCATTGGTGTATCTGAATTTGGCTTTCATGACAGCCTGGCGCTTCTGAGTCAAAAGCTGCCGGAATGCTGCGATCAATTCCAGGTAAGATGTAGGAGTCACATAGTTATGTCGTCCCAAGTCTTGCAAGAACCTAAAATACAGATAGATAACAGGATCAGTTGGACTTACTGGATGTCACAAATCAAGAGAGAAAATGTGACATACTGGGCATTAAGAGGAGTGCATTTATTAAGCACCTTCTGTGTGCCAAACATGGTACTCAGTGCCAGAGGTATAAAAACAAAAATGAAACACTCTTTGCTCAACCACTTAATTTCATCAATAGAAACAGCACAGATACATAAAAGTCGATGCAAAGGATTCAAAGTAAGTAGAGAGGGTCACTAGACAGGAGGAAAATGTCAAGTGTTAAAAGTTGAATTTTTATTCTCTGACTGTGGGAAATGTCTATTTTCTGACACTCTAAATGTATGAAGATGCCAAGGTTGTACATGATGCCCATTCAACGGATGTAGGTGCAGACAGACCTAGGAGGATGGGCTTGCAATGGAAAGCGGTCACTGTGCCTTTGGAGAGTTTTCTCAAAGCCTACACACTCCAGGCCACTGCCCAGAGTCAGCTGGCTCCAGGGCAGCAAACCCACGTGCCTGCTCCAGGGGGAAGGGCACAAGACAGGTCTAGCAGAAAAGAACAGGATTGTAAGGCCTAACGTGGGCCAGAAATGTGAGCTATTATCAGTGCTAACTAAGTGGTCAATAATCAGTCAACAAATATTTACTTAGCACCGGTTGGGTGCCAGGTACTGCTCAAAGGATCTTTTCAAACAAGGAAGCAACCAAACCCCATAGATCCACTGGGCCATCCACAGTCAGACATTCAACCAGCAGCAGCAGCAGCAGCACTGAATTACTATAGAATCATTCTACACCCAGTATCTCATCTGAGTCTCACGCAAGCCCAGTGAGGTAAAGACTTCAAGAATTAGGACTCCCACTTTACAGATGAGGAAATGAGGCTCAAGGAAGACAAATAAGCAGCCTTGTATACCAGAAAGAGCACTGGTTCTGAAGTCAAAGGATCTCGCTTCAAATCCTTACTCTTCTACTTACTCTATGTGTGAGTAAGTCACTTGAGTTTCTCCATGTGGAAAACATAAGGGTCTGACTAGCTGGCCTGAAAGTCCCTCCTAGGTCTAGATGCTGAGCCTACAAGTCTCGCTGTGGAAGAAGTGACACGGGACATGACTTTGATGACATATGACATATATGACGTGACAGGGAAGTGATGATTTCTCAAGGCAAAAATATGAACTAAAATCTCCTAGCTCAACCTTCTAGTCTCCACCCCACATGACAGGCTGGGTGCGGTACACCCACTCTGGGAAGGAGCTGGACTCCAAGCATGATGGGCTTTGGGTTTTCTTTTACATTTCCTCCATTCCCCAAAGGACACCAACACAAGAGGGTCACCATTTTTAAAATAACAACCAAGATCCTAAAAAGATTTGAACAAAGTAAAACACACACACAAGCACACGCTGCCACACACACAATTCCTAAACCTTTCAAAGGGGAAACATTCTAAACAAGCAAAGAAATACTGTCATTTTTGTCAAAGACGTCCATGAACCTTGCTGAGAGATCCATAATGGATGTGTGAAAGTGTTTACAGATTGGAACCACTTCTTGTCTCTCGGTTTTTGTGAGCTCCAGAGTTTCCAAGAATTTAATGGCCACACGCTCCAAGGCATCTTCGGGCCACGGCTGAGAAAGAAAATGATCGTATGAAATACAAACATTTCAATTCTTTTCCTACTAGAAGGCAGTAATATCTGAGGTTGTTCACTTTAGCAAGTCATTTACTGAGCACCTACTTGTGCCAGGCTCTGCTCAAGATCCTGGAGATACAAAGACAGAAATGAGACCTCCAGGAGGCCAGACTGTGACCACAAGAAAACAGTGCACACACATATAGAAGCATCAGTCAACTGCCGTATGCCAGGCACCAATCTAGGGACCTAGAGGCAAAACTTACAGTCTCTCCTGTCAAGGAGCCTACATTCTTCTGGGGAGATATGATATGTACAGAGATAAGTTAGTATAAGCTAATTTACATTCTGTGGGTTGGGAGAGGATACTTGGACACAGAAAATACAAAATTTGCCCTCAAAATATTTCTTTGTATAAATATTCTATCTCTCTCTCATCTCTTTTGAGATCAGAGACTATTTTGGTTTTTGCCTTTGTGTTAAGAGAGCCTCTCACAATACCTGGCACATAGTAGGTATTCAATAAATGTTCACTGAATGAATGAACTACTATTAATCAGCTTTTCTGCTAGAAATAACAGCAATGGAATCTAATGGAATGAGACCTTTTTCAACCAATTTTCAACCAATTCAACATTTTTGAGACTTGAATTCTAGAAGAGGGAAATCCTGGAAGGTCAATGACCAAGGGTGACAAAATTCTAAGTTTGTTGCAAAAATGAAATAAAACCAGTCTAGTGACAAACCTGGAACCAATCAATGGTACAGCAATTAATGAGGGATGGGAACTGCCTCAAGCGATTGCGAAAAGCATCACCAATGGGACTGAAAGCAACGACAACATGGAGGTTGTCTCGACATTGATTCACGAAGAAGGCGAACAGGGCCAAGGGACTGAGTTCTCCATGTTTGATGCCAGCCTGGGCTGCCGGACGAACACCCTATGGAGCAGAAGAAGAGGATGTGATCACTGAAAATGGAAAGGATTATTAAAGATTATTAAAATCTGTCTTCAAGGAACATTTTTATCCTTCCTTCCCTCTATAAACATCCTCATTAATTGGACATTCTCTATGTTTACCTCAGAGACATGGCTTGTTTATAGACTTAACTCTCAATGTAATTTCCAGTCCCAAGATTCTATGCATCAGTCAGGCTATATGCCAGGCATTTTGTTGAGCACTGAGTAGGCAAAGAAAAGCAAATATACCTTTTGTTTCCATCAGTGTCCAAAACACTAAGAGTGGTCAATAAATATAGAAGAAGGAGGAGGAAAAGACAAAGACAAAGAAGAAGAAGAAGACAATGACGACGACGAAGAAGACGAAGAGAAGAAAAAGAAGAAGAGGAGGAAGAGGAGGAGGAGGAGGAAGAAGAAGAAAAAAAGATGAGGAGGAGAAAGATGATGAAGAATTATTTCCAACATCCCCAAATTGAATTTCTATTGAATTGAATTTTACCTGTTCAATTCACCCACAACAAATTCATTTAAAGACAATTCACTTAAATCTAGTTTGCCCACAAGAGTAGGCAAAGCCTCACAGATGTGTTATCTGCTAGTCAGGGCTCCATGAGAACCTCCTTCTCCATGATCACCCACTACTTTCTACCCTTAATCTCAAACATCTGGGGAATGATCCAGGGGGCTGACCAAGGTTAATACAAAGCTGGGCCCATCATGCAGGACTGTAATTCAAAGCTCAGCCCCCACCTACCAGAGACCTTTTCTAATCTGACAGCAGCTATATCATCTTGCATGCTCCTTCTCTATATGTGGCATGTATTTACATATTTTTATAGAGAGTTTTCAGGAACAGAGAGGAGCTGGTCCCTCTGTCCCCCGCACTCATCAGACCTCATTCTGTTCTTGGCACCACTGTCTAAGAAGGGTTTGGATTAGCTGGATAATCTGCAGAAGAAAGCAGATGGGATGGTGAAAGGACCTCAGACCATGTTCCATGAGGATCTACTGAAGCAGCTGGGCAGGCTTGTCTTGGAGAAGAGGAAGCTCAGGGAGGGACATGGCAGCTGAATTCAAATACATGACAGGCTGGTATATGGAAAAGGAATTAAAGCTTGTTCTATTTGGCCACAAGGGCAAAAACAAGGGAAACAAATAAACAGAAGGTGCCAAGAGGCAAGTTGGCATTTTGCACCAGATGAAGTTTCCTATCCATCAGAGTTGTCCAAATGTGGAATAAACTACCCTGAGACACTGCGAGTCCACCCTCTAGAATGTCTTTGAGAAGAGGCTGTCAAGTCCATCAGGTGGGTATTCTTTCAGGTATGGGTAGGATGACATGACAGCTGCCAAGGTCCTTCCAACTCCCGATTCTGAGCTCTGCATAACCTGCTACTTCCTTTGAGAGAAAAGAAGCTCCTTGAAGGCAGGGGCTTCCACTTCTGTCTTGTTATCTTCAAAGCCTAAGGTCCTCTGAAACACAGTCATGCTTAATCAATGCCTGTTCGCTGATACCGTCTCATTCAGAGCAGGAGCTGAGTAGAAGACAGCATTCCATGTGAACTGGTGAAGTCATTTTGAATGGTGGTATTCACTGGACCAGGGCAGTACATGCAGGTCTCCAGTATTAGTTTATGATGATATCACAGGATCAAAGGAGCCCAGACATGGATCCCTTGCCAGGCACCAGTGGGAGCCAACATGCACCATGGGCCATGGGTGTCAAACTCTAATAGAAAGGGGTTACCCTAATCTGTACAAAAGGATCTCTTTAGGCTGCCTGCAACTTAGTTTTAAAATGTAATGTTATCTATGTTTTATTGCATTTGTATTTATTTTGTTAAATATATCCTGATTACATTTATATCTGGTTAGGGCCATATGAGAATGCTGTGGGACACTCGCAGCCCATAGGCCATGTTTTTGACGACCCTGCCCTAAACTGATCTAGGAGGTTCCAAAACGTACCTTTTTTTGTCCATATAACTATAAGAGACTTTAAAATACATCATTTTTCCATTCACAAGACCAAGTAAGGTTAAACAAATGAGCTGAATTTTGTATCATCACAAACAAAATGTCAAACTTAGTATCATGTCTTAGAGCAGAGCTCCTTGATCTGGGTTCCATTAATTTGCTTTTTAAAAAATTTTGATAACTATTTCAATATAATTAGTCTTCATAGTAATCCTACATATTTTATTTTATAGACTTCAAGGGATACCAAGGGGGTTCATGACCTTAAGGTTAAGAAACCCTGTTTTTAAATGAAGTTAAGACCTATAATAAACTCACTCCTCCATTTTTCAGTTCACAAGGGAACAGTATTTCATCAAGATATGAAAACCCGCCACACGTACCTCCATCACTTCCTGTTTTTCATCTGCTGCAAAGATGTTTGGGACTTCGCCGGTGTTGAGCACGCTGTCAACATCCTCTAAAAACGCTTCCTCCTTTATCTGTGTGTCTGTGATGAGGAACACTGTCTTCAAGCCCTTCATCCCTGCACTCCTCAAGAGGTTCTAAAGAGCAAAAAGGATGACACAATCCGGTAGGAATATGCGATCCCTCCCCCCTCACTCTCTACCCTCAGTCTGAGGATCATACATTTGAAGTTGGAAGGGACCTCAAAGGTCATCTAATCCAACGTCCTCATTTCACAGAGATGAAAGCCCAGGGAGACCAAGTGACCATTATCATCATAGTAGTCATGACTATCAGAGCCCAAAAGACCTTTCTCAAGGTGAGTGGGTCACTCAGATACCCTAGCAGCTCTACATCTGTGTCTAGATGGCCCTAGACCACAGCAGCACCAAGTTACAGAATGGTAACAAGGAAATCACCTAGTATTGATTAGTCTGATTTTTTCATTTGATTATAGGATTAAATTCTCTTCTTTAGGAGAGGCTAGCCCTAACAACTAAACCAGACAATCTACCTATAGATTTAGTGAAGAGATAGATTAGGATTAGGAAGACTAGCATTTAGTAGCAGATAATTTAGAAGAACAAAATAATCCTAAGACTATAAGGTAAAAACAAAATAAAGCACCTTTTGCCTTAAATTCTTATCATTTGAAAACCACCGCCCACACCCCCAATCAGAGTTATGATCTAAATTTGTAACTGTGCTTGGGAAAAGTTACTTTGAAGTAGACTAAACTCATAGCATTTGGTTAAAGTAAGTGTAGTATCTTCTGAATTAGCCTGCTAAAATATAGCAAGAGGGTTAAAGAAAACCTAGTAAATATTCAATACGCTAGCCAACTAAAGGGAAAAACATCAGTCTTATTATTTATATAGTATAAGTTTGCAAGTGGTTCAAGTTATAACTGAGAAATTGAAAACTAACCATTCTAAAAGTACTACAGAAAGCAGGCCTCTGACGTTCTTTATACTTTAAGAACAAGAAGAAAAAATCCCTGGCACGTGGTAAATGCTTTAGAAATGAACTATTGCTAACTCCTTAATTAGCTGGCTTGCTGGGTGTTGCCTTCTGTTCCTGAGGACATGACTTTGTTAGAGTCAAATTACAGTGTGTCCGACTGTGACTGATCAGACCAATGTGAGCTTGGAATGCTCTACCAGAGACTGGGCAAAAATAGTCCATGGCACATTTGGGGTGAATTCTCTAAATTTGCACACCTCAAGTTTCTTTTGAGCTACTTCAGTTCAGCTTTGCTCATAGAGCACAATACCTTCTCTGATGTGGGCACATCATGCTCGGTGGCCCTGTGCCAGTGTCTCCCCATCACACAATTAATTCTAAAGTTCTTAAGAGACACCTGGAGAGTATCCTCAGATTACTTCTTCTGACCACTATATGAACACTTGCCCTGTGAAAGTTCTCCATAAAATAGTCTTTTTGACTGTAATTACTCCATACTGCATATCTCTATACTGGGTTTTAGATGTTACTAGACTGTTATGTTATTGAAATATATAATATCAACATGATATATCATTACACATTAATAAAACACCAAAGGAGAAAGGATAGATGATTTTCCCTGTAACGCAATTTTAAAATGCATTCCATTGAATTATTGTCATCTGCCTAGTAATAAGTTTCATATTTTACATTGACTAGTAATAAATTTCATGTTTTAAATACTAGAGTTAGCAAAATTTTCTCTTGCAAAAAAAAAGCTGTAGATCATGTATCTATTACAGAATGTGACTAATAAGTTTGAAAACTGTTCATATTTAATGAGACATATTTGTTTTAAGAAAATAAAAATAATGAAACTGTTTCACTGTTGGAAGAAAAGCAGAGTAAAATTATTTTAAGAGCTTTTAGTCTGGGAGTGTCCTTGAGACCAGTCCTGCTGACCATATTGTAAAACTCTAAAGTGCTGTAGTTTAAGAAGTCAGACCTCTCCCAGCAAAAGGAGGAAATTTAGGAGTTAAATTTTAAATAATGTGAATTTCACCTCAGATCATTTAATAAAACCATGAGATGTTATCTGTTAATAATTAGTGTGTAGAACAGTGCCATTTTTGAATGACTATTCACTATGTGGAAACCAGTGTTCATTGTATTCATGTAAAACTCCAGAAGGCGGTATTGATGTCATTTGTCCAGCTTAGCCAACATTCAACCAGCTTGCCTCACCATCATTTCCCATGGGAGTTGCTCTCTTCCATTTCTTTGGTAGGTTAAATATTTTTCTAGAACATACAATGCTTTTTATATCAGGAGCCTTCTGAGAATGACTGAGAAGATAACAACCCAACTGGATCACTTTCTCCTCTCTTTCCTCAGCTATGAAAAGAGGAGCTTAAACCAGGTCATCTCTCACACCCTGTCCATCCACAAAAAGCTTTTCACTGTGACTGATCACTTTTCCAATCCACACACTTTCTTATTGGTAGAGGGCTCTCTTAAAAAACATTCTTCATAGAAGACTTTGTCACCATCTTACCTTGAGATCATCTCTCCATTCATTCATTCCATAGCTCTTGGAAATTTCTGGTTGAAACATGTGCATTTTTGCCATAGACGTGGCAAGACGGGTCATAGATTGGCGACCGCTTCCTCCCAAACCAACCAGCAAAGCATTTCCACCAGACTGCTTCAAGATTCGGCAAATTCGAGACAGGTGTTCCAACACATACCTGCCATGGAACCATCATCAATGAAACACGTGGATGTCAAGTGGAATGAATCTGTTTTATCACATATCTGAGGAGACTATATTATTTACCCAATAAGAAGGTGACGGCTGATGATAAATACATACATACGTATGTATGTATATATGTGTGTGTGTGAATTTTAAACAGTGGTTTCAGTTGGATAATTTGGAGACAAACAAAAAAATAATTAAAAGTTAACTCTAGAACAAGGGTTCTAAACTGTAGCACATGGACAGAATTTGCGGGGTTCACGAATTTGGAAGAGGTAAACTCAGGTCTTCCTGAGGTCCACTGCTCCATCCATTGGGCCACCTGTATGTTTCTAAAACTGACAGGAACCCCTTCAATTTACAGATTAAAGAAACAGCTTTAGAAAAGTTAAGTAACTCGCCTTGCGTCATACAGCTGGTAAGTGTCTAAAATGGGATCTGAACCCCAATTGTAATGACTCCAAATGCAAAGCCCTGCTCACTGCACTACACCACCTCTCCCTCCACAGAGAATACATTCAGTGTTAGGAATGTCTTCCTCGATCCATCCGTTAATAAGCATTTATTTGGCACACATCACAAGAGCCCACTCTGAGAAATTACCCCACTTGCACTTCCTTTGATTATGGCAATACCAGACAATAACATGATCACTCTTTGTTCATCAACCACTCACTGACACTATAACTTCTATTTAAGAAATGGAGAAGTCCTTTCACCTATCAGAATGAAGATTGGGTTAGCAATAGGTCAGTCAGTCTAAAAGTGCCTGGCAGCGTCTAGGAGAGCCTTACTGAACGCTTGATGGGAGACCGAAGCCTCGGTCGCCAATGGACACACCTGAAAATGACAAGGTTCATTCTTGTCTTGTGAGTCTGGTTATATTCCTCCAAACATATTTCAACCACGTTGCTGAAATGCTGCACATTGGGAATTTCTATGTAAAGTCTCTCATCTCCTTCAAGGTCTGGATTCATGTAATCCCCAAACAGGAGACTTCTTAAATCCTCCTCCTTTACCTAGAATATGCAAGGGAGGAAATGTTAAAACTCGTTACATTTCAACTGATAACAGCTAATGTTTAGAGGGCACTTGAAGGTTTGCATCATTTGATCCTTGCAATAATCTTGGGAGGTCATTACTATTCTCATCCCCATGTGACAGAGGAAGCTTAGACTAAAGAAAGTGAAGGGACTTCCCCACGGTCACTCAACAGCTAGTAGGAGTCTGAGGCTGGATTTGAACTCAAGGCTTCCAGACTCCAAGCCCTGTGCTCCCTGCTCTGCGGTCACCTTGCAGCCTTTGAAACACTTGTCATCTAATCAATGTTTTCTCACAGGAGTTCTTAACTTGGCACACAATACGTTGCTATAAATGATTCCCTTTGTAATCTGCTCTGTTTTATCTTGGGAATTCACAAATACAATTTTGAGGGGTCCACGTGCATCACCAGGCTGCTGGAGGAATGCATGATACACAATGTGATGTTGGTCATCATTTTTCTCTCTCAATTTGGCACACAAACAAATTGTGCTTGTGGAAGGGCCTGCCAGGTCCAAGCAGCGCTTGTCAGCGCCTCTATAGCCAAACAGTTCCTCACCGGGGCATTCTGCTTTTTCAGGTGTGAGAAGATAGTGTCGAAGTTCTCTTTGAAGTGGTCTTTTACGACAACCTTGATCAATTCGAACAGCCACTCTCTGTCATAGTCGTCCACCAGGCGGTCGTAGAACACACGCAGGACCTCGTGGACAAAGAGCCGCACCATGGTGTGCTTGCTCTCCACAAAGTCCCTGCGGATGAGCAGACAGCCCAGGATGACCCGAGAGAAATCCCGCAGGTTGAACGTGTAGTGAGACTTGGCCGGCGTGGGCAACAAACTCTCCATGGACCGTTTGTAGATCTTGAGATACACAGAGAGAAAAAGTCACCAAGCAGGAACAGAACAATAGCAATCACTCAATCCCTCAGTTTAGAACACACTGAGACTGACGTCTAGCATGCTGGATTCACTGACAAATAACCTAACAATAATAATTGACATTTAGCATGTTAAGACTCATTGACAATGGAATAATAATCATTGACAGTTTGCATATTGAGACTCGTTGACAAATTATGTAATAATAATCATTGGTGGTGCAGTGAATAGAGCACCGGCCCTGGAGTCAGGAGGACCTGAGTTCAAATCCAGCCTCAGACACTTAACACAAAAACTAGCCGTGTGACCTTGGGCAAGTCACTTAACCCCAACTGCCCTCCAAAAAGCAAAAAACAAAAAAAAAAATAATAATCATTGACATGCGTCACACTTGACCATTTGCAGCCCTTTATGGGCACTTTCTCATCTGAGTCTCACAACCATGTGAGTTAGGTACACCAGGAAGAATCATTCTCATTCTGCTCATGAGAAAACTAAGGTTTGGGGACATCTAAGTGATTTATGAATGAATGGATGAAAAGACATTTGTCAAGTGTTTGTATGTGCCAGGCACTGTACAAAAGCAAACAAAAACGAAGATAACACATCAATGGGGAGGAAGGGGCGGGCAGTGCCAAAGGAGCCCAGAGACTGATTTGGTTTGGAAATGGCAGAGAAGGAAGGGGAAGGCCTGATTCCAAGCAAGATAAAGGATTTGTTTGGGCAGTTAACACTTACAGCATCATGGAATCATAGAATCAGAGCTTGCAGAGACCCTTGGAAGTCACCAGGTTCTACAGGTTAAGTGACTTGCCCAGGGTCCTGAAGCTAAAAAAAGTATCCAAGGAAGGATTTTAACCTAGACCTTCTTGACTAGTACACATTGAGTCCCCTATCCACAATGGCACACTGCCTCCTAAGAACTCTTCATTATACTTAAAAGCAAAAAGAGTTATATCTCTTCCAGAGTTGGAAGTATGAATTTTTTCTCCTAGGGCACAAGCATTAAGGGAATGGTCTGATGCCAGAGGGCAGAGGACAACTTAATATTGGAGAACAGTCAGATGAGAGTAGGCCAACAGGTAAAGTCATACCAGGAGAGCGAGCAATCCATGCCCTAGAGGGGAGGTTGGGGGGAAACATGGGCCCATGAAGGGGTCCTGCTACCATAAGACAGTAGCCCCAGTTTGGGAGAGAGGAAGATAGTATTATACAATGGCACAGAGTACCAGGAGAAATAGAAGGCAAGGCACCGGGATGGCTGACACTATTTCCCAGGAGAAAGTCAGTGACCTGAAACAAAACACAGTGAGCCCCACACTAGTTATGGCTCTTCTGACTGGTCTGATCAAGCCTGTAGACAAGTCTCTGCTGCTACTGCAACCATCATCATCAATCAACATTTATTAAGCGCCTACTATGTGCCAGGCACCAGGCTAAGTGCTAAGCAATCGAAGGAGCTGCCCGCTGAAAAGGACTAACTGGCATACATCCTCCTCCAGGGTAGAGAGAGGAGTGGTGGGGAACCCAACAAAGCTGCCATGAGAGTCCAAACAGCCTGCCCCAAGGGCTCTCATGAGTCCCTCACCTCCATAGTTGCAGTGACAATTTGATTTCCCACAGCAAAGTACTCTGGCATGAAGTCATGAGCCCTTAGGTAGAAAGCTACGATGGCAGAGAAGATCCGGGTCATGGTTTCATCACTGAAGGTGTTGATGGAGCAGATGTTAAAATGGCGGATAAATCGCGGTGTGACAGGATTCCTTCCCCCACCTGGTGGGCCCATGGCGGCAATCAGCTGTATGTCGACCAGGAGAATTTTAGTCGTGTCCTTCAAATCATACCTTCAAAGCACCAAGATTTTGAAATCCATCATCACTCTAACCAGACAGTGCTGCACCCAAAAGGTGTCTCCTATTTTCCCTTATCTTACAGAACAGGGGACCCATTTCTCAACCAGCCCCAAAATAAGGACACAGGGTTGGACAAGGGAGAATAACGAGAAGCAGCTAGACTTATACTGCATTTAAAGATTAATTTGTTTGATCTCCACATCAACCCTGAGAGAGAGGTATCAACGTCATCCCCTTTGTACAGATAAGGAAGCTGAATTAGAGAGAGGTCAAGTGACTTGGCCAAGGGCACACAGCTAGTAAGTGTCTGAGGCAGAATCTGAACCCAGGTCTTCCTGACTCAAGTCAAGTCTATCTACCATGCCACACAGCCTCCTCAAAATGGGGGCAAGAACCACCCAACAATCAGCTAGTACAATCTGAGGTGGTGGAGGAAGGGAAGCACCTGAACCCCAAGCTGAAGAAGAAAATGACAAACCATTCTAATACCTTTGCCAAGAAAACCTCAAATGGGGTGACAGGGGGTGAGATGCCACTGAGAAATGATGGAAAGACCCCCGGGGCCCCTGACTTAGCTGCGAAGGAGGACCTGCCCCAGGTTGGAGCTCCTACCCCCCACCGCTGACCCATGCCTGACATTCACAGCCCTCAGTGGCCATGGAGTCTAGCCTCCTCATCTGATGGGTGTTGGGAACTGAGTCCCAGAGAAACCAACAGCTTGTCCCAGATCACACAAGACAACACAGCCTCATCATTCCAAGGCACTGTTCTTTGCTCTCTCCAGAACTGACCAGAAGACACAAAACAGGTGGGAGGGAAAACTGGGGTGAGGGAGCCAGTCCATCCTAGACTGGGGAGAAAATGCAGAACCAGGGAGGAAAGGGGAAACCGAGGCATTAGGGAAATGGTGTGAGCCACCAGGGCCTTACAAAAAGATGGGGCAAGACTATTTAGACATCCTAGCCCTTCAGACAGGGCTGAAGGTGGAGCCATGGAAAATCAGGGTCCTGGGGTTAAAAGGGACCTTGGAAGCCTGCTGGTCCAGCCCCTGACTGGCCAGATTTGAATTCAGGTCTTCCTGACGCTTGGCCCAGAACTCTATTCACCAGGCCACCTAGAAGCCCACACACACACATCGATTCATAACCTCACTTGAAGAGTTACCAATTTCCATAGTCAAAAAACTGGCGTAATAACTCAATGGGTGGCTGAGCTCCGTATTTCTCCAATGCTGGCATATTCATATCATCTATGAATATCACACACTTCTTTCCCATTGGAGGGCCAAACACTCCTTTGCGCCTCTTGTCCAGCCTTGCCATGATGATGTTCTACAATGCAGAAGAGAAAGAGGCCCACCTGAACATGGCTCTGTTATCATTAATGACTACTTATCCTAAAAGGCAGGCTTAGTAGTTAGGGGATTCGTCCATCAGAGTCACCACTAACCACAAAAACGAGCTTCCATCTTGCTTCTTGATGATGCTTAGGGCATAAAAGTCAGAATAAAATAACAAGGATTGAATTGGTTACGTTTTAATCCTGCCATACAACCCACCACCACCATTTTGTTTTTAAGTAGGGAATGTAAAGCTTGAAAAGTCAGATTCATGTAGTCACTTAACAAGTCACAGAATCACAAAATCTCAGAAATGGAATCACTAAGCATTTATCAAGCACCTGTGATGTTTCAGGCCCTGTGCTAGGCCCTGGGGATATAGGGAGAAAATAAAACCACCCTACCCACCGTCCATTCTATCACAGAAGTCAAGAAGTACACAGAAAATAAAGATGAAGGAGGTAGTTCAGAGACCATCTGGTCCCACCTGCTTCTGACCAGGAATCCTCTCTGCAGCCCCAATGTGTGACAAATGTCTTCTGGCTTCTCCCGTGTCTGGCTCAGTGCTTGTTTTCCACCCTCCCGGCTTTCCCACCACCAAGTGCCAGCTTCATGATGGGGCTCTGGCTCCCGATGACACTGTCTATGATCAAATACAAGCTCCTCCCTTAGGCACCTCAGGCCTGGCTCTGACCCCGGCTCTCTGGCCTACTCAGTGTCCTGTGCAAGCCGGATAACCTGGCCCCCGGCTCAGTTTTCCTCCCTCACACAGACCTCTGGTGCTTCAGCCATCGCCCATATCCTCACCCAGAGTCACTGGGTCACAGATTCAGAGTCAAAAGGGGCCCTATGGGTCATCAAATCCAGTACCCTCATTTCACAGATGAGGACACCAAGCCTGAGAGAGAGGAAACACCTAGCAAGCATCAGAGGCAGGATTTGAATCCAAGTCCAACACACCCTCCCCTGACACCAGGCTCTCTCTCCCCCTTTCAATTTCCTCTTCCTTCAAATGCTACCTACCAGCCTCTAAGCAGTGAGTGCCTCCCCCAACTCCCCAACTTTTTTATTTGTGCACATTCAGAATATGCCTGTGTTTCTCTCCCCCCACAAGCTCCCTGAGGTCACTTTTGTCTTTGTATCACCAGAGCCTGGATCAAGATAGTACATAATGAATGCTTGTTGACTGACTGATTGTTTTTCAATTATTTTTTTCTTCTAGAAACTTCTCTTTGGCTTCTTTTACTCCACATTATTTCATTTTTCCCTTTTTTTGTCCATTCTCTTTAAAATCATTCTTTTCTTTTTCTGAAAGATGACTTTCTTCTAATAGTTTTTTGCAGGGTGAGAGCATAGTTTGATTTGGTTCATTTCTGGTTTGATGGGACAAAAGGAAATGCAGCTTCTGATAAGATGGCCCACCCCTTCATCGCCTCAAAACATCCAGAAATGCGCCAGATCAAGTGAAAGAATAACAAAACAGAGGAGGAAGGAAATTATTTCTAATAGAAAACCCAGGAGATACAGAAAAAAATTAGCAAGAAGTCCCAGGAGAATGAATAAATACTAGAGAGTAAAAGAAAGTCACGTGCAAACCTTGTAAGAGAAGGGTGAGCCAACAATAGCACAGCAAGGGCAAACCACTCCGAGAATGTCCAGAGTGACTCGGAAGCTCAGTCAGAGAACTAAAGAGAACCATCAGGAGGACCAGTAGAGCACTCAGAAGAAGAATTCAAAAGGAGAATCATGGTAACAGTTAGAACAACTGATCCAGATTCTCTCTAAAGCAAGAGACTTTGAAAAAGAGACTTAAAGATTCAGAACCAAAAAAAAAAAAAACCATAGAAAAGGAAGAAAGTCTATCAGAACAAAAGCAAAAGGCAGCAATATTGGAATACCTGAGACCTCTAAAAACAGAGCAAACAGAGACTGAATGTGGTGAGACCATCTAAGAATTATTGGGCTCCTGAAAAGTACATGTAATGGGAATCTGAAGATCTTTCCTGCCCCTGGACCCTCTGATAGGCTTAAATGGCTCCAAGAATGTTCCCTGATTTGAAAATATACTCTGCCCCATAATAGGCTGAATGTGGTCACATGGAGCCTGTGGCGGGAGGCTTATTTTTTAGGAATGGCCACACCTTGTTACTTTGTAATTGGACCATGGGTCAAGAGGGCTGTGACATTCTCTGACCCAGGAGAAGCTTATATATACACCCTGATGTGAGGTTTCCTTTGGGGATCACTTTGAAAAGAGCTATATTATTTGGCCAGAAGAGATTGGGAAGCCTTTGAGCCCCCTAGCTTTGAAAAACCCAGATGTTGGTGCTTCCCTCTCTGGTAACTTGAATAGGTAATGGATATGATGGTCAGATGGTTGGAAGCCCATCTGCTGAACTATTTCTTGGTCTGCTTGTAACTTGGGTTTGTAACTTGGGTTTGTATTCTCTGGAGTTCAGGGTGCTGACTTTTCCCCCTGAACTAGGTAAATGACATGTTTGTTTGATTAAAGAAAGATTGTTAGCCCATCTTGAGTTGCTTTCCTTTAGAAAAGCAGATCTAAGAACCTGTGCTAGCACCTGCCCTGGGTGTGCTAGCATGCTTGCTGAGACAGTACAATGAAACAAAAGGCCTAAGTACCATACTTTAGGAAACCATGGAAGAAAACTCCCTAGAAGTACTAGAAACAGGAAAGAGTATAGATGGGTGAAATCTACCTGTTGACGAGAGAGAAAACCCAAATTCAAATCACAACAAAAAACTGTGGCCATGCTCCAGGATTTCAACCTTAAACAGTAAATTGAACAAGCAGTAAGGAGGAAGCCCTTTGCAGACCAAAGATAAACAGTCTAAATCACCTAAGTCTTTGTTTGATTCCATGACAAATTCTATAACAAATTAAGAAAAGGACTAGATGTTTTTTTTTATGAAATCACTTTGTAACTTAATGGAACATATAATTCAAATTCTAGTTTAACCTTCAGTGAAAAAGCTTTTCAACAAAAGAGAGAAATTTTAATCATTCTTAATAAGGAAGCAAGCATTTAATATGCAATTTCATTAAACAAAAAGACATTTAGGAAAGTTAAACAAGTCCCCATGAAAGGACTAAGCAATCAATATTTAGATTTTAGAAATCCCATCTAGTTTAAGGAAAGAACTAAAAGAGCTCTTTTATGGGTGGAGCCCATGGGCTAGAGGATTCACAAAAATACCCAACAGACCTGGATGGGGAAGAACTGAATTTCCATTTCCTAAAATGTTGGAGTCCCAGATGAAGGTCCATTAAGCAGATGAGAAGATGAGGAGAAATGAGGGAACATACACACACACACACACACACACACACACGCACGCACACGCACACACTGTTGGAAAAAGGAGACAAGGCGGCTCCCTTTTATCTAGTCTGATTATCATCAAGAAAACAAAGATGTGTGTGGCCAAAGTCCACGAAAGGAGAGGAAAGGGAATTATCCCAGTGGTTAGGTGACATAGTTAAGAGAAAAGAGTTAATAGGACCAAATGTATGTAAAGCACTTCTCAAACTTTAAAGAACTGCATAAATGCTAGCTATTACTAGCCATTGCTATTATCATTAAGATCAAAAGGATCTTCTCCTGTTTGAAGAACCAACGCTGATGCTCTTCAGCACCCAGTCCATCAAGTGTCACTGGGCAGCCATGATGTCAGATGTCACCATCCCAAAGACATGGCTCAAATTGGTCAGATTCTCTGTGAAGCCAGACTGAACAGGAATCTTCCCTAAAATATTCCCACCCAAGAGACCTCGCCTCCATTTAAACAGCTCCAATGAGGAAGAACCCATTCCCTCTGACGGGGCATTCCAGCTTCGGAAATATCCAAATGCTAAGAAATCTTTCTTTCCATGGAGTTAAAATCTGCCACCTTGTAACTCTCCTTAGTGGCTCCTAGTTTTGCTTTCTGGGGACCAAGCAGAAAAAAAGTCAATCATGATTTCATAGAAGAGTCTTTAAATACTTGAAAATGTCTGTCATACCCTTCCTTCCCATTACCCCACCACCCCCACTCCCTCCCCAAATCTTCTCTTTTCAAACCTAAAAATCCCTGGTACCAATTAGTTCTTGAATAACTGAGTTTCAAGACTCTTTACCACTCAATCTCTGTCCGTTGGAATACGCAAAGCATGTTCAGGGAAAAGTAAGATCACCTCAGACAGGGCACAACTTTAACACTGAAACTTTAACACTGAAAAGGAATACTGAGATAAAGTTGAATAGGAATAAAATAGAGTTTTAGAAGGCTTTGAATCAAGACAGGCTAAGGAGCTAAGACACGGAAAGTGAATCTTGCTTAATGAGCTATTTAAATAAAAAGAGAAGAATAATATATATTTTATCGGTTTTAATCTGACCTGAACCTGATTGGCGCTGGTCCTTGCAGAAAAATTAACAAAGAATGGAAAATATCGTTCCCTGTTCAAATGGTGCATGAGCTTATCCTTCACATAGACTGATTTCCCAGTACCTGTTGGACCCACGAAAAGCAGTGGCCTTCATATTTAAAAGGAAAAAAAAAGATATAAATAGGTCAGTCAAAAGGGAAAATACAGGGGAAAAAAAACCCTGAAATTTCCTTAGGTCCATAAAGTTTTAAAAAACGTTTTGATAACTAACTATATTTCAAGGATTGGATTTTTCTAGTAATTCTACTTATTTTGTTTTATGCATTTAACAACATTCTTACCATGTGGACAGTCCACTGAAGAGATAGAACTACGAGCAGACAGCGGAAAGGACCCTGGATCTAGAGACTGAGGAACTGGGTTGAAATTCTGTCCTGTCTCTACTACTAGCAGTCTGTCTGACCTCGGGCAAGTCAACTCATCAACTGGACCTCAGTTTCCTTACCCCCCAAAACAAGGCATTTGGAGGAGAAGACGACCTGCAAGGTCCACTCTATCTCTGGAGCTGTATCAATGGAGCTACTATCTAGTGAAGAAAACGCCATCCTTCAGAATGATGAGACCTTCAGCAGGCCTACAGGAAATCCCTGGCACCTGAGCTCTGTAACTTACCACCTCAATCTGTTTTCTCACCTGAAAATGAGGGGCTTAGGCTAAAGCTGAGGTTTCCTGAGGTCTGGTCCATGAATTTTTTAAATGTTTTAATAACTAATTGTATTTCAATATGATTGGTTGATTTTGTAATCCTACACATTTTGTTTTATGCATTTAACAACATTCTTACAAGAGGGAATCCACAGGTTTCACTCAACTGCCTAAGGCCCATGAAACAAAAAAATGTAAAGAATTCCTGGACAAAAAAAACCCTCAAAGTTCCTTGTAGCAGTAAAATTCCCAATAAACTCAATTACTGTATTTAGAGTATCAGAGGATAAGAGAATTGCTTACTTCTCATACGTAAGACATAAGTCCATTAAAAAAGTATATCTAATTGTGTCCATCGTAGGGACTATAATTTCTTGAATCTTAGTAGTCTTATCTCCTAAAGAAGTAGATTTAATTAACTCATTCCAGTGGATCCACCGGCCTCGGTTCTTCATCTACCAAAAAAAAAAAAGAAAAAGATTACATATAGTTAAATCTGTGGATTTAAAATGGTTGAAAGATCTTCATCATTTACTCTTTAAATTACCATCTGCTTTGGAAGATTCGATATATATTTTCTTCTGGATGATTTTACTTTAATAGAGTCCAACAATCAAAACTAACCCTACTCCTTCCATTTCACACTTCACTCCTATCATTCGTCTCTTGACCCATCACTCCCCAATTCTTCAAACGCTGGGAAAATCAGCTTAATAAGATCCCAAGCAAATACGTGCTGAATCTTGAGGGGAAGGAAGGAGGGAGGCTCCAACTTCCATTAATCCAAAAAAATGAACTAAGCAGACATTAGTAAGTAAATATTCATTAAGCACCTTCTAGGTGCTAGACACCATGCTAAGTGCTGGAAACAGTCACTGGAAAGAGAAAGATAGTCCTTGCCCTCAAGGAGCTTACATGGGAACGGAATCGAACCAATGAAATGAATTCATAAAAACATATCATACGTATCACAGTTACTTTGAAACTTTGTGCAGGTGTGCCTCACATTACAAAATCAGAAAACAGTGGGTTTCAATGAAATTCTCAAACTTCAATTCTATTTCCAACACACCAAGGGGTTTGCTAAAAAAAAAAAAATCCTGTTGATGTCTTTCACTAAAGTGAAGAATGACATACGGTTTACAACATATCTAAATTAGGATGTTCGTATCCATACTGGGCTTGCTTAAAAGATCCTACTTAAGGGTGGAGAAACTGAAATTAAGTATACTGAGTGGCCTGCCCTTGACCACTAAAGAGAAGCTCAAATCTCCTGAGTTGCCTTGTTGAAGGCCTACACTAACAGGACCAACCAAAAACCCATTGAGGGTGAATACAGAAACCAGCTTCCATTTCTCCAGCGTTACTCCCCAGCATGAATAGGCACCAGTGCCCAAATCCAGGTTTCCTGCTTCCTCTCCCCAATACTGGCTTGACCCAGAGAAGTCAGTCTCGGCTGACTCTGTCTTGTTGCCCCTTGTGTCCTCATACTGTATTCTGGGATCTCAACCCTTACGAAGCCATTGGCCAAAGCTCTAGGCTCGGGGGCCATGGGACCTCTCCATCTTTGGCCAGCTTCAGCACCCAACCTCTCACGCACCTAACATCATACCTCATAGGTATAGTCATAGACCAGGCCTTTTTCATCAAAGTTGCATTCCCATTTGCCCACCCCAGGGGGTATTGGGTGTTCTTCATTCTTTCCTGCTATAATTTCTCTGATAAAACTATCAAAGGCAAGGCGTCCATTGGTGTCACAGCTTCCTCCGATGGACCAAATCAAAGAGAATATGAAGCAGGCCTGTTTCAACAAAAATAAGATTCACTACTTTCAAAATAAGTTTTTACCAATATTTTCTGTTCATCACCACCATTACTGCAAGTATTCCTCCCCTCCCCCTCCCCCTTTCCAAGGCCCACCCCTCTGACAAATAACATTTTTTTTTTTGCTTTTTGGAGGGCAATTGGGGTTAAGTGACTTGCCCAAGGTCACACGGCTAGTTTTATGTGTGTGTGTTAAGTGTCTGAGGCCAGATTTGAACTCAGGTCCTCCTGACTCCAGGGCTGGTGCTCTATTCACTGCACCACCTAGCCATCCCCCCTCCCCCAAATAATATCTTTTAGAGAGAAAAATAAATCAGTACAACTAATTGATACATTGATAAAGTCATGCAACCACTGAGAACCTCCCACCTCCATGATCAGGTAGGTTGTGAGTATCCTCTCAGATGTCGCCAGTTGAGTCCTATTAGATCTTCCCATTTTTGCTACATTTACTTTTGATTTTGTGGTGTATAATTGTCCTATCTATATAATTGCAGTCCTCATTTTTTTCCTTGGTTCTGCTCACTTCACTTTGCATTGGTTCACAGAGATTCTTCCAGGCTTCTCTGTATTTATTGCATGCACCATTTCTTACAACACAATAAGATTCCATTACTTTCATTTATCACACTTTGTTTAGCCATCCCCCAATTGATAAGGCATCTCTTCTGTTTCTAGTTGTTAGCAATGGCAGAAAGCACTGCTACAAATGTTTTTAGGGTACTGTATATGGGACTTTTTTTTCTCATTCATTGCTCTGTTGGAGCTCAGTAAGACAGTCTCTGGTTCAAAGGCTATAAACATTTTGATCACCTCATTTGCATAATTGCAAATTGCTTTCCAAAATTATTACACCATTTCACAGCTCCACCAACAAAGCGCTGGTCTATCATTCCACAACCCCTCCAACATTGACTGTCGCCATTCGAGAAGATTAAGATTGATCCTGTATAATTTCTTATGATCCTATTTACAATTAGTCCATTTTGTCCTGTTACTGCTTAAATCATTCTTCTTTTGTCTCTGAACTAAGTTCAGAGTTGAGCTGGCCTGTAATGGGTTAAGTTTAAAAAGCCAGCTCTCTTGGTCAAGGAAATGAATTGACTTGGGGAATGAGTGTCAACGGAAAAGGAGTTTGGTCCTGAAATCTTTACTCCACCAAGCTATGCTTCAAAGATGTTTGGTTTGCTGTCCAAAAGTCTGGGCCACTATCTTATACCCGCATTCAGACAAGTTAGTCCCCATTATCAAGCTTCCAGTCAATTAAGTTGTTCTTAATTGCACATAGTCATATACCCTGTTCTGTTCTTTGTTGTGTACTCCCCAAAACCTATAAAAGAGATGCTGTTCTTTTGCTTGGGGATAAATGGAAGAAATTCAGTGACCATTTATTGACAATTAGCATGCCCCTGCTAATAAATGTTATGCTGCTCAGAGATCTGCCTCAGTTTACTCTTTTGTTAAATTCTAATCACAACATATTTTTTGTCATTTTTTCCAATTTGCAGGGTATGAGGTGAAATCTCACAGTTGTTTTGATTTACATTTCTCTTATTATTACAGATTTGGAATATTCTTTCACATTGCTGTAAATACTTTGCAGTTCTTCTTTTGAAAACTGTTTGTTCATATACTTTAACCATTTATCTACTGTGGAATAGCTATTGGTCTTATTTATTTATTTATTGTTTACGTTTCATGAATAAGTCTCTTATCAGAGACATTTGATACAAATATTTTTTTTACTTTCAAACACCTCCTTTTTATTCCAGATGTATTAATGTTGTCTGTGTAAAAGCTTTTCAGTTTCAAGCAATCAGTTACCTATTTTATCTTTTATAATTGCCTTCATCTCTGATTTGGTTAGGAATATATCTCTTACCCATAGAGGAATATGATATTTCTCTCCTAGTTTTTTTTTTAGTCAGATCTTTAATATTAAGATCATGCATCTGTTTAGAATGTATTGTGGAGTGTGGTATAAGGTGTCGGTTTAAGTCTAATTTCTGCCAGACTGGTTTCCAGTTTTCCCAGGAATTTTTAAGCAAATTGGAGGCTTTTCCCTAGCTAATATACATTTTTCACTTTGTTAAACACTGGGCTATTGTTCTATTGTTTCTGAACCTTCCTTGTCTAGTCTGTACCACTGACTCTCATTCTTATTCTCTCTCCTTCTCTCTCTCTCTCTCTCCCTCTGCCTCCCTCCCTCTCTCTCCCTCTCCTCTCTCTCTCTCTCTCTCTGTCTCTCTCCCTTCCCCACTTTCTCCTTTAAAAAATACCACTGGATTTTGATAACTGCTACTTTATAATATAGTCTGAGTTCTACAAGTACTATTACCCCCCCTTCATCTCTACTTCTTTTCATCATTTCCCTTGATATTCTAGATCTTTTGTTTTTCCAAATTAATTTTATTATTATTCTATCAAGTTAAGTATCCTTTTGCTATTTGATTGGCATCACATTAAAAGTCCAAATTCATTTTGGTAGCATTGTCATTTATATTACATTGGCATGACCTAGCCATGAGCACTGAATTATTCCTCAAAGCTATTTAAGTTGTTCTTTATTTCTTTAAGAAAGGCTTTGTAACTGAATCTTTATAAGTCTTTTGTGTCCTCTGGAAGGTTGAGCCCCATATATTTTATGAATTTTGCAGTTATTTGGAATGAGATTTCCCTTTCTATCATTGCTTCCTGTGTTTTGTTTTTACATAAAATGCGTTTTGTTATTACACCAAAATGCTTTCGATTTTTGAGGATTTATTTTGTAGTCTATAACATTGCTGAATCACTACCTTTTTAAGGAAAAAAAAACACCCAGGAAATAATACTTAAAGACATGAAAGCTCAACTGGGGGAGGGGGAGTAGTGAAAATCATGTTTACATAACCAAGTATAATGGATGGGGATTCCCTAGATTAAGAGATTAACCACTTCTGAATTCTATAAAAAGTGTGATTTCTTGGGCTGCCTCTGAAGGTGGTGAGCCTCCCTCCCTTGGGACTGGAGGGACCAGGGAAAGGGGAGAGCAGGAAGAAAAACCAACCATGATCCAAACTCGGATGTGTTTGCTGTTGGGGTCTTCGGCTGCCACATCAGAGAGCAGGACTTCAAAGAGGCGAGTGAAAGACACGACCACATTGCTATTGGTTGTGTGAATCAGCTCCTGCAGAGCCACAAAGGACAGTCAAGATTTGCCTCTCCAAGAAGGTCACACAGAAAACCAGTCTAAGGACCAGGGAGCTGCAGATGGAGCAAAGGGAGCAGCTGCTGACTTTCATTCACTCATTCACTCAAATGACTCAATGACCCCTCGGATCCCATCCAACTACGACGTATGAACTTGCGGAGTCTGAGAACTAAGGACTGTAAGAGGCAGAATTGAGGAGGGAGAGGATGGGGTTCACACTCTCTGGGATCGATCCATGCACTGCCTTCTATCTTTTACACCCCCCCCCCTTCTGAGGCACTCTGTCAAAACAGGAAGCCTTGGAAAACTGCTGGAGCCAGGAAAGCCTGGGTTTGAATCTCACCTCAGGTTCCTGCAAGCTGTGTGACCCTCGACAAGTCATTTAATTTCTGTCTGCTTCAGTGTCTGCCCCTTCAAAGTGGAGGTAACAATATCACCTGCCTCACAGGGCCGTGGGGAAGATTGAATGAGCTAATATCTGGGAGACAACACTTGTAAAATACTTTGTCAGCCTTAACTCACTGCCTAAATATCACTATTCTCATTAAGGTAGAATAATAGTCACAAATAACAGCATTTCTCTGGCACTTTAAGGTCTGAAAAGCCCTTCAAAATTATTGCCTCGTTTTATCTTCACAACAGCCCTGGGAGGGACGAGCTATTATTATCCTTAATTTATAGATGAAGAAGCTGAGGAAGACAGAATTTACATGTCCTGCCCAGGGTCACACGACATGTATGCGGCTGAGGCTGGATCTGAACTCGGGTCATCCTGACTCCAGGAACATGTCAGCGTACATTACAACCCCTCCAAACCCTTGGCCGGAGGGAACTCTACCACTAAATTGTTGATTTGTAACTTAAGGGATCCTCCGCCCAACCTGGGTCCCCAAATCTGTACATGTTCATTCTATTTATTAGTTTGGCCTGAGTTATGAGAAGTCAAAGACCAATGGAAAACGAATGAATTTAAAAGTGGTGGCCTCTTGGGGCTGAACAGAGCAAACATCTTCAAACCTGGCCAAAGCATTGATCTGTTTTGCTAGACTGAGAGGGCTCTATCTGTGTCAGGAGAGGGGTAGAGGAGACACTGGGAAGCGGTAACCATGTAAAAGAAAAGGAATCTTGGCTTCTGACTCAACAGACCTTGCATTTTTTCTGACGAAACCGCAGGGTCACAGATATCAACCAATCAAAGAGTTCTTGTAACAGATCCTGGTATTCCTTTCTGTCCAGAGGCTCCTTAAGGGAATGCAACCAAGAGGCGACCAGCGGCTCCCAGCCTAGCTGCAGGGGCTCCATGTAGATCATGCCACAGCGGCTGACAGTGGCCGGCTAAAGGAAACAAACAAGTTTACCTTTCAAAGATATCCCTTTCCCAGCAAAGACGACAAAAAAAGGTAAAGGATGATGGATAGAAGGGTACACTAGTACATTGTTGGTGAAGCTATGAATTGGTCCAGCCTTTCTGAAAAGCAATGTGGAAGCATGTTCAGAAAGTACCCTTTGACCTAGTGATATTGCTGCAAGGTCCACACCCCCAACAATCAAGGGAAGAGGAAAAGGACCCATGTGCACAGAACTATTTACAGCAGTTTTTCTCTGTTGTCACAAAGAGTGGGAAACTAAGGGAGTTCCCATCAATCGGGAACTAAGTATACGCATTGACAGAATATTATTACGCCACAAGAAATGACTAAATAGATGACTTCAGAGGAACCTGAGAAGACCTGTATGAATGGATGGAGAGTGGAGTCCAAACAGAACAATTTATACAGTAACAGTAGTAAAAATAAAACAACTTAGGAGGCCATGAGACCTCTGACCAAAGCAATGACCAACAATGATTCCAAGGACTCATGAAGAAGACGGCAGAGAGGGGATAGAATCAGAGGCAGACGTGGTCAATATGGCCATTCGTTTTGTTACAAAGGGGTTGTTTTCTTTTTTCAAATGGGGGTGAGTGGGAGGGGGAGAAAGGGAATATGAATAGGACAATGAAAAGGAAGTAAAAAGGATTGACACTTTTTTTAATGAAGAGGAGAGAATGAAGACCAGAAAGCATCACAGACGAGCAGGCTGGCTTTGCACATAACAGGCTGGACTTATCATATATTTTCATAAAAATACATATTACATACACTATACACAGTGGAGATCGTGTATTTAGAAATGCCTTTTTAATTTGGTGCTTGTTAAGTTCAGAACTCTTTTTTATCTGTCTACCCCAAAAATATGTTCCTTTCACAACAAAAACTCCTGACCATCCTCAACTCCCCAAAGTACAGCTGCCAACTTACCGAGGCCTGGGAAAGGTCCATGGTTTCAAAGATGAGGCTCATTTGGGCAGACATCTGGATGATCTCCCCACTCATCAGGCAAAGCTGAATAAAAGGATTTCAAGGACAATTAGGAAAATCCAATCCCCGCCTTTCAAAGACATCACCTAAGAACTTGCTCCAAGTTGAAAACAAGGCATCCATCCCAACCAGGTTTGTTTTCATCTCCTAAAGGTGCCCAAATCAGAGACTGGTCAAGGCTCAGGGCAACAAAAAGGATTTAGTGGCTGAGGAGCCAAGTCTGAAGCCTTCCTTCCCAGTACCAGCATGACCCTGGGCAAATCACCAGAGCCCTCATCTGTAAGATCAGGGCTTGGCACAGATGACCTCTGAGGTCCCTTCCATACTCGGAATCCACAACCCCCATCTTGTAATGCCATAAATGAGAACCCATGGTCCTTCCCATGCAAGCCCTGCCGCAAGCCTCCTCTTCTCCTGATCGTTCCATGCCTTTCGGCCCTTCTCCATCCCATGATATCTGAGATCTAAAGCTATCACAACTTTGTTTGGCCTCCGGTTTGTTAATGCTTCCCTTTAAAAAAAATCCCCCAGAATTGACTGTCCCTTCATAGTGGTGAAGGGACAGCTGTGTGTCTTATCTGCTTAGGAACAATGGACAGAAGGTACATAAAGGTATTTTCAGCTCAACATAAGGAAAAATTAGATGACACAGTGGATAGATTGGTCTTGGCCTCAGAAGACCTGCGTTCAAATCCTGGTTCAGAGACTTAGCAGCTGTGTGATGCTGGGCACCGTGCCTCATCTCTTCATTTGTCAAACAGGGCATGAAAATAGAGCCTGTCTCCTCGGGTTGCTGTGAGGACCAACTGAGAGAGTAGATGTGAAGCACTCTGCAAACCTTAAGAAAGCTATATCAGTCTCAGCTGGTACCACCACCATCATTATCACTTTCACAGCCGGAGGTTCCAGAAAGGGAACATGCTGAGCTGCCCCATCCTGGCAGCTGCTGATAGGGACTGGGCTTGGCAGAGACCAGATGCCCTCAGAAACCTGGAGACTCCACGAGCCCGTGATGCCGCACCCTCCTTCACGCAGGTTGGTCACATCACCTCTGTTGCTTTCTCCTGGCCTCCTCATCCACATTCCCTCACCTGGGCTTCCTGTCCAGCCTCACTGAGGGTTAGCTAGGTCCTGAAGAGCCCCTTCGGCACTCCAGGATCCCGAGATCCTAAGTCGTTTCATCTCACTGGGGTCTCTGTCTTTAATTGTGAAAAGAAGAGGCTGGACTAGCTGCTCTAAGGTCCCTGCCACCTCTCTGTCTGTAACTCTCCAATAATCCTGAGACACACCGCCCCTACTTCTAACCAACCAACACATCCAGCGTTCAGTACAGGAGCGCATTCCTATATTTAAGAAAACGTGACTAGAGCCGCATTCTTACAACCCTTCATCTACATGACAGTGACCTCTTTTTCATTAGTTTTGAGTTAGTTGAGCATTGAGCTACCCAGAGAGCCCTGTGTTTGAGTCAGGGCACCACAGCTTAGAAGGGACATCAAAAAGCTGCAGCAGGTTCAGATAAAGGAGGTGGGAGAGGGAGGAGAGATCTTGGCGGTGAAGGGATTGACCAAATGCCATTCAAGGCTCAGCTGAAGAAATGGAGGTCGCTTAGTCTGTAGGGAAGAAGACCCAGGGGACACAATAGCCATCACCAAGGGTCACCAAGTACAAGAAGGCTTAGACTTTGTCTATTGGCCCCAGAGCAGGGGACCAGAATTCATGGATGGAAGTCACTGGGAGTCTAACTTTAAGTCAATATAGGATAGCCTGAAAACTATTAGAGTTTATCACAAAATAACAAATTGCTAACACTGCCCCACGGACACTGAGAGTGGACTGGCTCTGTAGTCAGAGGCTCAGGGCTTAAATCCCACCTCTGATACTTGACCTCGGGTACATCACCTATCAGGGCCTCAGTCTCCACATCTGTAAAATGAAGCAGTTGGACAAGATGGTCTCAGAGGTCCCTTCCAGTTCTACCTTAAACAGTAATGAGGTCCCTACCCTGGAAATCTTTAAGAGGGCATAGAGATGCAGGCAGCAGGTATAGGTTGGCTTAGATGACCTCTGAGATCCTTTCCACATGCTAATCAACATTTTAATTAGCCTCAGCAATTTTGCAGTTCTTTTACTTTTTAATTTTTTTTATTTTGAATTCCAAATTCCACTTTCACCACAGATCATTCACCTTTTTGTTGTCATCCAACACCGTATTCATGCTTTCAATCCACAGTGTGTCGATGGGCCCATCAAATACCACCCATTTGCGATCCGGGGTCTCTGCCAGGGCAAATTCTCTAAAGGTGTTGGCGACAATACCATCTGTCCACTAAGAGAGATGAAGAAAGGAAGGAGCTGAGAAGTTCCATTGGAATAAAGGGAAATTCAGGACCCTGGAAAGCTAGGGGGCTGCTCAATGCAGGGTCTGTGGAAACAACAGAAATAAAAATGATGCCACCAAAAGGCTGCTTTGGGGTAACGGATGAAAAAAGAGTCCTAAAAAGTGGGTACTTGAACAGAGCTGTGCTCGTACCACTAATGGAGGGCAGCATCAGCTACTCAGGGAAGAGACATCTTTCCTAAAAACGCACAGAACCAGAAAGTGTGCACAGAACTGTGCTCACCCACCCCTCAAAAAAGTCAGAGAATGGGCCTTTTCTTGTTGTAGAGTTAGGTGAAGGATTTGGTGAGGAGAGGGCTGTTTAACTGCGGTGCATTGTTAGCTGATGACATTTTTTACAAAAAAAGGTTTGGGGGAGATTGAGGTTTTTATGCCCCAAACCTATCTTTAGAGGAAGGGCAGTTCAAAGAGGCCCTGGAGCCTGAGTAACAGTAGAAAGCTGGCCTTGGCCCACTGGCAAAGACCCAGAAGAGAAAAGGCTTATGAAAGTTGCTCAAGTTTCCCCACCTCGTGAGACACAGGATCAAACTGGCCAAAAAGCTGGCCCATCGTGATCGACTTGGGGTTCACCGTCCTGTAAACGACCTTCTCTTCCTCTCCGTAGGAACGCTCATTCATAAGCGTCAGCGTGTCAGCCAACACATGCAGAACCTTCGTCTTCCCCGCGAAAGGTTCCCCAACAAGCATGAACCTTGTGGACAATTATTACACAATAAGATTTGGAAAAGGTAGCAATGGGGAATGGATCTGGTAGAATTCCTTTAGATGTACTAGAAAAGATGACATTGGTATACAAAGAAATAACAGCCCAAACCAGCTCATGATATATGAAGACAAACAAGTCAGCCTCTTCTTGAACTTTCATTGCTGCTGAGTCCTTGGTTCCTCTTTCTAGATGAAATCGGCCAGCATAAACATGTCCTCTCTATCTTTGATTATGACCTAAAATCTCCATGTTCACAAAATGACGAGTCCTAAACCATGACAAGGATGGAGAGGACAAGCTCCTCCTGGCCAACTTCAGTTGGAAATAGGAACAAAGTCACAAGAAGCCATCAGAATTCAAGGAATCGTTGGGCTTCAGTTGGGAGATCTTAACCATTTTTGTGTTATGGACCCCTTTGGCAGGCCCTAGGGGTGCTTCTCATAATAATGTTTTTAAATGCATAAAGTACTTAGGATTATCAAGGAAACCAACTGTATTGAAATACAGCCATTTTAAAGTTCGGTCCTCAGGTTTCAAACCAGTCATAGACTATGAGCAGGTGTAGGTGATTCGTCTTTCCCTGTGCACTAACTTTACCTATTCTAGTATAGCAAGTATCACAGTGGATTGTGAGCTCCTTGAGGCCAAGGATTGTCTTTTGCCTCTTTTTGTGGACCCAGAGCTCAACACAGCATCTAGCACACCATAATAAATGCTGACTGGTTGACTGGTTCCATTTACATGACAGGATGAATCAAGGAGCCCTGCAGAGTCAAGAAAGGGAGGAAATATTTACTCTCTTTCCCCTAATTCTCAACTTTAAATGGAAATTATCCCTGCTTCAGAGAAAAAAAGCTACTTACTGACAGCTGGCTAATGACTTTTTTGAATAGTTTTCTAACTGACCCAGTCCCATCTAAAGCTGTGCCTTGTCTAGAACTATGGAACCACAGAACTAAAAACCCTTCAGGAATAAAGACAGGGGAGAGAAGATTCTCCACCTGAGCCTTGCACTGGCTCATTGTCTAGCTCCCCACACAATCAGCAGCCAGATGGAGACTGGAGAATGTGCTCCACCACCTTGCTCATCTCATTGCTTTAAACTCCTCAACTGTTGAGAGTAAGCAGGTAACTCCGGAACAACATAACAACTGAGAAGGCAAAAGAGTCTTACCCATGTCTCACAATCATCATTTCATATGTCTGGATCATTTTATCTAGAAATACTTTAACAGGTTGAAGATTGTGCTCCTTGCAGCACTCATGGGCACATTCCAGGAAATCCTGAATGAAAACAAAAACCAGAAAGGCTGCTTTCCAATGGAACGAGAAGAAGAGGTCCTAGACAAACGCTGGTTAACTTTGGTTGAGGTATCATAAAATGCTTCTCCTTCTTGAAAGTAAATTTGTTTAATGGGTGATATATTTCTATATGTAAAAACTATGGAAACAATTTTCAAACACGCCATAAACAGCAACATCAGAACATTTCTAAAGCAATTGAATGTTTAAGCTCCTCCTGTGTGTGCAGAATATGGTGTCAGGCAATGGAGAAGTTGTGCAAAGGTTAGATAACACACCATCCCTTATGGTACCTCCCAACATGCATCATAAATTATGATAGTGGCACCTCTGGATATTGCATGACAATAATCTCCTGTAATATCCATTAGGCCAAACTATAGTATTTGCCCTATTTGTAGATCTATAAAAAACACCAAAACATACATATAGAAGAACTGGATGAGATAATGTCAGCCATAGGAAATGGGGGGCACCACACACAGTACAGAACCTCTAGTTCAGTTATGCAAAGAGAGGAAGAGGTGAGCCATCACTAGATCCATCAGGGCTAGGATGAAAGTAAGTTCTGGGGATGAGGTGCCTCTCTCAGGGACCACCTTCTCCTCAACTCCCACAGTGGGGAGAGTCAAGATTCCCCCTCTCCCAGTACATTTTCAAGAATCACTCTACTCCAAAAAAAAAAAAGAATCACTCTACTCCAGTGATGATTTTGCCCATAGTGACCCTGGCTAGCAGAGAACAGCATTTACTATCAGGAAGATTTTGCCTCCGCCCCCTTCCCATGTTAGGTGCCTGGGAAAAATCCCATTAACCCACTACTAGTTATGGCTCTGATGATTGAGTTTTACAATTCATGTTGGGAGAAAAAATGTTCTTTTCCTCACATGAGACATTTCCTGTGGCTTGAATCCCATCCCCCCTAGTACCAAACTCTGGAAAGCATAGAAACCAATTTAATCTGCCTTTTTGGAATTTCCTTAACTCAGTACCTTATCCTACAGCCAGAAGCAACTTACTATTTTAATTAAGTTTAATAAATTAATTCCTCAATGAGATGACTGTTAGGGGGGAAAAAAACCGGCCTAACAACCATACTTACATTATAATCAGCTTCTGGGAGCTTGATACCAGGAAACAGGTCACTAGTTATTCCATTAAACAAGGGTATGTCATGAGACAGAAACTTGGGTTCGTTCACATCCTTTATTGATCGAAGAAGCTGAAAGTGCCAAGCACAGAAAGCTGATTACACTGAGTGCACAAAGTCCACACAGGGATGAATATAGCAACAATTTTTTGTGAGAGCCAAAAAAAAAAAAACTGGAGACAGGGTGAGTGCCCACAGCTTGGGAACGAGACAAACCAACTGTGATCTATCGATGTGGTGGAATATTATTGGGCCATAAGTAAGGACTGTGATGAATTCAGAGAAACATGGGAAGACTTGGGTGAACTGAAACAGAGTAAAGTTGGAAGAACCGAAATATCTAGCTACAGTCATATAAATGAAAACAAAACCAAAAAGGAGCTAAACAAAGGTAAATTGCAGTGACCAATATTTGCCCCAAAGAGAAGGTGAAATATACTTCCCTCTTCTCTGCACCCTCTGGGTACAGGGCTCATTATACACCGGCAGAAGAGGTCCCTTTGTCAGTAACAGTTCTTTATTACAAAGGAAGGTTTGGTGGGGGTGAATAATGTTTTTTAAAAGGGGCAGCTAGGTGGTATAGTGAATAGAGCACCAACCCTGGAGTCAAGAGGACCTGAGTTCAAATCCAGTCTCAGACACTTAACACTTATTAGCCATGTGACCTTGGGCAAGTCACTCAACCCCAATTGCCCTGCCTTATCCCCTCCAAAAAGAAAAAAAAAGGCATGAATAAAACATATTTTAAAATAAAATAAAACTCTAACAAAAATTCTAATAACACATAAACTATCTTAAAAATTCATGTAGAAGGTAAAGTAGTATACTGATGACTAAGATCTTTCCTTTAAATTATCATTACCATAACAAAATTATCAAAATAAATTTGCCACAATGAAATTGCCAATACAATTACCATAAATTCATTACCATTATGAAAAGGGAATTATAGAGACAATGACTTTATTTCAGAGTCATAATAAGGAATTTCTGTAACCAAAGCCTGTACTACAAATTCTGGACAGTCAGGCACAGGAGCAATGAAGCCGGGTGGACTAGGAGAGCAGCTCACCCCAGCCCATCACCTAGTAGCTGCTTACTTCGACTAAATATTGTTGGGCACTGCTAGGCAACATGGCATGGGGGAGAGAGGGATGGCTTTAGAGACAGGAAAACCTGGGTTCAACTCCTGCCTCTGACATACCCTAGCTGTGTGACCTTGGGCAAATCACAAGCCTTCAAGTTACAACAGGGATGGCTTCCTCTAAGAAGGGAGGATTTTCATTTGGAACTCAAACTCAATTTGTCTAGGCAGAAGGCGTTTCTACACTGGAATTTCCCCATATTAGTGAAACCACAGGTAGGGACTCCCCTGTTGTCTTCATTCTCCCAAAGAACTAGAAAACTTACCAAAAGTGTCTAATTTTGACAGATTTGTCACCTCACCCTAGTTAAACAACTCTACCTTTTCTTCCCCCTCGGATCACCCTCCCCAAAGGAGCAGAGATCTTAGAACCTGGATCCCCCCCACAACCAAGGAATGGATCTGATGTGTCCTTACAAGGATATCTTCATTTTCATCCGGAAATTTTAGCTTGAGATTCCCAGCTGCCACCAGCACTGCTTTGACGGCTCGCATGCCATAGTCATAATGGAACTGAGAAGAAAGCTGTTCAGAGCAGAGCCTATAGGTCATCACAATCTTCACTGACAGAGGTTTGGCATTCAGAAACCCATAGGAGTAGAGAGAGATTTCTGCAATGAGGGCGTAGTTGGGCACCATCATAGCCACCGTCCGGAAGAGAACCTAACACACCATGAGAGAAAAGACAGTTTAATATGTTCTTAAAGACAGGAATAAAAACAAAAAAAAAAAGATAGATTATTAACGACAGGGTTCTCCACCCTGAGTCCCTCTACAAAAGTTCACCCTTCCTTATCTAAAGGGAAGAGGAAGACTGGTCACTGTTCTCAGGTCTCTTGGTAAAGAGTCTAAAAATCTGAGTAAAGAGCTCTCTAACAAACGCAACTTCAACTGAGCAAAATCAAAGATGGACAATAGGTACATAACGCTGGATTTATGAAACGACACCAATTCTGGGTTCTCTTTGGACAGAGCACATAAGATGACAAAAATTCACAGGTAAAGTCCACAGGTGATATCTACATAGACCCAACCGTTGTTGGCAGCAACGTACTGAACAAATGAGTCGTGCACATTTCCTTTACAGAAATAGGGGAGTTTGCAGAAAGGACATACTTCAGGAGCCCAGACTTAGGATCAATCCATTAGTGAATATTTATTCATATTAATAAAAGTCAGGATTAGCAGGGATAGGTGAGCTATAATCAGCATAAGAAACACTCCCTCCTCCAGATCAACAATACGATCAAAAAGTCACTGCAATATCCAATTCTCTTTCACAGAGAGCAGAACAGACAAAAGAGAAATCTCAAACAAATGAGAAGAAATTACAAAAATTCTAATAGAGGGGCAGCTAGATGGCTCAGTGAATGGAGCACCGGCCCACGAGTCAGGAGGACCTGAGTTCAAAGCCAGCCTCAGACACGTAACAATTACTACTAACCTTGTGACCTTGGTCAAGTCACTTGACCCCAATTGCCCTGCCTTTCCCCCTTCCAAAAAAAAGCAAAAAAAAAAAATTCTAATAGAATTGGTTATGAAGAAACAGTCACTGGGGGAGGTGTGATGTAATAGAGGAGCTGAACGGTGCGTCAAGCAAGCCCTGGCTCAGATCCTGCCTCTGACGGTGAATTGTGACTTTGGACGAGTCACTTAACTTCTCTGCTCAGTTCTCTCATCTGTGAAATGGGGGTAATACCTGGGACAGTCCTCCCCGGGCTGTGGAGAAGATGAAAGGAGATCTGGGAAAAGCGTCTTGCACACTTTCAATCCTTACATCAACAGTCAACCCTTGTCTTTGCCCTTCTCTCTTTTTAACAGAGTTCAGATAGAAATGGTCCTCCAGGGAGAACCCAGCCATTTATCATCCTTTTCTACTCCATGTTCAGTGAACTCTTGTCCCAGCGGAAAAATTATCATGTTGTTTATTATTACTTTATTCTCATCTTTGCTTTCCCCTTGTCTGTGTGTGGGGCAAAGAATTCTGAATTTATTTTTAAAACTTACCTTGAGGTTGTCTGGTAGTTCAGAGCGCCCAGCATAGCCAGGATTCATGGTAATGGCTACAAAACAATTGGGGTTGAGCTTCAATTCTGTCCCCTCAAAATTAAACACTTCCAGCTTCAACTGGATGGCTCTCTGGATGCAAAGGATCTGCTGGGCAACCACGGACAAGACTTCCAGCTCAATTCGATTGAATTCATCAAAACAGGCCCAAGCACCAGAAGATGCCAAACCTTTAAAAAACTAGGGGTGAGAGAGAAACATGGCTGTTTTCCAGTACAGGAACTGCAGAGTCACAGAAACATGACTGTTGACAAAGAGATGTTGGTGCTGTCTAATCCAACCCCTACCTGACCCAGAGTCTCTCTATGGACCCACCAAAGGGAGACCCCATCACCCTCTAAGGGAGTCCATTCCATCTGGGGACAGCTCCAGTTATTAGGAAGGGTTCTACCACCTAAACCTGTTTAAAATTGACATTTAATTCATCTAAAAGGGCCAAAAGATGGGAGTTGTCTTATCATAGCTACACAAAGATTAGCAAGATAGTATCATTCTCAAACAGGATCCAGACAAACATACCGCTGTGTCATGACTTAATCATTGTCTGATGTTAATTACCTTTCCCATGGCCAAGTAATCTAAGCCATCGGAGCAGTTGAAGACGACGCACTGGACGGCCAAGGCCTTGGCCAAGTCCTTCGTAGTTTCAGTTTTCCCTGTGCCTGCTGGGCCCTCAGGAGCTCCACCAAGATTTAAATAAAAGGCTCCTATCTGGAAAAAGTAAACAGTTTATTCAAAGTGAAGGAAATATTTATTATTAAAATATTCCCATGGTTAATGGAAAGCATGGTCATTGGCCATCTGTTTACAAAAACATCATGGGCATGGGCACCCTCATTAAATGCTGCTGGGAGGCTTGTGACAATGATTCTAGGGGAGTTCACATGATCAGTCCTGGACGGGTCATTAGCTTGCATAAGATGACGAGGCTCCGAGCTGAAGACCCCAGAATGTGCAAACACCTCAAAGTGTGCCAGGAATCGGGCAAAAAGCATTTATTAAGCACTCGGTATGAGACAGCTGCTATGTCAGGCAAGGACGACGCAAAGACAAAGCAAAAAACAGTCTCCACCCACAAGGAGCCATCTTTTCTGCTCAGAAACTCAAAGACCTTTCCCTGCAGAATATACTCTGGGACTGCAACTGCCTGTCAAAGAGCAAACCCAAGGGGTCCAGCAGACGGACCTACTGAAGTCTAGGCACCCTGTGGAATATGTGCAATGACCACGTGACCCACAGGGCAGTAAAGTGGTACAGTGGACAGAACAAAGAGATGGGCCTGGAGTCGGGAAGACCTGAGTTCAAATCCAGCCTCAGACACCTCCTAGTTGTGTGACCCTGGGCAAGTCACTTCACCCATTTGCCTCAGTTTCCTCATTTGTAAAATGAGCTGGAGAAGGAAATGACAAAACACTCCAGCGTCTCTGCCAAGTAAATCCCAAATGTGGTCACAGAGAGGTGGACACGACTGCACAACCGCAGCAAACAAATGACCTGCCCAGATCGGTCTGGCGGCCGGCGGCAGGATAACCCGCTTGGCCCAGGCCGGTCACAGCTGCCCAGCAGCTGAGGGATAAGCCCAGCCTAGCCAGACGGCTTCCAGGCCGAGTGACTCAGCAGTCTGTTCAGTCCAGCCTCTGAGTAACCACGCAGCCCACTGAACACACACCCTCAGCGGACTGACCGTCTAGCGGCCTGAAAGTAGCAAACCTGTCCAGCAGAGGCACCAGGCCCAATGAGGAGCCGGCCCAGGTGAGCAGAAGAGCATCTCATCAGTCCCAATGCCACACCCTACTGCTCACTTCATGAGGATTCTCCAAAAGAAAGGCCAGACACTCACGCCCCAGTGTTCTGGAGCTGTGAGTTACCCTGGCCATATGTGTGTCTCACTACCCTTTCAGGGCCCTCTCTCCCCACCAAGGGCTCAATATCCATTTGTGGGAGAAGGTGCTCCAGGTTTGGGTAGGAAGACTTTGTAACTGTGTTCTTACTGTACAATCTCAATAAGTGAGAAAAAAGCAGCAGCAGCAGCTCATGGAGGGTGGCAACAACTTCCATTGTGTCTGTGCGTCCCTAGCAGCTAACACAGGACCAGCACAGAACACCAGACTAATGATGCTTGCAGTTTGAAGTGAATATTTTACCTCTCCTGAGCACCCTTAGGAGACTGATCTAATACCAGGTCTGTGAACCTGTGAACACCTGGGTTGTTTCCACATGCAGGCAGAGTTACTGGCCATCTACAAGGGTGATATCGGGGCAGTGAAAGTACATGCCCCCCACAATGATCCCCTTCCTCTGCCAGTCTGCCATACCTTCCTCCCCAGAACTAAAATCCCCCCTATTAGAATTGCTCATGCGTTGTACGACATTGGGCAACCACAGAGGTGGGTACACTGCCACCAGAAGAACACTACGAATCTGCAAGTGTCCCCTAAAAGGGAAGAGGGATCCATCTCCCATTAGCCACTGTCAGCCACGACTTTACTACATTAGCTGGCTGACACACTGGGGAACACCAAGGACTTAGCCCTCCCTGGTGAGGCTCTTATTGGAGGTGATCAATGAGCAGAGCATGACGCCATCTTAAAGAGGATGAATCCTTGGAATAAGTCCCTGGAAGTAGGCAGTGTCAAGAGCAAAGAAGTGGGAGATCACAAAAGACAAATGATCCGTTGGCTAATATTGTCCTAACTTTTCACATATTCATTTGGTCAGTCAGACATTCAACAGGCATCTATTCTATGTCAAGGACCACACTAGGCACTGGAGACACAGAGACAAACACAGTCCCTATCCTTAAGGGACTTACAGCTTTTGGGAGGGATGGGGAAAGTAGAAGAGACCCACCATGTAAACAGATTAATAAATATAGAATATCAAACAATTTCAGGAGGGGGCATTAGGAAGCGGGTTGAGGGGGGATGATGCGTCTCATGAAGGAGGAAGCACTTTCATTTCATTTCCAGGAGACACAGATAAAGGTTATTACATGACCACGCCCTATTTTTAAGGTTTTAAGGCTGAGAGTTGAATCGTGATACTTGTTCATCTTCATTTGTTAATCAAGCGGATGGGGACGCCTACCAAAGTCCGGTAGCATCTGTCAGTCAGAGGGGTAATGACAAGACGAGGTGAGTTGCCAAGGTACTCATAGGCGTATTTGACATTGCAGTTAATGATTCGAACCCGGACATTCTCCCGTTCCCAGTAATATCGTAGTTGAGCAAGCCACTGGAAATCTGTATCAGATGAGACCCCTAAGAAGATCATAATTAAAATGAGAGAAGAAAAAAATTCTTCAAAGGGGAAAAAGTTTCTCAAAAAAAGATATTTTAGTATTCTAGAGCTTTGTGTGTTATGTGTGTGCGTGGGAGGGGGGGTTCTTAAGTTGCTCTATAAATTAAATAAAATTATTTTGAAAGAGGAAAAATAGTCCTTTAAGGCTCCTAGCATAAAGCTGGGAAGGCTCTTAGGGGCCCTTTATTTTACAGATCTGAACACCAAAGTCCAAAAGAATTCAGTGCATGGTCTGCGGTCACACAGGCTGAACTCACAGCTCGTACTGACACGCTCTTCTCAAAATAAGTCCCATACCGGCTTCAATCATCTCCATGACCACATCCCGGGCATGCACATCAATAGTGACCAAAGCCCCGAGAGTAATCCTGGTCTGTTTAGACAGCTTCCCTCGGACCAGGTTCACAATGTCGTTGAGCTGAAGCTGAAGGTTCTTGTAGTACTCCTTCAAGCCCTGCAACAGGAAAACACCCAGTGTGGAGATGCTTTCTTTCGAAACACTCAACAGTCACTATTTTATTTAGAACACTTTTTTAAAAAATCAATTCTAAAAAGGAGGGACAGAAAGTAATGATTTTGTCTGTAGACCTGACAAAATATAAATAATAAGCTTGGAGGGGGGTTAATTTAATATTTACGCATATTTTTGGAAAGCACTTTCCAGGCATCATCTCCTTGGCACCACGTTTTCAAATGGCAAGCAGAAATACTAACACAAATAGGTATTGATGTTTAATATTCCGGGGGGCGGCTAGGTGATGCAGTGAATAGAGCACCAGCCCTGGAGTCAGGAGGACCTGAGTTCAAATCCAGCCTCCCAGACACTTAACACACAACTAGCCATGTGACCTTGGGCAAGTCATTTAACCCCAATTGCTCTACCTTCCCCTCTCTAAAAAGAAAAAATATATATATACATATATATATACACATATATACACACACATTTACATATATATGACATATGTACTTTGCAATGATGAAGATCACCACTCATCCATACAACTCTTGGCCATGGCCTCCTGTAAGTTATACGTGGATGGGCAGGTGGGGGATGGGGGTTCACTCAATGTACCCTGGGGACCCTTGGTGATTTTTCCTACAGCACAGCAGTTTTACCACTGAAGCACATTAGATCTCCAACAGTCACCTCTCACTCTCAACCGGATCATTTTTTTTATCCCACCTTTCTTTGATCACATCTTTTGTATCACTGGTCTTTTGGTGATGAATTCTTAGTCCAAGGCAGCCCACGGCCATCAGAAATATAGGGGGTTGTAATTTACGTGCCTCCACCCTTCAGTACTTTAACATATCTCATCAATACCAACGATGAAGCTCCCAGACACACCATATCCATTGTGAATCTGTCTTCTGACAATTCTACAGAGACTTGATTCGCTGCACTCATTGGAGGCTCATCCCTCGGTCTCCTAAGATGCTGCGATTACCAGGGCAGCACCTGGGCTCCCAGGTAGTGCTCCTCATTGTCACCACCTGACCAGCCTCCCCCCCTTCCTTTTCTACTCATATGTTTCCTGTATGATATTTTTTATCCCATTTTGGGAAGACAAGGCTGTCACTGGTAATACACTCTCTGGGGTCTTCTTTTGCTCACCAGTTATTAGTTATCTCAGTCACCCCTTGAATCACCCATAATTTTGACTCTTAGGCAATTACAGCGTTCTATGACCCATCGCCACCGGGTGTCTCCAAAAGATTCCTGCTGTTAAAAGGTGATGTCTTGCATCAAGGAGAAGCTTGGCATTGTTGGAAATGTTGCCCCATTTTTCAAATGAGATCCACCTTGCTCCATGTCCTATCCAACCCAAGGCCCATTTCAGCGCTGCTCAAATCAGCGCTATAACATTTTACAAAGTTTTCTATTTCAAACCAGTTTTATCAACGCCTGTCATGTCTCTCTGTCAGGCAAGGTGATTGAATGAGTGTTTGCTGAGACAACTTCTGGATTCTTGTGGCCTCACCAAGAAAAATGACTTTTCCTTTATCTGTTTCCCATCTTTTAGCATCAACATTTCATTTGAATAGGTCAGGTCACAGTTGCTGGTGTTATACACAGTCTTCTTTTTGTCTTTGTCCTCTCCTCTAATTTACTTCTCTCTTTACCTTTCTCCTATTGAAGGAATAGTTAATTTTGATGTGATCCTCAAATTGTAAACCAATCATTTTCTGCCTGTTGAGATAATTCCTTGGAGACTACCATGGTCAAAGAATTCACCACACCATGGCTGACCTGCTTCTGAACAGAATCTTGCTATTGAGCCAAGGCTCATCCTCAGCCGGCAGACACAAGGCCTTGCTAGTCTGGTGGACCCTGCTAGAGCATGCCCTCCCCTGGCATGACCTCCAAGGCCTCAGCATTGCCTTCTAGCAAGGAGCAGGATTTTCAAAGAAGCAAATCTATGTCACAAAGGTACAAAACAACACTCTGGGAAACATAGAAATCAAAAGGAAACTACCATTTTCCATTTCCCCAAGGACTTTACCTCTCTTCCACCACTTATACTTTCTTGAGTCTCAATCGTCCAGTACATTTGGGAGACACAAAGTACCACCTGGCCAGGCCACTGTCGTACCCAGTCTTTTCTCTCTGACTGTGGATAAGCCTGAAAAATGAAAGAACAGTTCTTGTTTTCATTCTTTATCCTCAAACAAGCCATCCAAAATGTTACCAACACTCAGGTCAGAGATTTAATTTAACAAAAAAGAGGAAGCTGAAAAGTTGAATGAAAGAATACACAGCTGTCAGTATGTCTGATATTGCTAAATCTGTCACTGAGGAACAGCATGGCAGATTGGCTGCAGGACTAGCCTCAGAGCCAGGAAAAACATGATTCAAATCCCGATTCTGACACAAATTGGCTGTTGGGGCAAGTCAACCAACTTCCCACTGTTCTCAGCAACTTCTAAGCTCAGGGAAGGTGCCAGCCTGCACTGATAGGAAGCTTGCTCACCAGCGAGATCCTAATGCCATTGAAATCACTGGTTCCTATCTCTATCACTGAGTATTTGGTTGACAATAAAGTACTTTACCTCGTGTTCCTGTGACTAACACGTATAGAATGTAAGAATCTACAAGTATAGAATGTAAGTAAAAAAGATGGGAACCTAGGGAAGAAGTGACCCTTCTCTCTCCTATTTTGTGACATATAGAAAAGCTGGATCTTGTCCAATGCACCCCTAGATTCTCAGGGAGAGGCTTTAAAAAGGACAGAGGAAGCATTCCCATGAACTAAAATTCTCTAGGGGAAGATGACCCACAAAGAAGGGCGGCTCACAGGAAGGAAACCGATTCTGGTCACTCTCAGTGGTCAACGCCTGGAGCATACTGTCAAAATGAAAAGACCTTCCTTTCCGAGAATGAGAGATAAACCGGGGGAGATACATTGTAGAGACGGAGTTATTCAAGCATCAAGTATTTGTTGGGAAGGGTTACGTCCACATAAAAGGCATCTTGCCTCCTGACTTACTCATGCAAAATGAGAAACACTTGGCCGGGGCCAACACGGGGATTTGCTTTGCTTTCTGCTCTTCTTTGTAAAAGAGTGGGTTTTCTTTTTCCAGCAGGGAAGGGGATGGTAAGAGGGAGAAGGGAAAGAAAAGCAAGGCTTGATAATTGAAAACACACGTATATAATGTCTCCCTATTTTTCCTTAATTTTGATGATACACACACTAAGAATTTTTTTTTTTTTTTTTTGCTTTTTGGAGGGCAGGTTGGGGTTAAGTGACTTGCCCAAGGTCACACAGCTAGTTTTTCGTGTTAAGTGTCTGAGGCCGGATTTGAACTCAGGTACTCCTGACTCCAGGGCCAGTGCTCTACTCGCACACTAAGAATTTTGATGAGGAATATATAAAGGAATTAAAAGAGGATTCTAAGTCTTTTAAAATGTATGTACACACGTACACACACACACACACACAGAAATGATACATCATTAGGAAGCCTACAGAACAACATGCCAGTCCTATCCCATTGACTCCCAGAGCTGTTGTGAGGCTCAGGAGAGGGCTCTCTGTAAGTGCTGAGACAGCACAAAGACCAGCCCTTGTTGCCGTTGGTGTTACCCAGGGGGAGGGCAGAGGAGCATGACCTGTAATTTCATTGGTAAAGGGAACTGTCTGGGAAGGTTCTCCCTCTGAGAGTCAGGCAGTGGATAAACACTTATTAAGTACCTACTGTCTGCCAGGCACTGTGCTAAGTTCTGGGGATAAAAAAAGGCAAAAGACAGTCCTTGCCCTCAAGGAGCTCACAATCTAATGGGAATGACAAGTGGATAAAGACACACAAACAAGTTTTACACATAAGTCAAAGAGAAGATAATTAACAGAGGGAAGGCACTAGAACTAAGTGGAGCTGGGAGAGGCTTTCTACAGAAGGCTGGATTTTTGGTTAAGACTTAGAAGAAGCCAGGAGCCAGAGATAAGGAGGGAGAGCATTCCAGGCACAGGGAACAGCCAGAGAAAATGGCCAGAGCAGAGAAGTGGAGCATCTTGTCCATGGAACAGCCGGGAGGCCAGTGTCACTGGACCAAGGGGAGTATAAAGTGTAAGACAACTGGAAAGCTGGAGGTGGGGAGAGGCAAGGTTATGAAGGCTTGGAATAACAAGCAGTAGATGACTTTGTATTGGATTCTGGAGGCAAGAGGGAAGGAACCACTGGAGCTAAGGGTCAGTGATACAACTGGACCTGCAATCTAGGAGAATCACTTTAGAGGATAGACTGGAGCAAGGAGAGCCAGGAGCCAGGCTGACCCTTCAGCAGGCCATGACAATAGTCCAGGTGGGAGGTGAAGAGGGCCTGCATCGGGGCTAGATCTTCAATTATCAGCGTCAGAAGAGAGAGAAATGTTGCACATGTTGTCTTGATACCAACACAGATCTGCTCCTTACAGGCTGCAGAGAGTTCCCTGGGGCTCTAAGTGCCAGAGGCAGGACTTCCTGGCACCCAGGACACTTCTCTCTCTAGCAGACAATGTTGCTTTACTGTAATAATGGAGCAGAAGTAGTCAAGGAAAAAATATGAAATGACCCCAAGTTCTAATGAGCGTGATTTCCCAAGGCTTGTTAAAAATGGACCATCACCACAGCCCATAGTAGGCACCTAATACACATTTGCTGCCTTGCCTGGAGGCCACTGGGAACCTGAGGACACGCACCAGCCAGGACAAGGCGATGACATGGTGGATGCTCTTCAGCATCAAGTCCTCCACCTGGATGAGCCACTTCTCCACAGCCCCACGGGCAGCGGCGGTGGAGATGAGGGAGATGAGCTCCACCTGCTCACCCTCCGTGCTGTACATGGATCTGATGTCCAGGTTGGGCAGGAACTCCAGCTTGGCGATGCCCTCGAAGCACTTCTTCAGGTGCGGCTGCACCCGGAGCGGGTCCTTGGTCTCTGACAGGATCTCAAGCATCTCATCATTGGATAAGAAGAAGAAACTAGGGCGGGACAGGTAAGCACAGATGCTTTAGTCAGGGGCAAGGGACACCGGCAAGGGTTCTAGCCATCCCCCAAGCCCAGCCAGCGTACCGGGGGAAGAAAAGACGCTTCTTCTCCAGGTAGGCATTCAGGCCTTTCATGATTTTATCCAGAAGGTCATTACAGTTCTTCAGCTTCTCCAGCAAGCCAGTCAAAGATGTGGCGGCAAGGACCTGAAAGAAGACAGGCTTGTTGTCAGATAATGGAACCGGAAAAGATTCATCTGTGATCTCATCAGACCTATCAGTAAACTCCAGGGGCTCCCTGCTGCCTCCAGGATCAAACACAAAATGCTCTGCTTGGCATTCAGAGCCCTTTATGACCCAGCCCCCTCCTCTCTTTCCAGCCTTCCTACACCTCGCTCCCCAACAGGTTCTCTGTGATCCAGTGACCCCAACCCCAGCCTCCTGGCTATTCCTCCAACATGAGCCTCCTTCCCTCAGCTCCAGGCATGCTCTCTGGCTGACCCCCAGGCCTGGAAGGCTCCTTCCTCCTCACTGCCTCCTGGCTGCCCTGACTCCTTCTGAGTCAATATTAAAATCCCATAGCTTATAGGAAGCCTTTCTTAGCCCCTCTTAATTCTAGGGCTCTCCCACTTTTCTTGAGGTCCTATTTGTCTTGCCTAGAGCTGCTTGTATGCTTTGTACACCTGAGGTGGAGCCTGTCTTTTACCTTTCTGTGTATCTCCAACACTTCACACAGTGAGCAGCACACATTAAGAGCTGGCTATGTGTTTACTGACTGATTAAGCCAAGATCATGTGACTAGAGCTCAGCATGCCGCATCAAGGTTGTTCTGATTGGGTAAATCCACATTGGGAAGACTAACCACACAGCCTGATGGCCCGAATGAGGCAGAGCTGGGGAACCGGCTGCTGACGACTTACTAAGAACCAGAGAGAATTTGGGGCGCAGCCAGAGAGAATGCCTGGATCACTGCATGCTGATGCTGTCCATGGGTTGGGTTGTTGTTTGTTTGTTTGGCTAAGATAGCTGCACGGTTTGATATTTCCTTCTTCAGTGAATTAAGGCAAACAGAAGTTAAGTTACTTGCCCAGTCCTTACACTGCTATTAAGTATCTGAGACTGGATTTGAACTCAGATCTTCCTGACTCCAGGCTCTATCCAGTGAGCCACCCAGCTACCCATCTGACACATACTCATGCCCATGTACTCTGTGATCTGGTGACAGTGGCTTCTGCTAGCACCATGCCCTGTCACTGGCTGTCCCCCATGCCTAGAAGGGCTCTCTTCTTCATCTCTGCCTCTGGTTTCCTTCAACATTCACCTTCTGTAATCCTACCTTCTGCAAAAGGCATTTCTGGTCTCCCCTGGCTTCCCCCAGTCCTGTGCTTTCTTTCTGAGATTACATCCAATCTATCCTACGTCTATTTTCTGGTACATAATCATTCACGCATCAGGTAGTCTACACATCTGCAATAGCGACTAATGTACCTCACATATGGTGGAGGGTTTAGAGCATCCTTTACTACTCAGAGCCACTATGGCAAGCCCTCAGTCCCTCACCTTTGGGTCTCTGGCACAGTACTTCATGACATCCCTCCAGTGTCTGTCCACAGTCTGGAACTGTCGCCCTTCCTCAGGCATCTGCTGCATGATGTCCTCAGAGCAGAAGATGGGCTCCAGGTACAGCCACTGAGCCTGCACTTTCAGCCACTCATCAATGGTTTCTTGAATTCGAATCAAACGGTCTTCCCAGGCCTTCAAATAATCAGAGTTTCCAATTACATAGAGATGATGAAAAAGTGGGAACTTCTATGAGACTCATTTGCCTCATCAGTAAAACAGAGATAATCCTGTCTATAGCATGTGCCCCATGGGGTTGTTGGGAGGCGTCAGATGCTCTGCAAACTCTAAATCGCCATCTAAATGCCCATTCCTGTCACGACCAGCCAGGTAGGACTGCTGTCAGCCTTCCCAGGCACACCAGAATGTAGCCTGGGTGAGGAAGGTTCCAACCCAGACAAAGAGTTGTTGTGGCTTCTGAAGTTTACTAATAACCATGATGGTTTGGGTAGCTTTCATTGGTTCTAACCTATACATTTTTTAAAATGGGGTTTGCCACGGGAGACAATAAACTGCTATCCAAGGCTAAAAAGAGTGCTGCATCTCCAGACTCCAATCTGGACTGAAACCCTGGCACTGTCACATCCATCCTGGCTGTGTGACTTTGGACAACTTCTTTTGCCCCTCAGAGCTTCTCTGCATCTAAGCAGTGAGAGGTAGGGTGTGAAGAGGTGGAAATATGGCACCCCACTTCCACCAGCTAGTCAAGAGCATCACAGAAAATAGGGACAGGTGATAGCAGGAACAGGGTATTGTTAATATGTGAACGAACTCAGAGAAGCATGGGAAGACCTGTAGGAGGTGAGACAAAGCAAAGCAGAGTCAAAAGCACAAAATAGAAAAATATACATGCATGTACATACATAAACATATATGTGTATGTATATATACAAACACATGTTTTAATGCAATGGCCAATGCCAATACCACACAATAATCAAAGATAAAAGACACTTCCTTTTTTTCTGTTACTAATTCCTCAACTACAAAAGTGGAAAGTGACCCGCTATGAGCTGATTTTGTTTAAGTGTCTTCAGGCCACACAGAGAGGCTTATAAGGGGGCTTAGGTGGGAGCTATCTGCTGTTCCAAAACAAAAAGATACTTGTACATTTTTTTAGACATCTAAATTTTAAAAACTAAATTTGGGGACTAGAGGTGGCCGATGCTGTCTGTACTCTGTTCCTCACAAAGCGGTAGAAATGAAAATGAAATGAAAAAACAAGACAGAAAGGAATGGCAGAGCCAGACGCCCCCCAGCTCCACCTTGATCTCTTTCTCAAACGGCTTGATGAAGGGCGAGCCTCTCATGGTCTGGGTCTTGATGATCTGATCGTCCAGGAGGGCCTGAATCTCATCCACGGCAGAGAGGATGCTCACTCCAGTCTCTCGATACGGGCTAACGTGAAAAGCAATGTCGTCCCATGTGTTCATCATTACGTGCATGGCTTTCTCTAAAGAAAATTCCTAGGAAGACAGACAGGTTGTAGTCAAGGCACTGCTTTCTGATCTGGAGCAGAGAACCTAAGTTCTCATCTCGGTTCAGCCAGTCAGTCAACTATTTATATGACCCTGAGAAAATCAATTGAACCCTCTCTGGGCCCCCATTTCCCCATTTATACAATGAGAGAGCTCAAAGGACAATCAAAAGGTCGCTCTAGAAAGGAATTCAGACACTGTCTGGTCCAGCTTCCTCATTTTACAGAGGAGACTCTGAGGAAATCAGGCCCCATCCAACCTTCCCAGAACATTCTAAGGTTTTTGAAGCACATTACGGACAGATCTCATTTAATCCTTATAACACCCTGATGAGGCAGGCACTGTCATCATCTTGCTTTTTAGATAAAGAGGAGAGAGGTTCATAACTTGGCCAGAGTCCCACGTGGCACGGCTCAGACTCAGGTCTTCCTAACTCTGCCTGCTGCACCACCCAGCTGCCCCCCAAACATAAAGCAGCAGCTTTATACGTCTTTATTTATGCTTATGATGAGAGCCCAGCCTCTGGCCAGCATCATACTGGCCGGTGACGACTGCTCCCCCACACCTCGCCAAAGATACCACTGGAACGGTGGTGCCCTGGGCTCTTGTATTTAATCCCTTTCCTGCTTACCTTGCTCGCCCCAGCACTGATGACTTCAAATTTTTCCAGGAATGGTTCAAGGTTGAGCTTTAGTACTTTTCTGAGAGTGGTCCCTGAATCTGGAGTTAAATCAAATCCTGCAATTTCTGACATGGCTTCCCAGTGACGAGCTCTTAGACCTGGATTACACAGGGTGGTGACAGTTGGGATGTTTTCCTAATTGGGAAGAAAGCATAGTGTTATTAAAAAAAACAATGTAATATTACCTACTTCACTGAGATACATGTTTTAAAGAAAGAACCAAATATAAACTCATTCAATCAGCCTGTTCCCCAACAGCTAAGCTGAATTTCTTGATATTTTCAAAGATTTTTGCTGGCTTAGCAAAACAATTCATTTTAGAAGCACTATTCCTATTTGCCTGCTAAGGTAAAACCCCCTTCCCCTATGACTCCTTTCTCATGGTATCTCATTCCTGCTCAGTTCAGCCCTACCCTTCCCCCAATCCCTTCTGTCCTATCTTCTCCTGGTCCAGCCTGTCCTTGGGGACCCCCATTCTATCATGAAGATACTTCCCTTCATGCTCCACCTCTCCTGTCCCACTCCTCCCATCCTATTATGCACATGAAGGATAAGTTACCTCCTTTCCCATCCCCAGAACACAATCCATCCCTGGCCACCTCTCCAGCACCAAATGTTCTTTCTCTCCTCCCTGCCCCCTACACCAAAACCCACCCCTCTTCCAAACTTCCAGAGTTCAGTGGCACAGAGAGGCCCCCTAGTAAATGTCTAACAGCTAACTTCCCTTTTTCGGTCAAGAGCACCATCATTCTTCCTGTTTCCCAACAGGATCCTCACTCCTTACTCTCCTCACTCACCTCCAGTAAGGGGACAGACCCTATTTTTTACCTCCCGTCTCCTCAGCCCCCCATCTCCCATCTGACCTCTCCTCTCAGTGGAAGGACAGATAGGGTACACACAAGCAGACTGCAGTGTGGACACAAGCAATGGCCTGGAGTCAAGCAACAATAGTGAGGGAACTGGCCAGACGGCCATCCCCCTAGCTTGGCGCTGGTAGCTATGGAATCAAAGAAGGAACCAGGAAAAAGCCTCTAGAACTCTGGGTAGATCTCTATGAAGGCTCTGCCGAAAGACACGCCAGATTCGTGCAGCATAAGAGACATGAATGGATGGGCTGTGATCTAGGAAGAATTCTCACATTCATGGAGAGCACAGATGCCTTGAAGGACAGAATCATAATGACCAAATGCCAAGTGGTGCAGGGCTATCATCACCTCAGGGCTTAGCTTTAAGAACCCAGAGTCTACATTCTAAGGGCCACTGAGGAAAAAAAGGGGAAGAGAGAAGAGCATTATTAAGTGATGGAGACAAAAAGGCACATGGAACAATCTCAAATTAGAGGGGAAGGCCCACACCAGAGAGTTGTAATGAATAAGGAAGAACCAAAATATGGAGGACCTTGAATGCCGTGCAGAAGATGTCCTCTCAATTGACCAGACACAAGGAACGGCTTGTCCCAGGCCTGTGGCATGCTCTCTTTCCCTCTGCTCCTTAGAATCAATAGTTTCCTCCAAAGCTCCGCTCAAAGGCCTCTTCCTCCATGAGGCCTTTCCTGATGCTCTTGGCTACTAAAAACATGTTTTGTGCTGACTTATATGTGCACCTGCTGCTTTGGTTTCCCCCACCCCCAAAAGACCATGAGCTCCTCAAGAGCAGGGCCATATTTTATGTCTGTACCCCTGGGCCCGGCACAGAAAGCACTCAGTAGGTGCTGCCTGAGGATGGATGCACCAAGGGGAGCGCTCTAGGCCCTGTCACCGGCCTCCTACCTTGAAGGTTTTGATCTGCTCCATGATGGCGGCACACATGATCACCGTCGGGTTGTCCTTCATCTCCTCCTCCACCTTCTCCTCTGTGATGGAGCGCTTCCCTGCTGCCTTCCTCTTTTCTTGGGCTTCTTTCTTTTGCTTCAGCTGGAAGAACCTCAGGTTTTTGTAAATTTCTCTAAAAAACTCATCTGCATCAGTTTCCATGTTTTCTCCATTAAGGTCCAGAAAGCCTCCATCCATCCACCTGGAGGCAAGGGGGAATCACAGACAATTCCTACAAGCTTCTGAGCTGGACGGGGCCTTACCCATCACCCTGTTAAACTCCTTCATGTCTGCAGATGAGGACACTGACCCACAACCAGCCAGAGGCAAAACCAAAGGCAGGACCAAGGGGGCCTGGCCGACTCCCACGTCCACCCCTCAGTTTCCTCCTCCGTAAGATGAAGAATTTGGCTAATCTAGTTTCTGAGATTCCTTCTAGCCCTAAATCTATGATCACGTGATCCTATGAATAGGAAAGTTCACACAATTTTTTGTAAAACCCACAAATATTAATTTATTGAATAGATGTATCCCAAGAATAGTCAAACACATAGGACTGAGTTCATTCACACACAAGTAACTTCCATTTCAAAGCACTCGTCCAAGAGAAATTAAATTGATTCACATTTTGAGCTTTTCACAGATTTCATATAAACAGTCAGTTCTCTTACCCAAGTTACAATTACCGTTTTTCTGTCCGCTGCCACTTCAAAACAAAAGAAAAGAACTTCTGATAGGGCTCCACGCTGACTTTCAGCTTGTCCAGTTCTGGGTACTTGGTCAGTTCCCATTTAAAGAGCTCCTCCTCTTTGTTAATAAAAGCCACTGTGTCTTCCGCCTCCTGAATACGCTTCTGCAGCACCCTCACATCTGTCACGTACTGAAAGCAAACAACACTTCTCTTGAGAAATATTTGGGTGAGATGTGAGAAACAGCATTGTGTGATTCTAACAGGCCAGAATATTGAGCAGGCTCAAGAAAGCTTATATTTTCTAAGCATAAATAAAATATTTTCACTAAGCATCTACTACGTGATGGGCACTAAGCAGTCTTATACTTGGGTTTAAAGAAAATCAACCTCACAAGTACCAAGTCGGGGGAGGCACGGCTAGAAAGCCGTCTGTCAGAAGAACTGGGAGTGTTAGCGGACCCTAAGCACAATTTACACCAAGATTGTGATCTATGAAGCCCAAAATCATCTCCAGATGCACTGAGGGAAATGTCATGTAGTCAGTTCTATGTGCTGGACATCAGGATATTGATATTGATATCAATATCAAGGATATTGATAAGGCAGAAAGTGCCCCAAAGAGGCTTCCTAACAAGTGGAACAGGGTACAAGAAGGGTGGGTAGGCCAGACTTCATAGCAGGCCTTCAAGCAGATACAAGAGGGCTATGAGGTTGGGATGCTGCAGACAGAATATATACCCAGAGATGGACTGGCCTGGGCAGTCAGCAAGGTCCATGGTGCTCATTCTGGAAGCTCCCTGAGAGCAGAGCCTGATACACTGTTGTCTTTGTCTCTCCAGAAAATGTCACTGTGCCAAGTGCTTGCTGGACTGAATAAACTAGACAACTTTCCTAACAAAGAAATTTATTTTTACTGGAGGAGAGGCTGAGTGAGAGCCGGGGGAGGGATAATTACTTGTATGAGGCTTTCCAAGTGTTTTAACTAGCTGCTAAAATGTATCCCACAATAAATAGTGACTAAGATAAATTAAATCAAACAGCGAACAGAAGCCAGGGCCAGTTTGCTTGTCACAGCAATAGGATCTTAGCTTTTTAAAACAATACATGTTTTTCTGCCTTTAAGCTTTAGAAATGAGATAGAGAGCAAGACCTGTGATTTCCGTAGTACAGAGAACTCCAAGGGAGGAAATTTCCTCTCCCAGGACAGATCAATGTCTGCCCTCTCACTTCTAATCTTAGAAAGCTCCCATGACCTTGAGAAGTTAAGTGACTTGAGCAGGATTGCACGGCTAGTGTGTATAAGAGGCAGGGTCTGAACCCAGATCCTCCTGACCCAAGGGCTGTGCTCTGGCCTGAACGACAGCTCTGACCATGCACGTAAGCGCGCGCGCGCGCATGTGTGTGTCTGTGTGTGTGTCTGACCTGCTGCATCCGCTCCATCTCCGCATATTCTGTAAACTCTTCCATGCGCTGAGTGGCCTTTTCAATCTCCAAAATTAGTTTTTCCCTCTTGGCCACCAAGTCATTCTCACCTTTCCGCCTGGCATTCTCAATTAGCTTTGCAAAACAGAATTGGATTGTGTGAATGACCTCATTACATTGAGCAAACACGTCAAAGAAATATCTAACTGCAAGTGTGATAATAAAAATGGAGATGTGATGATATATATGAAAATAAAAGAATTAGTGCTGCAAGTTATTAAAACTCCAAGTTATAAAAACACAAGACTGTCAACAGAACTCTATACAGAAGCCGGTTTTGCCCAACTGTTTCTCCACTCAAACGATAATCAATCAATAAACATTTATTAAGGCAATGTATGTGTGCCAGGCACTGTACTAAGCACTAGGGATACAAAAAGGCAAAAGATAATCCCTGCCCTCAGGGAGCTCACAGTCTCCTGAGGGAGATGTTACTACAGGGAGGGTAAAGTCTACTGGAAAATTCTTAGTGAAAACAAAAGGCTTCAATATTTTTTAAAATGTAAAATATTCACAAGTCACAGCAACTTCTAGTCTAAAAGACGACAACTCTTAGAATATTACATTTCAAAGAGCAAAAGATCTGGGGTTGCCATAGCAATCAATCGACCAAAAAATTATTTTATAGAGCTAGAAAAAAGTCACAAAATTCATTTGGAAGGACAAAAGGTCCAGAATATCAAGAGAATTAATGAAAAGAAATGCTAGGGAAGGTAGCCTAGCCACACCAGATTTTAATCTGTATTATAAAGCAGCAGTCATCAAAACTACTTGGTACTGGCTGAGAAATGGAGGAGTGGATCAATGGAATAGATTGGGTACACAAGACAAAGCAGTCAATGACTACAGTAATCCACTGTTTGATAAACCCAAAGACCTCAGTTTTGGGGATAAGGATCCACTATTTGACAAAAACTGCTGGGAAAACAGGAATATAGTATGGCAGGAACTGGGCATAGGCCTTATCTAACACCACACGCCAAAGTCAAGTCTAAATGGATACACAATCTACGTATAAAGGTTGATACTGTGAGCAATCTGGGAACACAAGGAATAGTTTACCTGTCAGATTTATGGAGAAGGGAAGATTTCATGACCAAACAAGAGTTAGAGAACATTATAAAATGCAAAATGGATAATTCTGATTATACTAAATTGAAAAGTTTCTGTACAGAGTCATCAATTTAATAAATACTTGTTAAAAATGTGAGATTTAGACATAAGTGTCATTGAGCCATGAATTAGTTTTAGGCATATTGGGTTCTGGAGATTCATACAATTTCATTTTGCATATATATACGTAGAATAGAGACATATCTATAGAAATAGATGCATATGCACATTTATATGTGAAGTTTGCAAAGCATTACAAAATTCTCCCCCTCCATCGTCCTCCCTTATTCCAATCCTGGGAGATGTGAACCAAAAGCATTCTTATCCCTATTCTGCGGATGAGAAAATTGGGAGTCAAGGAGGTGAATTTGGGAGGACGTGCCTGTCCACAACCACACAAGTGCTAAAGGCAGGATCTGAGCCCATTTGGGGGTTTCTTGGCAAAAATACTGGAGCAATTTGTCATTTCCTTCTCCAGCTCAATTTATAGATAAGGCAAACAGGGTGAAGTGACTTGCCCAGGGTCACCTGGTTAATAAGTGTCTGAGGCCACATTTGACCACATGAAGATGAGTCTTCCCGACGCCAGGCCCAATGCTCTGTGCGCTATAGTGCCCCTGGTCGCCTATTTTAACTTTCCTTCAAAATCATGACAAATCACTTTAAATGTTGACCAGCCAGCCAAGCCCCATGAGCACCAGTAATGTCCTAAGAGTAAACACACTGGAAATATACTTACTTCATCATTTTCATTAAAGATGGGATTAATGTTGTGGGGCCACAAGAGAACCGAGGCATTTAATTCTAAATCCTCAGGGGGAAATATGAAAACATCCAAAAAGTAATTCATCCGGCGCTTGCATTCCTACAAAAGAAATTCGCATTTCTATTTTTGTCCTGGTATAATATACTATACAGTAAATGTAAGACATTTTTTATGAATGGAAATGGAATGCAGGTTCCAGCACTGACTAGTATTTTTTAAATTACATTTTCAATTAACAAGCACTTAGTTTCTCTCCATCATGGAGGTAGGGGGGAACTCATGGTAAGCAGACATACATTGACTAGTAATTTAGGCCTGAGACAGTGTGGCATGCTGGGAAACCAAAGCCGAGGGATCTCGATTCCAGGCCCTGGATGGCCTCGCATCCTCAGCGACCTCACATGCTTCCTCTACACCCCAGACCACAGAATGTTTGTTCCAACAGGACCCTCTGCATACTCATTTTAGAGACGAAGGGCCTGAGGCCCACAGTCAGGATTCAAACCTGTATGTCCTGACTCTAAAGTCAGGTTCTCTTCCCTGCACGGCTCTCACTTATAGCAAGAGGGAAGGAAAGCAAGAGAAGTCTGGCCTAATTTGGACTTGAAAGAGACTACACACAAGGCCTGCATATATCAGGTGATACATGTGTGCTGTTATTATTGGGTGACAGGTTAGCTTTTGTCCTAGCTGCCTCCTTTTGTCCTAGAGCCTCCTCACCATGGGACTACTCTCCAACCACTTCCAGAAACTTGGACTCTCTGCCTCTGCATCCCCAGCTCCCAAAGGCCAGACCCTCCTGGACATCTCCTCACCGGCTTCCTTCCCACCTCCCCTCTAGGTGTGGGCTTCTCCCATTAGAATAGAAGCTCCTTGCGGGCAGGCATTGTCTCATATGCTTGTATTTGTTGCCCTAGCTCTTTGCACAGTCCCTAGAATTAGTGAGTGTTTAATCAATGCTTTAGTATCTACCCAGTAGGCACTTTAGAAATACTTATGGATTGACTGATTGGGCTGAATTAGATAGAGGACAGTCTTTTAAACTCATTTGATAGACTTGAAGAAGCTAAACGTTTTCCTCCAGAGTTGAGCAATGTTCTCTATTTTAGTTGGTGTTGTGAAGAACAATCAAACTCATCTCAAGGAAAAGAAAAGTGATGCAGGGTTTCTTGGTGGCATTACACCCTTAATAACACAAATCATCAAAATTTTACTGAATGAGTTCCCTGATGTTTAAATCTACCAATCAATCAATAAACATTTATGAAGAACCTACCAAGTGCCAGGAACAATGTTAGTCGTTTTGGACACAGACAAAAAACAAAGCATTCCCTGCCCTCAAAAAAGCTTATATTCTACAAAGGGAAACAAGCAAATATGAAATATATACATAAAGTATATATTTAGGGACATAGAGAGGTGTTGTAGGCCAAGACTTTCAGGGTCCTTGGCCACATTAGCTCCCCAGTTCTACAAAGGTCATTAGGCAGATATGCAAGGAAAGTATAATCTTGTTGGATCAGAATGTGGCATAGCCCAAATTAGAAATCATCTTAATGGGGACCAAATCCTGAGGCACAATATAGTTGATTAGATTAAGAGAGCTCAGGGGATATTACCTGGGCAAACGCAACAAATTATAACCTAAATAAGAATAGGGGTGGTATTATTGGGTTTATGTACCTGCTTACTCATCCTTATTTCTAGTTTTTCTCGCATCATTCAACAAATTATATATAATGTCCAACTGCATGATTCTGCCCGTGGTCCTATATGCTATAGGGGGGATGAAGAGAGCTCCCAGAAGTCTTTGGGGCTTCGTTAATGGGATGTTCCCCCCTCCTATAGGCAGTATAGGAGAGAAGCCGAGAACTCCCAGGAGTCTATTAGGGCTTTGTTAATGGGATGTTCCCCTCTCCTATAAATTAAAAAGATGAGGGAGATGTTGTAGGCCAAGACTTTCAGGGTTCTTGGCCACATTAGCTCCCCAGTTCTACAAAGGTCATTAGGCAGATATGCAAGGAAAGTATAATCTTGTTAGGTGGATGCTCTCATTGGTTTCATGAATATCTAAAGAAAGTACTGAGTTAATTTGCAAGTCTTGATTGAAATCCCCTGTTTGTGCCTCTGGACATGGTCCCAGGATAAAGAGCTTAAAGAGTGATTGGGTTTGGGCTGGGGTAGAGAAAGACTGAGACCAAGGGTGGTTCCTTGCATTCTGCTAAGGGTATATAAACCTTGTATCTTCCATGTATCTTTGGCTCTGTATGAAATAGGTCTGCAATAAACAGACTATGGAATACATCCCCGTCTCTCTCCTTCTTTCTTATTCAGCACTCTCTCTCTCTCTCTCTCTCTCTCTCTCTCTCCCTTTACTTCACTCAGCTGGTAGGTAGGCCCAGACTTGCTAGCCGCAGCAGAGAAACACAGCTTATGAGTGGGTGGGTGGAGGAATAAGGAAAAGCCTCATGCAGGAGATGGGCCTTCAGCTGTGTGGAAGTCTATGAAAAACCCAACACTTGGGTCTTTTGCACCAAGTGCAAAAACATTACCACAGACAAAAAAAAGCTCTCACAGTACAAATAATGCACTTGAAAAAATGAGAAATATTTTACCTGGATTCTTAATACCAGTTTCTGGACACCTTTAGTCCTGGCATCTTCCACATAGCTTATCAGTTGCATCATTTCTTCTGTTGTATTAGGCACTTTCAGTGCATGGTCTCTAATATTTTCAAATTCAGTGCAAATACTGTAAAGGACATCAAATTTCAATATTTGTCTGCCAATACACTTTGCACTAAATTCAGCAACTGCAAATTACTAGAACTATGATAGTTTAGAAGATGATCACTTGGCTTAGAACACAAGTTACTCTTTCTTCAAAGAGAACTGGTCTGTAACCCAGTATTTATCTGAAAAAATCAAAGACCAAGTCCTGACTTTTATGAACCATAGAATAGGAGATGCTCTTCTAGAATCAGTGGGTTCACACTGATCTATTCATCTTTTCTTAAAAAGTGTCCCAAGTGACCAATGGCTTTCCTTTTGCAAAATTATGGGACCAAAGGTGAGATTCTACCCTCCATCACAACCTTATCATCTCTAAGAGAAGAAATAAGCCATACTTCATTAACTAAACTGAGATCAGAACGTACTCAGAAAGGGGAACTTTGAGTACCTCCAAAGTCTAAAGTACCATTTTCTTAGATACACATCATTTTAATGTGCCATCTAATTAGAACATTTTTCTGTGTGTGTATGTACACATATGTGTGTATATACATACATATATATTTTTTTAAAACAGGATAAAGTTACAATTCCTACTTCCTGTGTATAGACACACACACACACACACACACATCCTTACTGGAACTCTGTTCCAAGAACAAAAAGAATTCTCAAGTATTTGGGGCATTTCCCACTTCTTCAATCCATACCTCTGTCTTCCTGACACTGGGTACCTTTGTGTCTATCCCGGGTCAGCTCTTCTCAGTGAGATCTTACCATTTTCCTAAAATGACATGGAATTTCCCGAATATCCTAGGCTCTCTTCACCCTGTTAGTACAGACACTCATTTCCACACACAAAGACCTAGTTGGGGATTTTGGAGGGGGTACCAGATCTGAGATTTCATTAGGGTAGTGAATTCCCGACAAGAAACCTCCCTATACAGATACAACTCAGCACCTTCTCTGCAACTGATAGCACTGAAAGTTTCCTGGAGAATAGAGAAGTGAAGAAGTGTCTCAGAGAAAGAACACGGCCAGAGGTTTTCATGATTCTGCCAGCTCTCTGGGCACCCCACTGGCGTCCATCTCCATGCCACCATCATCTCTATTCCCAACTCCACTCTAGGGCAAGTCTCTCTAGGGCAAAGAACTCATGTGCTCTTGACAGCATCAATCAAGGGTAAAGGGAATTCATAGCACGTGCACTAACCTGGTTCCCAAAGAAAGTTTGAGAGCAAATGGCCCAGATTTGCAAAGAAACTGACCCAAAAATGACTAAAAAGATAACAGGAAAGTCACAGATAGCCCCAAAGAAAGCTAGGTCTCAGAAGGCTGCCAGTCTTGCTAGTTCAAGCTGCTGATGCATTGAGCCCCAGCCACAAGCAGTACACATGATCTCAGCAAGGGATGGCTTTCAGCTCTGGAGTTAAGCAAAGAGTTATTCAGATGGTGGAAACAGAGTGATCCAACAGAGCCTCCATGACCTAAAATTAACCAGAAATGTGCGCCATTTGGCTTTCCCTGCCTTCCTTGTATCTCTCTGCAATGGCCAACGTACTTAATGTGCAGACACTAGCTGGGATCATCCAAGAGTTGATATGAGCCAAGATCAATTCCGTTCCTAGAATTCAATATATGGGTTGGGAAAACCATTCCACTCACCTTTCATTCTCCTTTCTGTGCTTTGTAGCTAAGTCACTCAAGAGCAAACTTGCGTAACTTTTTACTTTATTCGACAGTCCTTCTTTCAGATCATCACAGTCCAAACGCACCATGGGGAAGTGAGCCAAATATGGCAGCATCATGATTTCTTTAGCAAGGTTTGAAAAGTATTCTATCAGCTTAAGATTTAGACAAAAGAAAGGATGTTGCAAGTGAATGATCAAATCATAATTTATCAGATTTTTTTAAAAGGTTATATATAGTACTGAAGTGAAATTCTCATCTTACTGATTTACATTTATAAGTAATTTTTCTATAGCTGCCTGAAAAATTCTTCCCTCCATGGGCTCTAATGGATTGTCAGTGGAACTGTAAATTGGACCAATCATTCTGGAAAATAATTTGGGGCTGAGTTGTGTATGATGGGGTGATTCTAAAAACAAAATAAGGCAGGAAAAAGAAAAAAAGGAGAAATCAACTCATAAAAATGGGGCATGAAAAGAACTGATACAGAGGAAGCCAGTGGGGGTGAAAGACTAGCAATGTTGGAACCTACTCTCATGGGATCTGGATTGAAGAGAGAATAACTTGTACATCTGGAGGGGTGTAGACGTCGTCTGGACTTGTAGAAAGATAGATGGGAAAACTGGAGAATGGTGGAGGGGAGAGGAACTTTTAGCAAAGTATGTAGAATAAGATTTATAAGGGTGGGGGAGAAGATATAGAAAGAATTCTTAGAGGCTGAAAAGGAAAACAGCAAGCAAAAATAAGATGGAGGGAAATTTACAAATAGAATAATTTTGAATGTGAATGGGATGAACTCACCCAAAAAACAGAAATAGATAGCATAATGAATTAAAAATCAGAATCCAAAAATATGTTGTTTACAAGAAGCACATTTAAGAATGAGAGATACCCAGAATTAAAATGGAGAGTTGGAATAGAATTTATTATGCTTCAGCTGATACAAAAAAAAAAAGGCAAGGCGACCGATTATGATCTCAAGCAAAGTTACGACTACAATATTTAATTAAAAGAGATAAACAAGGAAACTACATTTTGATAAAAGGTACCATAGACAATGAAGCAATATCAGTCCAGAACTTATATGCTCCAAATACTGTGGTATTACTATATCATTACTATAATACTATAGTATTATAGCATCTAAATTTTTAAAAGAAAAGTTAAATGAATTACGGGTAGAGATAGATAATAGTGCTATAATAGTGGGGAAAAATTTAACCAAAAAATAACTAAGGAAGAAATCAAAGAAGTGAACAAAATTTTACATAAGTTAGATATGATAGCTATCTGGAGAGAACTGAATGGAAAGAGAAAGGAATACACATTTTTCTCAGCGGTTCATGGCACCTTTACAAAATTTAATTATGTATTAGTATATAAAATTTTATAGTTAAAAGCAAAAATATTAAAAGTGAAGATCACAAGTCAATAAAAAATAATATTTAATAAGGGACCATGGAAATATAGATTTAAAACTAACTGGAGATTAAACAACCTAGGGGTGGATGGTCTTTGTACTTTCCACTATCCCTTAAGTGAGTACTGAGTAGTAACTGATGATATTATAACTTGATTACACCCTTGTGGGTGGAGGACTTTGACCTTTGTACTTTGTGTCTCTTAATGAAGCAAGCCTCCTTAAGGATGACTGAATGATTGAGTTACTAAATGACTGTACTTTGTTTAAAACTAAATGACCACTTTGGTGAAAATTATATGGCCATTTTAGTGATAAGTTATAGAGTTGTGACATGGTGAATGCTGTATTTTGATTTTCTGTGAATGTTTTACCTTAATTTGTTACCAAATAAATAGAGAGGTCATTATACTGTGTAGTCAGAACCTTGAAAAGATATTCACAGCAGCAGTCCTCTGGAAAAACTGCTCATGCTTGGCTTTACAACCAGAAGAAAAGCAGAAAATTGAGGAAAAAGGAAATTTTATAGAAAGTTTCTCAGATAAAGGTCTCATATCTCAAACATATAAAGAAGTTTGTAAAATCTGTAAGAATAGCAAGTCACTCCCCAATTTATAAATGCCCAAAGGATATGAATAGGCAGTTTTTCAATGAAGAAATCAAAACAATTTATAGTCATATGAAAAAACATGCTCCATCATTATAGATTAGAGAAATTCAAATTGAAAACAACTTTGTGGTATCATTTTATATCTATTAGATTGGCTAAAATGATTAAAGGGGAAAACAACAAACGTTGGAGATGTAGAAACACTAGGACATTAACTGATCCAACCATTTTGGAGAGTGATCTGGAACTCTGCCTCTGCCCTTTGACCTAGCAATACCACTGCTAGATCTATTTCCAAAGGCGCTTAGGGAAAAAGAAAAAGAGCCTTTTTTGTTCTAAAATATTCATAGCGTTCTTTTTGTGGTGGCAAAGAACTGGACATTGTGAGGATGCCCATCAATTGGGGAACAGCTGAACAAGTTGTGTTATATGATTGTGATGGAAGACTGCTGTGTTATAAAAAATTATAAACTTCATGATCTTAGAAAAACATGAATAGACGTGCACAAAATAACAAAGATTGAAATGAGCAGAACGCAGAGAATGTTATATACAGTAACAGTCATACTGTTTTAAGAACAACTTTGAGCTATTAAATCATTTATAAATTATTATAAATACCCAAATTAACTACAAAAGACATATGAAGGAAGAGGTTACATGCATCCTGAGAAAGAACTGATAAACAGAAGTATGTACAGAGTGATTTTACATATACATAAACATATTTGTATCAAATGGTAGCCATTCCTAGAGCAGGGAGGTAGGAGGGAAAGGGGGGAGGAAGAAATTTACATGATAATTTTATCATATATTTAAAAGGAATAGCAAATTGCACATAATATATTTGCAGTTTCACATACAATCATTTTTATCATACCATGTTATGGAAATGTTTGTTTTATTCCATGAGCTAAAAAACAAATAAAAATTTTTAAAAGAAAGTAATTTTAAAATAACAGAAAGCAACTAAAACAAATATATCCTTTGACCCAGAAAGGAAGAAGTAGCGTCAGAGATTTTTGGAAGGGGAGGGAGAAAGAAAGAGAAAGAGATAGAAAGAGATAGAAACAAAGAAGGAAAGGAAGGAAGGAAGCAAGGAAGGAAGGAAGGAGAATCAATGAATCCTTTATTATTTATAATAAACAGAAGAGAACTGTTTGCTTTCAAATGCACCAAGACCTATGCACTTCTGAATAGTCACAATGGCAAGATTAAAATTTATGGAGATTCCTTAAGGTAAAATTTCTCAAAAAGAATTCCCTCAGAAGCATCACTAGAAACCAGGCTTCCTCAGATGTGCTACTAGGATTGGCTCTGCTGGTCTAGTTTCCAGGCAGCAGGTCCAGGGTGCATCACAAGCACAAGAGGACTGCCCATTCCCCATTACAGTCACGGCCGCCATGTTGACTATCTGGTGTACTCTCCCCAAGCTATTTAGCATATTCTGTCCTAGTGCTCAAAGTGAACGGAAAAGATAAGGGCATGTATAGGAAGGGCAGCATGAGCTCACCTTTGACACACAACCTCACACACTTACCACCCATGAGGTAAGAACATTAGTCTTTGGGGTCAGCCAGAATAGACACAAGCTTTCTGATGAAACAAACCATGTATGTAGGGGAAAAGTCCCACTATCAGAAACTACCAGGCATAATCGCTAGGCATCTTTGGTAGCCACCCTAGAGGAGGGACGGCCACCAATGCAATCTGGCTCCAGCTTCAAGGTTGTTCACAAATGTACTAAATACATTGTAGAGTGTGATCAGCATCAAGCAGTGTTAGGAGAAGCAGGTTCTCCCTGAGAACATACAAAAAAATCTTAGTCAAGATGCTGGTAGCCACAGATGTGCAAAGCGAGGCTTGCAGACCAGACCCTCTGACTCTGAATCCAGTAGCCTTTCCCCTGCAACATGCTGCGTCTTGGACACCTCCACCTTCCCTGTCTGAGAGCCCGCGCTAGACCCCTACATGCTAGGGCTGCCAGTCTGTTGTGTTTCTAAGAATGTCGCTCTCAGCAAGGAACTTAGACTTAGACATTGCAGTCCAGAAAATCTCTAGAAGAGCTCACTTCCTCTAGACAGAATTCTGAAAGGTTTCTGTAACTGCTGGTGTAACTTCAATCATTCTTTAACTTTTTACCTTTTTCTCTGAAGATGCAGGAGACCCCCACAGAGCTGCCAAAACTCAGCATTCAGTTCTCAGTGTTTCCAGTTATTTTTTGTACAAATGCTTTTTATTTCATCTTACTTTTTAAGTTAATTTTTTTTTTTTGCTTTTGGGGGGGGGGGGAAGGTAGGGCAATTGGGGTTAAGTGACTTGCCCAAGGTCACATGAACAAAATAAAATACAAGTGGCTAAAAGGAAACCAACTATGTTGAAATACAATTATTTAAAAACCTTTTAAAACTCACAAACCCAAGGTTTATAACCTCAGAGCTAGAGGAAGAGCTCCGGAGTGTGGGGTGACTCCTTGGTGAAGGATTTACAGGAGGGCATAAACCAAATTCACAGCGGACAGAAAGGTGTGGATAAACAGCCTGTGACCCAATATTCATGTTTTCATTACGTACAACAATATACATTTTTGGACATGGCCAACATGGGAAGTTGTTACAAAGCGGTTTCTTTTCATCTTTTTTTCTTTCCCAAGGGAGGGGTAGAGTTTGTTCAGTCAATCCCCAATTGATGGGCACCTCCATAGTATCTGGTTCTATAACTCCTTTTGGGTGCAACTATATAAAACTATCTCTATTACCAATTATAAGTTAGGCCCCCAAAGTAAAAATATCATTCAAGAAATACATTTTTAGAAAGGAAGCTAGGATCATTTGCTATTTGTACTGATGAGAGTGGGGACCAAATAAAATATGAAAGCACCCATGAATTTACTAAACATGGATCAATGAATCAGATTCAGAGCAGGAATGCCCCAAAGAGTTCAGCTGCTTCATTTTACAGATGGGAAAATGTGGGCATGGAGAGAGGCACCTAAGCAGCCCATTGGAAAGAATACTCAGCTTGGAGTCAAGAAGAGAGTTCTGATCCTGCCTCAGACCCTTAGCTGTGTGACCCTGGGTCGGTCCCTTAACTCCTTTCAACCTCTTCTATACAATGAGTATAATAACAGTACGCATCTCCTAGGACAGTGGTGACAAGCAAATGAGATAACTCTTTGTGAAGTGTTTTACACACCTTAAATTGCACCCTAAGTGTCAGCTGTTTTTAAGTGAATTGCCAAAGCAAGCACATGTATTAACCCCAGTAGGAGTAGGTCTCATATTACTGCCACATTTTTAGAGGGAAAAAAATACATCCCAAAATACATCATTAATCACCTCTGATTTCATGCATAGAGAAGAGAATTAAAGCTTACCTCATATATGTAGAACCTTGATCAGATTACATACCATCTTGTGGGGGGAGAAAATTTGGAACTCAAAAAACCTGTGGGACTGTATGCTGTAAACTAAAAATAAATCCATTTAAAAGGAAAAAAAAAACTTACCTCAGTATACTCATCAAAAGTGTGATCCTCTGCCTGGAATGTTTGTATTTGTTCAGCTGCGGTCCCATCAATAAGCCAACTATACTTTTCAACTGAAAATTAATCATCAAATTAAAATTACATCAAAAATTTTAAATTCCAGTGAATTTAGTGTTGTCAGTGCTAACTGGGCAATGGGTATTCTGACACATTGAATAATCTGGTTAATCCAAGTTCTTCTAATGGGCCATCCACAGACAACCAGTTTTCAAAGAATTAGACTACAAAAGCCCAGTACTCAAACCAGGGCCCGCATTTTCCCAAAAAAAGTCACGAAGCCCTTGGTCACCTTCCAGCATCCAAGGGCCATCACTGTACTCTAGAAGTCTCAGGACTTACTGAGGAGTAGGGGTTTAGGAAATGAGGACTTAATTCCAACTGCCATCTTCAAGAAGTATCTAAAGAGGCTGCGAGCTTTAAGCCCTGCAGCTTCCCTGGGGAGGTGGTGACCTCTGGTTTGCCTCCTGGGGGAAGGGGACCACCATGCAGGGCAGAGCCTGCTAGGCCAAGGACTCAGGAGCCCCAGGTCCCAGCCCAAGATCTGTCCTTGTGGGATCTCAGACAAATCACTTCAGTTCTCTGGGTCTAAAGGTTGATCTAGACAACTCTGGTATCAGAGACTATCTCCAAGGGTCTCCCACTTCCATCACTTAATGACCCACATCTCCTGAGTAACAGGCAAATAGAGAGTCTGGCGTCAAAATTCCAATCCACAAAAACTAGTGTTTGCTTATTTTTGTTGCTGATGTTTTAAGTTTGGGGGTTGGGAACCAGCCTAGCACCACACACCATATTCATCAAAGTGTTTCTTCGGTCCTTGTAGGTTCAGGCTCACTGCTTCCTTCAGAGTACGATAGGCCCAATTCAACACGTGGTCAGGAAGTTCTGTGCTAAGGTTTACGGGTGTGGGTCCACCTGACAGCCAAGACTGGACAGTCTGAACATTCTAAAAAAGTCAATTAACAGCCCAAGCATCAATTAACAGCCACTGAAATGATTATACTTGTCTGTTTAGAGAAAGAGAGACGACCTATGACTTCAGCTCTGAGTGGGGATCTCCCTTTACCAAAGGTGATGGGGGTCTTCTGTACAATTTATAATCTTAGGGAATTGCCCAGGCCTTTGAAACATCATTTGGTTTTGTTTGGTTTTTGCCCAGGTCAACAGCCTCAATGCCATTTCCCCCATAAACCCTGTGATTTTTATTGTACAAATTTGCACATGCAGTATTTTTAAGAGGATGTCTGGCTCATTGCAGTAGAACTGACTGTATGCATTTACATATGTGTAAATATTTTTATGTATGTACATAAATATATAAGTAGTAGTATATAAGTATATATAG
>CM053599.1:16494497-16512824 GCA_028646575.1 Pseudocheirus occidentalis | reverse complement strand
GGAATTTGGGACTCCTGATATGACATCTACCTCTCTCTCTCTCTCTGTATATCTATACATACATACATACATAGGTATATAATACACACACACACATACACATATATATGTAGGTAGGTGGTATGGATATGTGTGTATATAGAGATGCTGGGACAGGGGAGTAATCGTGTGTATATGAATAGCAATTTGGAGATGGGGATAGGGATAAGGAAAGGGACCAGACCTGTGATTTCACTGACACAGGGAACTTCCAGGTAAGGAATCTTCCCCTACCATTGCAGATTAGCCCTTTTCCTGAAACTTCTATCCTTAGAGAGTTGCCCAGAGCATTAAGAGGTTAAATGACTTTCTCAGGGTCACAACTAGGATGTCTTGGAGTCGAGACTTGAAATGAAGCGTTTCTTTCTTCAATGCCATGCACTGCGCCACACCTCCTCAGCATAGACATATGTCTATAGCTAGGCATCTTCCAATAAATCAAAATTTTGTGATTTTTCCCCCTGTGGAGATGTTCCCTTTACCAATGCAATTCCATTTAATGGTAGCTTGTAGAATGACTTGCCATGGCCAAAACAATTTGTCCCCTTTCGACCACCCATGCCATGAGGAATTGCTTTGAACAAGGTTGATTCCCTGATCAAGAATGGAATTCTTTGGTTTGCTCATTCACCACCTACTTAGTGCCCAGAGGACAGAACTGGGAACAAGCTCTGGCAGAAGAGAGTTACAAAGAGACAAGTTTAGGCCTGATAAAAGGAAAAATTTCCTTCCAAGTAGAGTCATTTAAAAAAGGAATGGGCTGCCCAGAAGACATTGGGCTCCCCCTCATTCAAAGTCCTCAAAGAAAGTTGAATAAGCCCTTGGCAGAAATGTTCTAAGCAGAGTCTTGCTCAGAAATGTACTGGACCAGAGGGCCACCAAGCACCCTTCTAACTGTGAATCCTGATTTTTAAAAGCAACCACAAAGCTTTCAGGGCCAAGTCTATGAATAATTAAGGTGAGGGATCAAACTGGTAAACAACCTTCTTGTTTAAAAAAAAAATAGGGCTTGGCCTTGCAGTATGAAACAGATCTGGGGTGGCACTGTTCCAAAAATATCTTCAATCACTGAATAATATGTTCCCATGATCACATACACATATACATATTTATACATATATGTGCATATACATATAATATATGTACACTCTACTGTCCACTCATCTATATGTATGTTTGTGTGAGTATAATTGGGACTGAATACAGACTAGGATATTAAACCTCATTTTGCAGCTTTTTTTTAAATACAGGTCACTATTTTTCCATTTCAGAACAATCTCCACCCCCAATAACTCCCACTACTTCCATATATCAAAGTAAAACTGTTCATGCTTTCCTTTTTCTGTGTCTATGCCTGGGTCACGCTTTACAGAGAAACGGCATGCTAATTTTTTCAGCTTTTCACATACCGCAGCCAGAATTCCATTGTATAGTTTATATATCGGACCACTAGATATTCAGGCCTGCAGAAGCTCCCTCTCCCCCTCTTCTCCCTACCCCCTCCCAGGAAACCAAATGCTTTGCTTTCAACACGGCTTCCTCCATTCCAAGGGGAGGCCAGGATTACCAGACCCCGAGCTGCTTGGTAAGCCTGGACTGCAAAGGAGGAAAGCAGCAGAGCCCATCTGCAGTAGGCTGGGGGCAGTCACAAATATTTCTTCTGTTAGTTCAGCTTCTGGCCACACTGGAAGAATTTGTTTTCACACCAAACAGACACATTCTTGGTGATAGGAAGGAACTCTTGCAGTTAATCTATGAGCATAGGTCCACTTGGCTGTGGTCTTCTTTGCCCTAGGAGCATGATACACCATCCCCTCCATCCATCCATCTATTTCCAAACCACCACTCCCTTCATAAGGAGTAACAACCATAGCTTTAGAGATAGAAATGGCCTTAGAGTCATAGCAGCATATTGATCTAGAGGCTGGAAGGTACTGCAAAGATGGTGGCATGCTACAGTGAAGGAAACTGAGCCCCAGAAAGATTAAGTCCAAGGTCACTGTCAGAGGCAAGATTTGAACCCAAGTCCGCTGACTTGGGAGGCTATTTCCTCTGTAATTTTATTCTTATCTAGTTCATGTATTTGATGAGATGGCCAATCGGCATGAGGATGCTCGTCATGACTATCTAGCAGGCCAGCAGTAAGTTGTGGGATGATGACTTAATTTTAACCAGATCTTTTATCTCCAAACCCAGAGTTCTCCCCACAGCCCCATGCAGCCTCTGTTTGTCTTGTTGGCTTCTGTGTGTGGTATTCTCTAGGATTCTATGTATCATTTTTAGCAGTGATACATCCCTCTATCTCCTTCCTCTTGGTAGAAAGGTTGGGGATCGTGGTGTGAAATGTAGACATTTGTCAGACTCAGTCATAATGTATGTTGGCTTTGCTTGATGGTTTTTCCTTGTTACAACAGGAGACTAAGTGGGGAAAGTATATCTGGAAATGATAATGTCTTTTTAAAAAGGCATCCACAAAACCTAAAAAATAACAAGTTTCCCCTTTCTTGTTCCTCTCATGGTGGTAGAACTTAACTGAGCTTACCACTTCCCTTGCCTTTTTCAGGAGCTTTCTCTCATGTAAAGAACATATTAAGTACATTATTTTCTAGGAGAACTTACCACCATTCCCAGACCCAAATGTTACCCTCAGTTGAGGTGGATGCTGGAAAAGGTGCACTGATCATTCAAGATGCCAGGCCTAAGTCATGGAAGAAAACTAGCCAGCACGGCGATCATTTTTAGGGTTAGTGGAGAAAGCATTCCTGGCATGAACAAAACAGCCAAGAAGTAACAGAGGGCTGACTTTCAATGATAAACTTTGCTTCCCCTTTCATTTTTCTAATTTAAGAATCACAGAGCCATGAACGTAGACCTATTTTCAAAACCATTTGGGGATGCGGTTCAGTCTTTGTTCTCCAGGAAATGAGGATAGACTGAATCTGAATTATTCAAAATTTATATAAAGAGATTCTAAGACTGTAGGATTGGGAGAGGCAGCGAAGCTTCACCAGGAGTCCAGCCCCACCCCTGACACTTAAGGGCTGTGAGTCACATTTTCCATCAAGGTCCCCTTATGCAAGATAAGGGATGACAAATGAAATATTTATCTGTAAATATGTAAACTCCACAATGGAATTCTGGCACATGTTAAACTGAGAGACCAATGCACCATTTCTGTGATGTGTGACACAGACATGTCTAGAGACTAGAAAAGATCAGGGTAATTATGTTTTAGTTCTGCAACAAGGCCTGACCAACAAAGACTAATCCTCAGAGAAGAGGCTGTGCACTCTGTCTGAGGCCAGTCCACATGGAAGAGGCTGGAAGGCCTGCTTCAGGAAGAGTGTGATGATGTAGAATAGAGGGCCCTGTGCAGACATTAGTAACTCAGCCTGCTCTATGAACCAGGGAGTGGAGAGACAGGCAGTTAGGGGATTAGTGAGCCAAAACTCTGTATTAAAAGACACTACCCTGCCAAGGCAAATTTCTTCCTTCTACCTGCCTGCTTGTACTCAGGTGAGGAGGTAAAGACTGCTTCGAACCCTTGGCTGGAAGGAAGGCCTCGGGTCTTTCTCTTCCCACTGTGGTTGCTATTCCGGTGGCCCTGGAGCACGTGATTCTCTCATGCTTACATACCACTTTAAGGCCTACAAAGCATTTTACATCATCTATTTTATTTTATTATCACACTGTAGGTAGCTTTTTACACCTTCATTTTACAGATGAGCAAACAGAAGGTAAGAAAGGGTCAATGACTTGCCCACTGTCATGTTGGTTAAATAAAACTAGAGTGTTTGTCAGAACTGTTTAATGTTGGAGAGAAAAGGCTGAAATGGGGGCTTAAGCCTATAGCATTAAAAGATATGAGCACCTGCCCTGGAGTCAGGAGGATCTGAGTTCAAATCCAACCTCCGACACTTGACACACTTGCTAGCTGTGTGACTTTGGGCAAGTCACTTAACTGCAATTGCCCTCCAAAAAGCAAGAAAAAAAAAGATATATCCACAAGGGACAGGTGGCCCTTGCCCTGGGAAACCTGGGGTAGTGAAAGTCAGGAGAAGGATCCCCAGAGTTCAGACACGCTACTCTTCAAATGTTAAAGTAATAAATGGAAAAACAGGACATCATTTTAGAAGCATTGCAAAATGTTGCTTCATGTCCAGGCTTGTATTTAGTTGTTGCTTTTGAAAAATCTGCCTTATTAGATTATCTACTGATAACTTAATGCTTTGTTACTTTGATTAAAACAAGACAAGAAGGTAAACAAGCTTTTACAGCTGATTTTCCACATCATTGTCACAGTCACGCTATTGCTGAAAGGCAGGGAGAATGCCAGCTTCTGGTGTGTTTATTTTTGGATGATTTTTTTTAAGACAGTTGATAGTAGAGTTAAATTCCTATTGCTCACCTCTCATCATAGGAGAGCTTTAAGCTACCAAGTGTTGCACATTCTACATTAAAATCATACAATATTCCTCAAGAGCCCCCAAGATCATTTTGTTGAGAAATCCTTTGACTTTGCCACAAAATGGGAAAACAGCAATAGTTCTAGAAACATAGAACCAGGGAAGAAGATTCTGGGAAGATGGCAGAGAAGGTCAGAAAATTTCCAGCTCTCAAGATTTTCCTTCACAAAAGAGATAAAATAGTGCCTCTGGGTGATCATAGAGTGGTAAAAACCACAGAACAGAGGTCCTCTTGGGACAATCAGAGAAGACCTGAAGAAAAACCACAGGACTAGATTTCCTCTCTATGAGGAGTAAACACCCCCAGGCTAGGGTCCTAGGGTCTGCTTTAACCACAAGCCACAAGTCCTGGGGGTAACTGGGTTGGGAGGCTGCCATAGTCCCAGCAACAGGAACTTTTACTCCCCCCCAAAAAAAGTGAGAGGAGTTTGGGGTATAACCTGGGGAAGATCAAGGGAACTTTTGGAGACCCAATTGTGCTGTGGAGAGTAGTAGTGGAGTGACAAGGAACCAGCACACACCAGTGCAGAGGCAGTGGGGTGGGGGTTGTTGACTGTAGGAATTATAGGAGGGTGGAGTTCTTGATCTGAGTTCAAGGTCAGAAGGAAGAACTGAAGAGGATCCCAGGCCAGAGGCACCAAACCCCATACTCCAAGACTAGAAGTGATTACAAAAACTGAATTATTACCAAAAAAAAAAAAAAACGCACAGGCAAAGGAGAAAAATCCAACCACAGAGAGCTACTATGGGAATAGAGAAGAAGGATATGGAAGCAAAGAAACCCTCTTCTACTCCAAAGAGCAACGTCGAATGGTCACCTGCCCAAAAAGAATTCGCTGAAAAACTTAAAAAAAGACTTTAAAAGTCAAATGAGAAAGATGGAGGAAAAATTAAACAGAAAAATAAGAATAATACAAGAAAAACAAGATTATGACAAGAAAGTCAACCAAATAGAAAAGGAGATTGAGAATCTTAAGGAAGAAAACGACTCCTTGAAAATCAGAATTGGGCAAAGAAAAGCCAGTAAAGTTATAAGAGATGAAGAAATAATTTTTAAAAACATAAAGAATGAAAAAATAGGAGAGAATGTGAAACATCTCATAAGAAAAACAATATATCTAGAGAACAGATCAAGAAAAGATAAAAATAATTGGACTACCTGAAAGTTTTGATCAAAAAAAAATATTGATACAAGAAAGAATGAAAGAAAATTGTCCTGAAGCATTAGAACAAGAGGGGAAAAGTAGAAATAGAAAAAATACACCAATTACTGCCTAGATCCTACTAGGAAAACTCACAGGAATATGACAGCTAAATTCCAAAACCCCCAGATCAAGGACAAAAAAATTACGAGCAACAAGAAAAAAACTAATTTATATATGACAGTACCACAATTAGAATCACACAAGACCTGGCATTGGTGACACTAGAAGAATTCAAGTCTTAGAACACTATATATTGGAGGCCAAAAGAACTATGCATCAAACTGAAAATGCCATGCCCAGCAAAGCTAAGCATAATTCTGAATGGAAAAAAACAAAAACAGACCATTAATCGACTGTCAGACTTTGAGGACTCTGTTAAAAAACAAACAAACCGTGAACTCAATAGATTTGACATATAAGAGCCAAGAGAAATATAGGTACATACCAGTGACCAATTACAAGGGACTAAATAAGGACAGAATGTTGACCTTTTATGTACAGAAAATGTAAAACCCATGACTCAGATTGTTACTAGTAATCAGGTAGCTTATAAGAAAGATCGGAGTAGACCTGAGTATGATATGACTTTAAAAAGTAAAACCTTTCAAGAACAGATAAAAGAATAATTATCTTAGACAAATGAGGCGCAAGAGGAAAAACGAATATAGAGGAATTAGATTGGGGAGGGGAGCTCTTAGCTCTGGAAACCTACTTTCATTGAGAATGGGTTTAAGAGGGGAAAATAAATATACAGCTAGAAGAGTATGTAAGTCTTCTAAATTTGAAAAGAAATGAAACTCTAAGGGGACAGGGAAGGGGGAAAAGATAAAGGAGGGATCTTTAGAGAGGAGGGGGAAGAAACAGGTCAAAGGGCAAAAGGGTGTTTAGATTTAGGGGGATGGGAGGATAAAGCAGAGATTGCTTGAGTAGGGGTAAATTAAGTAGTAGGAGGTAGGAGAAATAGGGAAAAAGAGATGCAAACAAAAAAAGGTTAGGAGTAGCATTTCTTAGGGGAAGTACATATTTATACATGTATGTATGTATGTGTTCATATGTATGTGTGTGTGTATATACATATATATATATATATATCAATGCCTGTGTATAAATATATCCATGCTTAATTGTAGCCTTGGGATGACAAGTAGGGGGAAAGAAGGGGGAAAAAGAACAAAATGAAAAGTGTACAGCAGAGAACAAAAGAAAACCTACAAGGAAGCAAAGCAAAGATGGGAAGCTTTCAACATAACACACAGTGTTTAATATATAGACTTTCTCTTTTTTTTGCTTTTTTTGGGGGGGAGGGCAGTTGGGGTTAAGTAACTTGCCCAAGGTCACACGGCTAGTTTTTGTGTTAAGTGTCTGAGGCCAGATTTGAACTCAGGTCCTCCTGACTCCAGGGCCGGAACTCTATTCACTGCGCCACCTAGCCACCCCAATATATAGACTTTCTTGAAATGATAAGTTATTGCTATATATTCTGAATCCTCTCCTATATTCTTTTTTTCTTTTCTTATTTCATATTTAAGTTCATAATGCTTCTTTTCTTATGTATTTAAATTTTAATATTTGTCTGAAATTGTAAAAAAAGATTTAAGAAAGAAAGAAAAAAAAGAAGGGATGATTACCTGTGCTGTGCTCCCAGGGAAGTACTACCTGAAAATTACTACCTGGGTGACTTTGGGCAAGTCAATTAACCTCCACAGCCCTCAATTTCCTCATATTTAAAATGGGGGTGGGGGGGTAGATTATCACAGAATGAAAGATTTTGAGATTAGGAAGAAATCTCTGAGTTCATCTAGTTCTATCCCCAACAGGAAAGAAATTCCCACCATCACATATCTGGTAAGTGGTCATCCAACTCTGCCTGAAGACCTCCGAGGGCCTGGAATCCACCATCTCTGGAGGCAGCCCATGATCTTTTAGGGCAGTTCTAATTTTTAGGAAGTTCTTCCTGGCATTAAGTTTCTCTTGGCAATTTCTACAGATTGATCCTGGTTTGCCCTTGGAAGGCAAGCAGACCAGGTCTCATATTTCTTCCCAAATATAATGGAATTATCAGCTCCCTAGTTCTGGATACTGGGCCTCTATTAATGAAGCCTGAAATCATATTTGCTTCTTGATTATCAGTGATCACTGTTGTGTAGTTGTTCCAGTCATACCCAACTCTTCGTGACTCCACTTGGGGTTTTCTTGGCAGAGATACAGGAGTGGTTTGCCATTTCCTTCTCCAGATCATTTTACAGATGAGGAAACTGAGACAAACAGGGTTAAGTGACTTGCCCAGGACCACACAGCTAGTAAGCGTCTGAGGCTAGATTTGAACTCAGGAAGGTGAGTCTTCCTGACTTCAGACCCAACACTCTATCTACTTTACTGTGTAGCTGCCCAAGGCAGTAGTATGCAACTCAAGTAGAAATGGGGCCACTAAACCATACATAAGGAACCCTGCAAGGCCACATATTGGCTTAGAAAACCGTATACTGATGTTATCTATGTTCTATTCTGTTGTTAACGTTGTTAAGTATTTCCCAGTTACATTTTTACCTGATTCACTGCACTCTTTAATACCTCTGGCATAAGGGACATAGAGCCAGCTCCCGAAACAGAAAACCTGGCTTTGAGTCCTGCCTCTGACACATTCTGGGCTTTGTGACCCTGATATTTATATCAAATAAATAACTGATCCTCTCAATGCTCTCAGGCAATTCACTCAGACTATCAATTGCATAACAGGTGATAATCAGCATTGGTAGAATAATTTTCCTCAGCTGGGAGTTCCCTATGCCAATGAAATGATAAGTCTGATTAAAAACAAAACCCTCGTGCACCTAGGTGGCTGTGAAAAGAAGCCATTGATTACAATTGCTCCAGAATATTTAGGAGCATCAGATATAAGTAGTTTGCTGGCATCTTTGACAACAGATGAAGTTGACCTGGGTGAGAGAGCATGGCGACAGGGACAGTGGATGCAGTAAACTCTTTGTTTAAGGTGTAACAACACTGCATGCGTGGAGAGGCTGGAAAACAGAGTATTTGCTTCTGGTTTCTTTCCACATGTGGCCATCATGGTGTGCATTAGGAAGATGCACAAATACACAATCAGGTTTGGTAACTTGGTTTCCCATCTCTCCATCAGACATGAACAGCACCAGAGTGGATAGAAAGGTAAAAAAAAAAAAATACTAAGAAAAGCATTGGTCTGCAGAGTCATAGGGTTTCTACCAAGAAGGCTGGCAAATTTTCACGATCACAAGTCACTAGACAGTTTCTATTAGCAGCAAGAGCTTTTCCCCCATGCTGAAAAATTCAAATAAGTACAGATTTCCCTGGATAACTCCAGGATAACTCTATAGCCGGCTTGACCTCAGATGAACAATCAAGAGCTAAAGGTTGGCTTTAGCCAAAAAGTCAAAAGACAGCATGCTTTTCTTCCTAGGCACGTCTAAGGAAGAGAACACACTTTTCTCTGGGTCTCACACAGCCATCTGATCCATGTGACTATCAAAGTCCTCATCTTGGGGTGGGAAACTAAGCAGCACAGAATGGCTTCCAAACTTTCCCTTTATATGCATGCATACATGTGTATACACACACACACATACACAGATAGAAAGGAGACACAAGGGGAGACAGAGACAGGAGAGAGAGAGAGAGAGAGAGAGAGAGAGAGAGAGAGAGACAGATGGAAAGAGACAAGAGAGAAAAGAGGAGAGAGATAGAAAGAAAGAGGCAGAGATGGCTGTCTGTGAAGCATGTTGGTGATACCTCATCAATTTCCCAACTTACTGGTCTTGCAATTTACTTTCTAGTATTTTAACAATTTGTAGAATTGCCTCAATTCCCAAACATAATCTTTGGGATATTCAAGGCTAGATCCTACACGAGGCTTTTCCTTACCTCGCTCCCATTTGCTAGCTGGATTCCTTGCCATCCCCCCCCCCACTTTGTGCATATCTCACAGGCATACCTATTGTTTCCTTCAACGGAGTATAAGCTTCCTGAAGTCAGAGATGGTTCTATTTTTGTTTGATATCCACAGCACTGAACACAACACCTGGGACAGAAAAATCTCTTAATAGATGTCTTTTAAATAAAATAAAATTTCATCATCCCACACCCTATTGGCAACACTCATAATGTCAGGGCAACCAATGAGTCAATTTGGGAATCCATGTTCCAATCCCTTAACAAGACTCTGTCATTCTCCTTCCACTTGCACTCACTGATCTACCCACATGGAATTTCTCACCCACATTTTCAAATTGGTGGCACAGTGGATAGAGCATTAGAGCTAAAGTCAAAATGATTTGCATTCAAATCCAGCCTCAGTCACTTACTAGCTATAGGACCCTAGGCAAGTCACAAAACTCTACCTGCCTCAACTTCCTTAGCTACAAAATGTGGGAAGAACATTTACCCCCCAGGTTTGTTGTGAGAATAAAACCAGCTAATACCTGCCAGGCACTCTGCAAACCTGAAAGTGCTATATTAATGCTAGCTAAATACCTATTGTGAAAATATTAGGCCAACTCAATATAATGAAAAGCTTTTCCCTATCTCTTTCTTGAAACTCTTCTCAAGGATAACCCAATTTTCTAAGTCATTTAGAGGCCTTTAAACAAAATAAAATCCTAATGATGCTGCTGCCATGAATAATTAATTGTTCTTGAACACTCTCCCAAATAAAATCCATTCTCATTTGATTAGAGGCTTCCACAAGACCCATGGGTTCACCCTGGGTATTTTTACATCATTCTTGCACCTCCTTTTCTTTGTCTTGTCAAACACATTTAGGATTAAGGGTTCCATTACAGAAACGTCCTTCCAAAGAGGCCTAATAAAAACGATGATGGTGATGGCGGTGGTAGCTATGGTGATTATAGGATCACAGACTAAGAGCTGGGCCTTAGAGTCAATCTTGTCCAGCCCCCACATTTCACAAATGAGGAAACTGAGGTTCAGAGGGAGAAATGACTAGGCCAGGGTCATCAGTCAGAGACCTTTGAGAGTTAAGGACATATTTCCTCCTTCAGAAGTAACATGAAGACTAAACTGGGGACAGAAAACGGGAAATGCTGAGAGCAAGACAACCCCTATGGGGACAAGATGGTCTCGACAAATCCAGTTGAACGGGGAGAGAAGGGCTAGGCCTCTGGCAGTGGGCATCAGCTTTCTTCATCTGTGAACACTTGCCATAGAAAACCCTGGTGCTATATTCATCTAGGAGGGCCGCTATCTCTTATTATCTAGACATCTGTCTGTCTGACACAATGCTATCCTGAACCCAGACCGTCTACCCTGGTCTAATGGTGCAGTTTCCTTTAAAAAAATACACAAAAGTCTATTTTATTAAATTAAACTAGTTCAAAACCCACAGAACTTTTTGAAAGGTTAACTAGAGGTTAGAAAACATTCACTTCCGATGTTTCCTTGGTTTTCATGTAAGTAAAAATTATACTTTAAAGACAGAGGCAGAAATAAATACAAAGTAGAGTGGCGGACTGAACACAGAGTCCGGAAAAGTTAGGTTCACATCCTGTCTTTTAATGGCCACATGACCCAGGCACGTCACTTAACTGCTGTGAGCCTCAGATTCCTCATCTATAAAGTGAGTGGGTGGGTTAGATGACCTCTAAATCTCCGCTGCCGCCATCTTGTGCTCTCATTCCCACTCCCTGACAACTCTACCTTTTTTCTCCATTGTGCATATTCACTATCATCTGTTTTTAATCCTTTCATGCATAGAATCCATTCTTATTAGTATCATAACATAGCTCACACATTTACCCTGTGTGTGTGTCTTTGTGTGTGTGTGTGTGTGTGTGCGCGCGCGTGTGCCTTTCAACCCTTGGGTTATTGGTTCATTTATTCTCCTGAGTTAATAACTCACAGCTATGGAACATCACAGCATAAAGAACAATTGACCATGTTAACTTCTGACAGTCAGTGTGTGATGTGGATTAAGGGCTACATGGTAGCTGGGAAACCTGTCAATACTTACCTCATTGCTAGACAATACCCCAATGGATTTGGGATCTCACTGATTCCAGAGTTCCCTCCAATGATGCAGATTGCAGCCTATCCATGCCTGCCTATCTGTGCTCCCCAAAATCCACAAGAGTCTGCCAATTGTGGATGACCTTCCCTGATTTCCCCCGTTATCATAAGGGTAGCAGTGGGGTGCTCCAATTTTTACCTATTGTCCATTACACTTGCCACATAACCAGCCCATCTTCTCTTCACATCATCCAATTCTCTGATGATGTCTTCTTCTCACATTCAGCCTCAATTTCTCATTGGTTTTATGGTGTAGCCTGTTTGCATTCAACATGCACCACTCCTTTGTCCTCTGTATGATACTAACTTTTAGTATGGGGAGGTAGAGGCATTCTAAGTCTCACTACCATAAAAAACAATACCAGCAGAATATTAACCTAGTCAAGGAATGCACTTAGAACTGCTCTTCCTGGCTCCAGGCTTTGGGGATTGCTTCCTGCCATCTAGGGATCATTTTGGTGGGATGTGGAAAACTCTGAATGGTCCCTTGATCACCCTCTACCCATGACAGAGGTAGTGGTGCAGAGCGTTGACAGTTGGTTGTTGTTGCTGTTGTTGTTGTTGTTTTTATCATGAAACACAGAACTTTTCTCTAACCCAATATTACAACAAATAGACCAACATGGTAGCTAGGACAGGGGAACTCAACTAGGTGAGCTTATACCTAGACCCCTGAATATCTTTTCTACTTTTGTATTTTTCCTTTCTTAATCTTAAGTAAAGAAGAATCTATTCTGACATGGACATGTCCAGCCTTGGAGGCAACTTTGTAAGTTAAAAAGGTCTTGAGATCCTGGGCCTCATAGGGTCAAAGCTGAATGCTGACAAGGAAGGAATCTCCAGAAACTACTCTAGCACTCTTGGCTTTGGCTAATTAAACCCCAGATAATGAAAAGGTTCAGAGGAGATACATATACCCACCTTTAAATATAAGCAGTTTATCTCTATGATTGTTTTTTCATGTTTATCTTTTTGTTTTTTCCTAATTTCTGTGTTTGAACTGCAGTATTTCTACATAGCTCTGGTCTTTTCATCAGGAATGCTTGAAAGTGCTCTGTTCCATTAAAATGTATTTTTCCCTGTAGGATCATACTCAGTTTTGCTGGGTAAGGTATTCTTGGCTGTAAGCCTATTTCCTTTGACTTCTGTAATATCGTATTCCAAGCTCTCTGCTCCTTTACTGATAAATCCTATATGATCCTGACTGTGACTCCTCAGTACTTGAATACTTTCTTCCGACTGCTTGTATGTAGTATTTTTTCTTTGATTTGAAAGCTCTGTATTTTGAGTATCATATTTCTGGGAGTTTTCATTGTTTTTTTATTCTATTTATACTTTGTCCTCTGGTTCTAAGAAATTATGGACAGTTTTCTTTAGAGATTTCTTATAATATGATATCTAGACTCATTTTTGGTCATGGCTTTCAGGTAATCCAATGACGCTTCCATTTTTTCACCTTGATCTGTTTTCTAGGTCAGTTGTTTTTGCTATGAGATGCTTTGTGGTTTTTTCCTACTTTTCAGTATTTTGACTATTTTAATATTTCCTGTTGTCTCAAAGTCATTGCCTTCTATTTGGTCCATTGTAATTTCTTCTTTTTCTTTTTTGTAGGGCAATTGGGGTTAAATGACTTGCCCAAAGTCACAGGGTTAGTAGATGTGTCAAGCATCTGAGGCCACATTTGAACTCAGGTCCTCCTAACTCTAGGGCTGGTGCTCTATTCACTGTGCCACCTAGCTGCCCCACCCATTCTAATTTCCAAAGAGTTAGTTGCTTAGTCAACTGGTGCCAAGCCATCCACTCCTTTTTCTCTCTTAATTATCGAATCTAATGACCTTTTTCATCCTTCCTGACCTCTCTCCAGCCTCAGACACTAAGTTACCCTCTTCTTCTTGATGCTTTCTTCTTTCCAGGTTTTCATGATGCTGTTCTTTCTTTGCCCTCCTCTTACCTGTCTGGCTGCTTCTTCTCAATCTCCTTTGTCGGATCTTGATCCAGATCATGCCCACTAACTCCAGGTGTCCCCCAAGTCTCTGTCCTGGGCCTTCTTCTCTTCTCTTAGGTCCGCTTATCTGGCTCTAACTTTTCTCCTGATTACTAGCCTCACATCTCTAATTGCCTACTGGATATCTTGTAGACATCTTAAATTCCACATTTATAAGACTGAACTCATTATCTTTCCCCTAAAGCCCTCCTATTACTGTTGAGGGTACCACCATGCCCCCCAAATCCCCGAGGCTGACAAGCTAGGTATAACCTCCAGCTCCTTGCTCTTTTTTGCCCCCATATCCAATCATTTACCAGGTCCTATCATTTTTACCTTTCTAATATCTCCCACATATTTCAAAGGGATCTTTCTACAGCACAGGCCTGACCGTGTATATCCCTCCCCTACTCAATAAACTCCAATGACCCCTTATTGCTTCTAGGATCAAATTTAAAATCCTATTTGGTTTTTGAAACCCTTCATAATCTAACCCCTCGTCTATGCCTTTCTAGTCTTCTTAGACATTATTCCCTTCCATAGACTCTGGGCCCTTACTGGTCTCCTTGCTCTTCCGTCTCCTCGTGCAGGTTTGCTGTCTGTCCCCTATGACTGGGCTACTCTCCATCCTCATCTTCATCTCTCTGGCTTCCCTGGCTTCCTTCAAGCCCCAGCCACAATTGCAGCTTCTACAAGCAGTCTTTCCCCATCCTCCTTAATCTTAGTGCTTTCTCTCTAAGACTGTCCCCAATTTATGTTGTCTGTGTCTTGCTGTTGGCATGCTGTCGCTGCCATTAGACATATTATAGGCCAGTGGTTCTCAAGGCCACGACCCTTTAATATAGTCCCTCATGTTGTGGTGACCCCCAACCATACAATGATTTTTGTTGCTACTTCATAACTGTAATGTTGCTACTGTTACGAATCGTGATGTAAATATCTGATGTGCAGGATGTATTTTCATTGTTACAAACTGAACATAACCCACAGGTTGAGAACCGCTGGTAAAGGGGAAAGTGCCCTGTGGGGAAGTCGCCTTCCTCTGTACCCCCAGCACTGGCATAGTGCTTGGCACATAGTAAGCACTTAATAAATGTCTGTTGACTTTACTTGGTTTGTTGACATGACTTAGAGGTCATTTAGTTCAACCTTCTTATTCTACAGTTGAAGAGACTGAAACCCAGAGACAGAAGTTGAGTGATTTGCTCACAGCCACACCATTAGTAAATGGCAGAGGTGGGGTTTGGAGCCAGGTCCTTGGGATCCAAGCCCTTGCTCTTTCAACTGAATCACACGAGTGCAACCCTGAATTTTCAAATCTTGCCTAGAAAGATGTGGGGCTGCCTGGTCTGTGATTAACATCATCTTTGTACAGACTCTTCAAAAACAACACTCCCCAGTGCAGCTAGAACTAGATTAAAATGTAACTGGGAATTATTTAACAAAATAAATAAAAATACAAGATAAATAATGTTACTATGTGGCTTTCTAAGTCAATATGCGGCCTTACGTGTGGTTTATTGATCCTATTTCTATTTCAGTACGACACCACTGGTTGAGACCTTAGTGATTGCCGAGTCCAGCCCACTCATTTCACAGATGAGTAAACTGAGGCCCAAAGGAGTCACACGGCTTGCCCCAAAGCATTCCAGTAGAAAGAAGCTGAGCCAGAATTCAAATCCAAGCCTTCTGACTCCAAATCTAGACCTCTTTCCACTCCGCTAAAGAGAGGAAACCTCGGATAATGAAAACGTAGTATCCAGAAATCAAAACAAATGAAAGAAATTCTTTCTCCTTTGTGTATGGATTCGGGCTCTAAGGGGAATATTTTCTACATCCCACCAGAACCCCTCTAATCAGCTAGAAGTTTTCTGGCCATCATGTCAGAAAAACTGGGTGGTGGAACACTGCCATCTGGTGGTCAAGATGTGAAAAGGCGCTATCAGTCACAGCTCTAAAGCAGCAGTTCTCAAAGGGTGGTCTGTACACCTCTCATAGTTCCTGACAAAACTATTTTCACAGTAACAGTAAGACGTTATTTGCTATTAAAGCGCCCCTCTGTCTTCCAGCTCTGTATTTGTCAGGTTTTATTCATACACTCTAATCAAAGCCGTTTATAGCAAAGAATGACTACAGAAACAGACCCAAGAATCCAGGGGCCTTCTGTTAAGTCAGACATTAAATAAGATTTGCAAAAATATGCAAATCATCATGCTTCTCACTGGTTTTTTTGTTTTGGAAAATATAGTTATTTTATTGATAAATATAATAGCTATGTTGACACTATGAATTTGTTATTTTAATGAATTAATAAATATTTCAATGTATCAGTTTTAATTTACAACATGGCAAATAAGATTCTACACTTGACTGCACGCTGCCATGGGGGTGGGAGGGAAGGGAGAAAAATTGAAACTCAGGAGACTCTGGAACTGAATCCTGTAAACTAAAAGTAAATAAACAAATCAATTTAAATTTAAAAAAAACATGGCAAATACTGAAAGATATATCCCATATAAAAATGAACTCTCCGGGGTTCTCAATAATTTTTAAGAGTGTAAAGAGACCCTGAGATCAAAAACTTGAGAGTCACAGATCTAAAGGAAGGATTTTGAATCTGGAATAATTTATATGAGATGCTGTCAACTTCTAAGAAGTAAAATACCAGGTCGGCCTTCATTGCTTCATTTCATTTAAGGTTTCAGAAGGTAGTAAGTGTCCCTCTCTCCTCTAGTCCCTGTGAATGTGAACTTTTAGAACCTTATCAGGCTATAATTTAAGGAGCAGAAGTATAAAGCTGATGGCACATACACTAATATTGGTCTAAGACAACCAGAAAGCATGAGGCCCTAGAAGTAGAGCTGGAAGAGACTTTAGGGGTGAGTTGGTCTCACTCCTTCATTCTATGAGTGAGGAAACAGGCCCAGGATTGTTAGGTTGAGGGTTTTTTAAGTGCAATCCTTTGTTTCTATGGCCCAAATCCCCCCCCCCCAACTCCCAAGTCCTGGGTTCACATGTACCAAGTCCAGTCTTGGGAAGACTCTTGAAATCTCTGTCTGTATCTCTGTCTCTGCCTTTCTTTCCCTCTCTGTCTCTATGTCCATCTCTATGTCTTTGCCTGCCTGCCCATCTCTCTCTGTCTCTGTCTCTGGCTGTCTCTCTGTCTCTCTCTGTCTCTCTGTCTCTCTCTGTCTCTGTCTCTCTCTCTCTCACTCACTCACTCTATCTCTCATTATTTCCCATTCTCATAGCAACCCTAGTTCAGGCCCTTTTTGCTTCTTACTTGAACTATTGTAAAAGTCTTTTAATTCCTACCTCAGGTCTCTCCCTGCTTCAGCTCATGCTTCACACAGATGCCAAAGGTATTTTCCTAAAGCACAGGTGACCATGGCACCTCCCTACTCAATAACCTCCAGTGGCTCCCTATCACCTCCAGGTTCAAATACAAAATCCTCTACTTGGCATTTAAAATCCTTCACAATCCTGTCCTTTCCTATCTTTCCAGTCTTCTTATATATTACTCCCCTCCAGGAATTCTCTTGTCAATTCAATTCAATCTAACAAAATTTATTAAGTGCCAACAATGTGCCAGGCACTGGGTTAATTAGGGGGGAGAGGGTGAAGGGGGGGGTGGTGAAAGTAAGAAAAAGATAGTCCCTGCCTTCAAGGAACTTATGATCTACTGGGGAAAAACAATACCCAGAAAGAATCTTCCATCCAGGCTCCATGTGTCTTGTATGTAGCCATATATGTATATGCTGTCACACCTGCTCAATTGTAAGTTCCTTGAGGGCAAGGACTATTTTTGCTTTTTCTTTGCAAATGCTAACTGCATATTAAATGCCTTATGGATTACTGTGAATCTTTTGATTTTTTATGAACTCCAGTGAAGCCTTTGCACCTTTCTGAATTTTCTGCAGGGTAAAGCAAAAGCTATTCTATACTCAATATACATGCATTTCATGCATTTGTTAACTTGACTGCTTACACAGGAGCCGGGGGCCCTTTTATCCGCTTTGGGGGCGACCTAGACATAGTAGTAGCTAATAGAAACTCAAGGGTCTGATCTGAGAGATTAGAGCAGATATTAAGATTGCAGAGTAGGCTCTAAGTGATGACAATAGCAAAAGACACACACACACACACACACACACACACACACACTCTTCCAAAGCTTCTGCCAATACATTAATTCACGATGAAATGCATTCTGTTTATATCTGCTTGGTTAGTTATATAATGGTCATTATCCTCACATCACTTAGCTGACCTTGTGACTACTGTTTGTCAGTCTAAGTGATTACTTTTTGATAATTCCCTGGCTCACTTCTCAGATTCTTTCAGGATTTTCATCACCCTGTGTTGAGGATGCCTTGACTTCTTTTGATAGCTTCCATCTCATTGGCATAGGTAAATCTGCCCTTTCACCTTCTTCCTGGACACCTGCTGCATTCTTCCTTTTTCCAGAGAGATGGAAGGAAAGAAAGAAAACAAGAAGGGAGGAAAAGAGGGAAGGAGGAAGGAGGAAGGAAGGAAGGAAGGAAGGAAGGGAAGGAGGAAGGAAGGAAGGAAG
>CM053599.1:16471186-16493997 GCA_028646575.1 Pseudocheirus occidentalis | reverse complement strand
TCTATACCCACCCACCCACACACACACACACACACACACACACACACACACACACACAGCTGGCACAATCTCTCTAGTCGTGAGTAATAGTCAACAAAGGAGTGGGCAGTTTTTAGCATTATATTTAAAGAGAAAGCTTCCATTTTTAGTTGTTCACCTTAAGGGACCACATTGAACATTTTGGGATCCAGCGCCATAACTGCCCTGGCACAGTGGCTTCTTTTTGGCAGGATGGAGGAAATGACTTGGGATTCCTCTGAAAGCACCTTGGCATTTTTTCCCTTTCTCTGAGGAAGTGTAGTCTAGTGGCTAGAGTACTATTACTTGGGGTCAGGAATGACCTGGATTCTGGTCCTGCCTCTCTTTGTGACCAGAGCTAATGACTTACTCTCTTTGAGCCCCAGTTTCCTCATCTGTAAAAGAGAAATAATAACTGGTTGGTGGTATAATTGATAGAGTACTGAGCCTGAAGTTAGAAAGACCCTAGTTCAAATCCCACCTTAAATACTTAACTACTTGTATAACTTTGGGTAAATTGCTTATCCCCTCTGAGATTCAGTTTCTCTATCTGTAAAACCTGTGATTCTGTAAGCGCTAGAACTCTCCTAGTTATTTTGTGAGATTCAGATGAGATTAGAACTGTTGCAAATCTTAAGATACTGTGTGAATGTTTATTATTCCCAGCAGAATAAAAGCTCCCAAGGGCTGAGATTATTGCATGCTTTATATCTGTATCCCCAGTGCCAACATAGTGCCAGGCACCTAGGTGCTTAATAAATGTTCTTGCTGATTGATTTACCAGCTGGATTTTGCTGTTCAGTCACATCCAACTCTTTGTGACCCCATGGACCACAGCATGCCAAGCCAGCAAGACTGTCCAAGCTCATGTACCCTGCTTCTTGACACTATCTATACATCTCATCCTCTGCCATCCCCTTTTCCTTCCTTTACCAATATCAAGATTTCCTTGGGGGCATTGGGAGGATAGAAGGCATAGGACCATGGTCCTATGGCTTGCTGGAACCTGAGAGGCCATTTAGTACAGTTCCCTAATCTTCTGTTTCAAGCCTGGAGCATCTGCATGAGACTCTCCTCGCTGGTGGAGAGAATGTCTCTTGGCCACAGCTCTCCACCATCTCCGACCCTCATGTAGGTATACAGCTATAGAAATTAGCCTTTCCACGCATTAGGAAAGTCTTCTATAAATGCCCCAGGCTTGAAACTGGTTTGGAGATACTAAGGTCCAGGGAAGTTAAGGGAAGTCCCCAGGGTTCCACACAGTTACTGTCAGAGGTGAGATTAGAACCCAAAGTCATGGTACCGGTAGTATGTGTCTGAAGCTGGCCTTTAACCCGAGTTATTGGACTCTGAGACTAGCTGTCTATTAAATCACACATGCTAAGTATTCATCAAAGCGAATTCCCAATGATTTCCATTTTTTTTTGAGTCCCATTGACTATTTTGGAGGTCCCCATTTCTACAAAAGTATTTCAGTTGCTGATAGTCAACAAGCATTTATTAAGTATGCACTTGTTCCAGTCCCTTGAGATACAGGGCAAAAATGAAACCATTGCTGCCCTCGAGAAACAAAATGAATTGGGTTATTTTCTTCATCAGGAAATGTCAAAATGACAGGGGGAGGGAGAGGAGTCTCTCTCCAAGCTCCCACTTCCCCAGGTGTCTTGTCAGGCCTTTGTCAGTCAGGGCCCGTTTACAGGGCCCTTAATTCCTTCACACTCCCCCTCCCCCTTGGAGCCTGCTTGGTATGCTGCTGGCCTGCACTCACCATGCTGCTCCCCTACCTGCCAATGTGCTTTGAGGAATATCGTTAGCATTAAATTTGCCATTTACATTTTCCTTTTGACATAATTGAGGAATGAATGCTCTTATGAAAATTAAACTCGTGGGCCTCCTGGGCTGTCGTAACCCTGTTAAAATGTAATGCGATTCCTGATGCGTCTCCTTGAGGTTTTTATTAAATAGAATATCAGTATGACTAATTCCCTGGGCCTAAATGTAGGCCGGGAAGCAGCATTATGGATAGGGCTGCCCACAAATGGCCCTCCCGGCTCAGCCTCTAATGGACTAATAATGCATTAGACTGGAATCAGAAAGACTTGGAGCTGGAGTGCTTATCACCATTACTGAAGACACCTGGAGGCTCCATTCATCAAGGTTCCATGGAGCTGGGGGCCGCCTGTTTATTCCTCTGTCAGTAAACATCTCTATTTGGCCCTGGGCGCAACCTCACTGGGTCAGACTGAACTGGGAGGGGAAGCAAGGTGGGAATTTCTTGTGGTTTCACAAGATTCTGTTTCTTCCTTTGAAAAAGGGATGGCTTCATAAAGGACATGCTCCAACTTGGGGGTTCTTGGTGACTTCCCTCTCCATTTGGGGGAGACTTCTGTAGGAAAGATAAGGCAGGAAAGTATAGGCATCCTCAGAGAAGACTCTCAGAGAAGAGCTGGACCAGGGAGTTCCTTCCTAGAAGTCTGGCATTGTTGGCTTGGCCTTGCCTGTGTTCCTTTGACATCATATCCTGATGTCAACGCTGTCACATTGAAGTGCCTGGCCCACAGCAAGCTTCTTAAATGCTGTGTTTCTCTACTTTTCTATGCAATTATTCGGAGACATCAAATGGAGTTCATCTTGGAAACAGCATCTTATTTGATGAAGAGCTAGTGTTGGCACTGGTGCCAAAGAAGAGGGGAAGTGTGAATTTTCTTTCATAGTTTTTGAAAAGAATGGAACCAAATTGCTCTCCCCCATTCCTTTCTTTATAACACTGTACCCCGATTTAGAATCCAGGAAGCTTAACCCTTTCCCCTAACCTGGATCAGGGGGAACTTGTATGGAAGAAACTACCGCTTGACATTCCCCCCCACCATAGTGTATTGATCATCTGTAAAACAGACTTACCCTTTGCCTTCTACATGATGTTTGTATGATTGCTTGATTGATTTTTTAAAAATTTATTTTTAAATGTAAACTTGTCACCAAACAAACACAATCATTTCAACAGAGAGGATGATAAAAGAAACTGGGGATTTCTGTTGTAGACAGTTTATTTCTAAAAAGCGCATACAGAGTCATGCATATATATGATCACTTGATAAGGCAGTAACACAATTGCTCCTCTGGGGATCGAACTCCCCAGCCTGGGTGTGGGACTCTAGCCCTTTCTCTTTGCTCTGTTGTGTCCCCTTCTGCACTTCATTTAGCTTTATTTTGCAAATTAAAACAAATTGGGCTTCTCTTTATGTATCCATCATTGTATCTCAATGCCTGGCAAATAAGAGGTGTTTAGTAAATGCTTATTGATTGATTGATCGTGGCTGGAGGCATCAGTCAGAATCATAACTAACATGGGATGGCTGGGGCTCTGTTCCAGGTGCTGACATCGGCAGAGGCTCCCTTCTCACTCTCCTACCCCTCCCTTGATCCTCTTCCTTTTCCCTTCCCTGGACTGACACATGCCAGAGTTTTATGGTCTTTATGCCTATCTGTGGAGGTGTAATGCTCCAATATGCCCCCTGGTCTAGTGATCAAAGCCATCTTGGCATGGGAATGCCAGGATTGGTTCTGGGTGGGTAAGTGTATCAGAGGCAAGGGAGACTCTCTTCTCCCATCCAAACAGTAAACTCAGATCTAGCCTTCCCCAGTCTTTACCTTCTTCCCCAGTCCTCTATCCTCTCTTTCCATGGTGCCTTGTGGAACCTTCTTCTATGGTTAGTGAACTCCTCTTTCTATGTCTCTTTTTCACATTCTTTCCATCTTATAGGTAGGTCATAGATTTATTTAGAGGAGATCATGGAATCCCCCCCCTCCATTTACAGATGAGGAAACCAAGGCTCAGAGAAGTGACTTACTGAGGGTCACACTGCTAATAATTGTCTGGAGCAAGATTCAAACTAAGGTCTTCCTGATTCCAAGTTGAGAGTTTTATCTGTGACACCATCCGTCTCTTCTGGTGCTCCCAGAATCTTACCTTTCTTAGGAAGGTACCACATCTCTGGGGTCCCTCTTAAAGCCTGGCTGCTCCTTGTCTCACAGAGCCAGAGTGAGGGCCTGCTATACTCCTTACTCCCCACGTCATCATTCTGCAGGACTCTCAGATCCTCCCTCTGCCACCATCACTTAGGAACCACCCATTCTTTCAAGTTCACCCCAACCCATTTAGATCTTTGCTGCTGCCATTTATAGACCGACAGATCACTCTCCCTCTTCCCCAAGAAGCTCAGTTTCACAGTCTTCTCCACTCCACACCTATCCTCTTTGAACACCCTGTTCTCCTAGTTCCTTGATTTTGCCAACTCTCAAATCTGTTGTCTCCAGTCTGCCTCAGCCCCAGCAGAAGTGGTCAGAACTTAGATACCCTCTCTTCCCTCCCGTGTCCTATCTCCCAAATGAATTTGCTCCAGATATGGTTCTTAGTTATGACCTTGGCATTGACTTTAGACCATAGGCCCTTTGAGGGCAGGTATCTAACACAATGACCATGCATACTTTTGATGATAATGATAGTGATAATAATCATTGGCCTTTACTGTTTCCAACACGTTCTAGATACATACTTTGAACCTCATAATGACCCTGTGAGAAAAGTGACTTTTTCAGATTTTCTGATTCCGTGTCTAATGTACTTCCTACTCAATGCAATGAACATTTTTAAGTGCCTATCACGTGCCAGGCACTGTGCTAAGTTCTAGGAACACAGTATGGTACAAACAGCCTGTGGAGGGTTCCTTCAATTGTCATTGGTCTCCTTGAGGCCCCCTAGCCCTAAACTCACCATTCCATGGAAAAGTCTCACAGTGCTATTTTATGGGGGCAGGGCAGAAGATTTCCCACAAGGACAGACCATGCAATTTGCTTATAGCAGCTTTTCTCCATCCTTGTTGCTTTCATCCCCTGACCTCCAGGTCAATCTATCAGATTAAAAAAACCTTTTTTTTGGAGGGGGGAAGGCAGGGTAACTGGAGTTAAGTGACTTGCCCAGGGTCACATGGTTAGTTTTTGTGTTGCGTGTCTGAGGCCGGATTTGAACTCAGGTCCTCCTGACTCCAGGGCCAGTGCTCTATTCACTGTGTCACCTAGCTGCCCCCACTCTATCAGGTGTTTAAAATGTTCTTAGAACCTGGCTCATGGCCTTCCTCCCCACTGCCTCATGCCCTGTCATCATTCTGAGGGATTTCAACTCTCAAGTTCATGACCCTTCTAACACACTGATTATGTAAATCCTCAATCCCACTAAACTCTCTCTCCATCCCTACTGTGACCTGCATGGTCATAAATTTGACCACCTCCAAGCTCCAACTTCACAATTCCACCTTCCAAACCCAAACTCTCAGTCTTTCACTTCTACTCTGAAATTCACACCAAATCTGCCCTTTTCCCTTATTATGACCATTAATCCCTTGACTCTTTCCTATTCTCCTGGTTCACTTTCTATTTTGGATTTACTTGGATCCATTCCCAATCCTGACCTGATAATCTGCTATATTATTTTTGGTCCTGACTTCTGATTTCTTAGAAAAATTTTCTACATTTAATGTCTCCACTTCCTTACCATAAACTCTCTTTGTCTCTCAGTCTCCTTGTCTCTGTCTCTGTCTCCATCTCTCTCTGCATCTCTGTCTCTCTTCTCCCTATCTCCTCTCCCTCACACTTTCCTCTTCCCCTTTTTCTCTCCTAGTTCTTCTCATACTGTTCTAACTGCTCTTTTTCTGTGGCCTGTACTGACCTTTTATCCTCCTGATCTTTTAAGCTGAATATTGAAGTCTCTGTGCCTAGTCTCTGTCTCTGTCTGACTCTCCCATCCCATTCATTCTGCAGCTTCACTTCAAGGGTTTTTTCTTTGCCAGCGACTCCCGCATTTATATTCCCATCCCTGATTTCACTCCTGAATTCTGTAGCTCTATCTCCACTCCATTCCACCTTTCCCCCCAACTCCCTACAGGACATTTCAAAACAGAACTCGTTGTTATTTCCCTTAAACCTATCTATCCTTCTGATAATATCTGTTAGTGCTGTGATCATTCAACAACTTTCCCATGTTTAAAACCTTGGTACTGCCTTGGACTCTTTTCTCTCATGTCTCCTAAATCCTGTTGATTTTTAACTGAGTAATACTTCTCTTCCCTATTCCCTCTTTACTATCCCTACTGCAACCACCCTTATTGAGACCCTCAATCACAGCATCCCCAATTTAACAATCCCTTTATAGTCTTCTCAGGGGAATCTCCCTTATGTAGAGATTTGGTTAAATCACTCATTTCTTCCGAAGTCTTCAATAGCTCCCTATTGTTTCCTGGGTAAATTTCAAACTTCTTTACCTGACATTCAGTACCCTCCATGATCTGACACCATACTATCAGTCTTTTCTCAGATTATTCATTGCCAAGCACTCTACACTCTAGCCAAACAGAATCAGTCTGCCTCCTAAACATACTCTGCTTCCCCTTCTCCAGATCCCTGAGTTTGCTTATGTTGTTCCTCATGCCAAAGATGCCTTCCCTCCTCCCTTTTCCTGTCTTTTAAATTCCTGCCAATTCTTTAAAGGCCAACTCAAATGCTACTCCAGCCGTAAAGTCTTCATGTAGCATTTTGTCTAACATTTCACTTTTTCCTTATGCTGCATTATTTTGTATTATCTGTTCATCCATCTGTCCATCCATCCATCCATCCATCCACCCACTCATCTATCTATCTATCTGTGTATCTATCTATCTATCTATCTATCTATCTATCTATCTATCTATCTATCCGTGTATCTATCTATCTATCTATCTATCTATCTATCTATCTATCTATCTATCTATCTACCTATCTATCTATCTATCTATCTATCTATCTATCTATCTATCTATCCGTGTATCTATCTATCTATCTATCTATCTATCTATCTATCTATCTATCTATCTATCTATCTATCTATCTATCATCAGTCTGTCTGTCTTTCTGTTTACCTATCCATCCATCGGTCCATATTCCTATCATACATACCCTGTACCCTTCATAGACTGTAAGATTCCTGAAAGAAGAAATATAGAAGTTGAGAACTGGAAAATACCTTAGCAACCTGAAAGGAATCCCCACTGTACCATGTCTAAAAAATGGTCCCCCAGCCCCGACTTAAAAATGACTAATAAGCGGGAATTCACCCCCTTCTCCAGGCAACTCATTCCACTCCATCACAAAAACTTCTTTACATCAAGACTAAATTTGTTCCAGTTGAAGCCAAACTTTCACCATGTGCTTTGTCAGGTGATGGGATTTGTTTGTTAGCTCTGGTTCTATTTGCAAGGGAATTCTTTGTGTAGCGTGTAGTCTGGATTCACTCTCCCAACCTATACTACAAGCAATATATATTGCTATACAACCTATACTATACTATTACTATACAACCTACTCTACAACCTATACTAGCAGCTTAGGTCCCCGAAGGGTGCGTATATTTCCTTTCGGAGTTCTAGGATGAAACCACTGGAACTTGGGGTGAGGTGCAGTGTTCTAAATACAATAACTGATGAGCCACCACTAGTGTGTTTCCCCCACAATGATTAGTTAATATCAATTGATCAGCCAGGTGTTAGCTTTTAGAAAGAGGCGTTTATTAAGATTTAGGGAGAACAGTTGGTACAGAACGTCCTCCCCAAATTCTATGACATGCTCTCCTTCTAGAACACAGAGTATCAGGAAAAGCAGACTCAACCTTCAAGCACCCATGTAAGCAAAGGGTAGTTCCCACCTCCTGGCTGTTGGAAGCTGCTTCTTCCTTTTGTGGGTGTATTCATCAAGTTGCTTCATGGACCTGGGACAGGCATGGGGGAGCCTTCTGCTGGGCTTCCTTTAGAGCTCCGAAGTTGCCTTGCTCTCTAGTTTGTCCTTAGCTGATGGGGCAGATTCTACTAATGGTCACTGCTGTTCCCAGGGTGAAGTCCAAATCCTCTGAGCTTCCAAAGTTCTCTGATCAAGGGGAGGACAGAGATGCGCTACTTTCCCTCCCTATAAACGATTCCCTCTCAGGGGATTGGTAGGAACTTTCCTAAGCCGCCAGACTCTCCAGTACTCTGGACAAATGACTCATGAGACATACATTAGTTTAATGAGTGCTTTTGATTGACTGATTGAATAGAGAGGTTCTCACCTGATAAAGGTATTGGGCTAGAATGTTTTTGTCAGTTACTAGTTAGGTGGGACAATGAAGTCTTTCAAGTTTCTTCCTTCAAGTGAGAGGCACTTATATTAACCCTTTAGATTACAATTCCCATAAGTCCACAAAACCCTGTTCTGGAGCGTGGCTAAGCTCTTATCAGAGTGCCAGACTATATGATCCTGGGAAAATAGTATAACCACTCTGAACTTCAGTTTCCTTCTCTGTAAAATGGAGAAAGTCCTACCTTCAGGACCTTTCGCTTTCTAGCTTTGCAGTGGGGATTGAATAAGGTATTTGTCAAGCATTTGAGGCATCTTAAATCTACAAAGACCAGTTAGGTGGAGACAGCACAAAGTGGTAGGTAGACTGTTTGATTTGGAGTCAATCTTGGTTCAAATTCCACCTCAGACATTAACAGTATGACTTTGGCCAAATTGCTTGATCTCTCTGAGCTCCAGATTTCTCTTTAGAATGGGAATAATAATAGCACCTACTTTATAGAGTTGTAGTAAAGATAAAAAATCATCCAATATGTATAAAATGCTTTGCAAACTTTAAAGTTCCATATACATTATAACTGAAATTTATATGGAACTTTAAAGTTTGCAAAGCATTTGCTTTTTTTTTTTTGCTATTTGCTATTTGCTATCAACTATTTTATTAATAATTAACAATAAACATGTATACAAGTACATAATTTAATAAATAACTAAAGTGAATGATTAATTAATAATGCCTATTATTATTAATTAAATCTATAGATATTGAATCAAACTGGGAAGAGTACAAGTGGAGAGGTAAATCTTTCCAGATGCAATCTGAAAGGAGACAATCACAGGAGGAGGCAGAGGAGAGCAGGCATTTGATTATTGTTTTAGGAAGCGATCTTCCCTTAAACATCACGTAGCTTCACGGTTCCAATGGGATAATGAAACGGAGAAATCTTGATGGAGAGTTCCCAGCCCCACCTTAAAGACCCATGTGTTCACAGCTGTTTTATATTTTCTAGAGAGGAGTGGCCAAAGAAAAGCTTAGTGGGAGAGCAACAAAGCTCCCATACAATGCCAAGGGTGAAGTTTTCTATAGGACTGATAAAGCTATTTTTTTCCCAGCCCACCAAGGATCCTGGACCAGGATGTAGATTTGGGTGTCCGGTAAGGGATCGTTACGTTTCCTTCTAGCTCTGTGACTCTGTGGTGTTCTTATGCTATGGGATATGCACTGTGTACATAAACACATAAAAGATCTGAATACAGCAGTTTGTGAAACTTGCTAGTATGGGAATTCCCTCCATCAGTAGTGATTGCAACCCATCTATAATAGAAGAGAAATTCTAGGACTTTCTTGAGGCTGATGGGAATTAAGATAATTATTGCTTCAAATACCAGAGGCCCAAACCTTTCATTTTACAGATAAGGATACTGAGACAGAGGGAAGTTAAGTCACACAGGTAGGAAGCCTCAGAATTTGATCCCAGGTCTTCTGATAATAGGACCAGGCTCATTGCACTGAATCACACCACTTAAGGGACATGTTCAGGGGTCGTACAGCTCATATATGTGAGAGTCAGGTTCATATGATCGCAGATTTAGACCTGGAAGTGACCTCAGAGGCCATTTAGTTTCCAATCTTCATTTTACAGGTGAGGAATTGTGTTCTGGAGAGCTGTCTTGTCCAGGGTTAGACAGCTTGTGTTTGAGGAAGGATTTGAATTCAGCTTTTCCCGACTCTAAACTGAGCCTTCTGCTGTATCATGTGGCTTCTACATGTACAGAAAACTGTAAATAATGATGATGGTGATGATGATAGTGAAAAAAAAAATAGGAAATGCCAGTTTAGCGGCATTCAGGTTGCTTAGGTAGAGACGGAACGGTAGAGTGGGAAAGCAGGTAATTTGGAGTCGGAGGATTGCATTCAAATCCTGGCTTTGCCACAGGCTTGTGTGGTCTTGGCCTCGTCACTAGCTCGTGAGCCTTGTTGCATCTGTAAAATGAGTAGATTGCACTTGATGCTTTCTGGGCTTCTTTTTTACCCTCAATGAATGAATGAATGAAAGAATAAAGAATATATTAAGCTCTTGCTGTGTACAAGCTCTGGGGCTACAAATAGAAAAGAGTCCTTATTTTCAAAGAGCTCACATTCTTATGGTGCCTAACACAGTAGATACTCAGATGTTTGTCAGCAGACTGACTTGACATTTTAATGATGGTCTACCAGCTTATAGTTATAACTGGGACTATTTTGTTTCTGACTCTGAATCCTCAGGGCCTGTCTACCTCAGTTCTTGGCACACAGGAACCACTGTGGTTAGGCCATAACATTTGAGATTTTACCAAGTGCTTTATATCTTGTATTTCATTTCTTCCTAATTTAGCTTCTGTGACAGGGCTGCTCGCCTAACTGAGAACTTATACTTCTGAGTTGGGATCAGAGAGCAGTTCACTACTCTATTCAGGATTCTAGGCTCAATTCTGAGGGTTTAGGTTTCTAATATTCATGAGACCCCACCAATATACTTCCATTGATTATCAGCAAATAGTCTCACTTGATTTTACTAAAGATACTTATTAAGATGGCATAACAAGAGCAAAAATCGAGCCCCCCAAAAGTCTGGGATGCATTTTCCCCTTGCATACACAAGGTCACTGGGAAGAGAGGGCTCAAATTAAAGTGTAGTGGTGGTGAGGCATGTGTGTAGAGGAAATGTGTGGCAAAAGGATACTGCCTGATTCCTACCTCTGGAAGTCCTTTTTCCCTTTTGTGGGGTCCTCATGACATTTCCTCTGGGGTTAGGCATTGGTTATTGATAAATCACTACCCTTGCCTGACTCCTTGTGGTGAAACATTTCTGTTGGATTGGTTGAACCGCTACCAGTTTGGGCTACTCCATCTCCTGCTATTGCGTCTAACTGTATCCCTGAAGTTTCTCTAGACTGTATGAAGATTACAGGGCGCATGTCTGGCTACATCCACGCCACTCCACTCCTTGTTGTCATTGTTGGGACTTCTGGTGGGATTATAGGTTCTCCTGCACTTGTGTAGCTGCCCAGGGGCTGGAGAGACAGGAGGCGCTCTCCCCACAAAATCCTCTCTCAAGAGCTTGATTGGAGGCCCTCTATTATGCACTGTTATGGGTTGCTTTTGAACTTCCTGACTCCCAGACTGGTTAATTGTTTTATCCATTGCCCCATGATATATCTGTTTCTTTCAGCCAATCACAGGATGTTTCCTGTGTATCTTTAGTGATTAAAGCAAATGAATCCTTTGAAAATAGTCAAGGTCTTGTTCAATCTGGTTTATAATTTTGACTGACTCAGTCGTCTAAGATTTCTGTGAATACATTGATTGGGCTGGAAAACACTGAGGTCATGGATCCGTTGTATTTGTCCCATTTTAACCATAGGGTTGTAGATTTGTAGCTGAAGGGATGTGAGAGGCCATCCAGTTAACTTCCTCATTTTACAGATGAAACCATTGAGGCCATAGAAACTTAGCAAGGACCCTTGGGTAATAAGTGGCAGAGCTAGGATTTGAACTCAAGTCCATGAACTCTAAACATGATAGCTTTTCTTATTGTGCCTGCATAGGTTTTGTGAAAGAAATGTGGCCTTCAATCCAGTGCTGTCTCCACTCCACTACAGCTGCTTACAGAGTGGTCAGTGTGGCATTATTCTCATCGGCCAGAACCCAAAAGGAACTAAGTTAGTTATCTGGGGCTCCAGTGCTTAGGAACACTTCATAATAATAATAGCTAGCACTTACATAGTGCTTCAGTGGTTATAAAGTGCTTCACACACATTATCCCATTGGATGATCACAAATGAAGTTAGTGAGAGAGTGTTGTTATCACTTCCATTTTACATTTGGGGAAACTGAGGCAGACTGTAGTTAAATTACTTTCCTAGCAACAATCGAAAGTTTCTGTGATTGAATTTGAAGTCAGGCTTTCTTGACTCCAGTCTCAGTGTTCTGGCCGCTGTGACACCAACTACCCCTCATTAAGTATGTATTTGAGTAGATCCTATGAGTATAAAACAGTCATGAATACATGTTACAGACCCTATGTAAGAAACAGTCCATTTGCAACTAGGATCGAATGTTTGGAAATGGGCAGAAGGCTCTGCCCAAACACAGAAAACATTGAGGGGCTGTTTAAAACCATGAGAACAATTGACGTGGAATCTAGATAAATGGGATCAGTGAATCCACGCCCAAGGGACGAGTCTTTTGAACTCATCTCAGAGCATGGATGTTTACAAGTAAGATAAGAAAACGTATGTACCCAATGAGATAACATATGTAAAGAGCTCTGTAAGTCTTATGTAATTGTGAGCTATTTTTTGTTCTCCTTTTCTCACTTCAGTGCACTCTTACAAGCTTGCCGTCATGTTGGGATGTATTCCTTCCCACCCCCTTCCCTCTGTCTCGAAAAATCCTTATTTTCCTTATAAACTCTGCTGAGATTCCCTTTCCCATGATTTCCCCATTTATTATGGTTCTCACATTCTTTTATTACCTAGTATTTATATATCTATATGCATGTAATATCCCACAACTAGAGAGTTAGATCATTGAGGGTAGGGATAATTTCATGTTTGTCTGTAATTCTAGTTAATACTAAAAAGCCATTATTTGACCCTCGAAAGAACTAGGTAGTAGTTTGTCCATCATAGGTGCTTAATAAGTGTTTGATAAATAAATGGAGAAGAGACTTTCAGACTATTGTCTTCTCTTGGTATTAAAGTAGAGCTCAAGACTCAACCTAAACATCATCTTCTGAAGAAGACCTTTCCTAGTTTCCCTTGTTGTGAATGTCTGCCCCGCTAAGGCTAATTTCCATCTATTCCCATATATCTTGTATGTCATTGAATGGGTGTTGCCTCAGACAGACTGGGGCCTGGGAAATGACCATAATTTAGAAAGGCCAAGGTCATCTGCTGCATCCCAGGCTATCACCAGTTGTCTTGATTTTTGTTTTGCTACTGGATTTGGATGGCACCAGAGGAGAGAATGAGACTGATGATTTTGCACCTCTCTGTTTCACTTAAATCCAGTTCACATGTCCGTCAGGACATCATCCCCTTCTTTGAAAATAAAAGACAACAGCAATGCACTTTCTGTCCTCTCATTAGACTGTAAGCTCTTTGAGGGCAGAGATAATTTTTTGCTCTTTTGTTCTGTATTTTCAATACTTGCTATCTTGAAGAGATAGTAGGCACTTAAACTAATGCTTGTTGATTGAAATCTGGCATCAGAATGTTATAGAGAAGGAATAGTGGATTTGGAGTCAGGAAGAACTGAGTTCCAGTTCCAACTCTGCTATGGGCTACTGGAGTAGACTGGTAAATATTCAGGCCACCCCATTAGCCCATGATCTCCTTGAGGGCAGGGACCACTTCTCCCCCTTTTTTTGCAGCCCTAGATCTTAGTATAATGTGTACTATAAAAATGGAATAAATAAAGTAAGGCGTTGAACTTTATTCAAACTGCAAGATCCAAGCTACTTGCAATTTGCCAAAAAAGAAAATAAATAAATGTAAAAACTTCAACAAAAGGATTCTAAAACCTTATTTTATTCTACACCCCTTTCCGATGTCTTTTTTGTCCATCATAGTTTTAAAATATGTCCTAGTTTGTATATACAGACAATGTGTGTGTATTCTGCTTTTTTATTGACTCTTTTGGTCCTTCATTACAGCCTATAAATCTTTTCACATTTGTCATTTTTTAATGTTCCCATTAACTTTGGCTGGGTTTCTTTGTCAGTGACTAGTGAAGAAGGGACTTTTCTCCACCCAGTTGGGCTAAGAACCAAAAAACCATAAGAACTGCTGCCAGGAAGGATGACAAATGAGAATCTTGTCTTTTGGAAGATCCTGACTGTAGTCAATTAGAGTCTGAACCCAGAAGCTGGGAACAGGGCTCCAGCAATTCAACTCATCTGGAATCTCAGCAGGACCCAGGGATCCATCATAGAGATTTATGGTAACAGTGGCTCTTAGGAAAATGCCCACTACAGATGCCCAGTCATCAGTATGATCCAGAACATTTTATCGAAGGTGTGTCTACACTGGCAAGAGCTGTAACAGAGTTGTGACAGTGATCTGGAGAATCTCTCCCTCTCCCCTCTAACACTTGCTCTTGAGAAAATGAATGGTTCTTATAGGTATTATTTCTTGAATCAACTGAATGAGTTCAGACAATAATTGTTCAACTTATCCTTGCTGTGTAGATACTTGCATTTTTAAAGGGACAGAGTCACAGTGGATAGACTGGGTTTGAAATCCATATTGCCTTTGACACTTACCAACCATGTGACCCCATGCATGCCACTTAAACTTTATCAACCTCAGTTTTCTCATCTGTGAAATGGTGATAATAAGATCAGTATGTACCTTGTAACTTACTTATCATGGGGCTCAAATGTTATGGTGCATTATAAAGTGCCCCATAAACTGTAAAGCTGGCATCTGACCCAGGATGCCTTGCTGCCTCTTGTTAGACATTACTAAATAACTCTTGGTTTGAGTTTGGATGTCTCCATCCACAAAGAAACCAGCATTTGATGGACTTTGAGTCAATTTGCCGAAGACAGGATGACATTCAAGGTTACCCCTCTAGAAAAAATAACTCACAGGCTTTAATGTTCCTTCAGACATTTAAGTTAAAAGCCTTTGTTGCTAAGTCCTTTTTGTCAAACTTTACTATTCCTTTGTGAGATCTCTTTGCTCTAAAAATATTTCTATAAACTTTAAACCTATTATATTTTCTGAGGACATCTGTCTCTAGTCTTGCTCTTTTTTGAGGAGGAAGTATTGATCTTTCTATAGCTGTCTTGGGGTGATGAACGCTGTATTTCAATAACATTGTACTGCTTCTGTTGGGTACTTCTTAGAATTAGGGATTCTTAAAGTGTGTGTGTGTGTGTGTGTGTGTGTGTGTGTTACAAGGACCCCTTTGACAATCTGGGCCCCTTCTCAGAATACTATTTTAAAATGTATAAGGCAAAATGCATAGAAAGACAAAGGAAACCGGTTATTCTGAAATGTAATGATGAAATCTTAAAACCATAGCAAGCTCATAGACCCAAGGTTAAGACCTCTTGCAGGCATGTTCCTGGCTGTTTTAGTGTGCCAACAGTGTATATTGATCACTATTGTGAAGAAATTAATTTGTCATTGTTGTTGTTGTTAAGAGTTCATTAATATTATCATCAAATGCAGAAGACAGTAGGATTAACCTGGTGGTTTAAAGGGAACTCAGCGCTGAGCCAGGAACGAAGGTAGTGAACTAAAACGAGATCTCTTGTAGCTTTTAACACTGACACTCCAACGTTCTGATCCTACAGTGTCTGTATTTCTAATTGGAAACACAAGGTGGCGCCAATACACAGCTGATCCAGGCTGGACCAGCCCTCTCACATCCCACTTCTCAGTTATCGACGGAGCTAACCAGGCCATGTCTGCACTTCTGGGGTGGAATAGAAATGGTCAATGCGATGGATGAATGTCTCCTCTCTGGATGGATTGAGAAAAGAGAAAAAATGACCCTAAACCGCCAGCTCCTCTTTTTCCCGTTTGTGGAAGTGGGAGTAGAATTGGTTGGGCTTCCTCCCCTTTGCGCTGGACTACTGTGGAGCCCTCCTGACTAGTCCCCCTGCCTCTTCTCTCCCTCCTCCGGTCCATCCTCTGCTCAGGCGCCCTAGTCAGCTTCCTATACGTGACAGCGCTGGCGCTGCCCCCCCCCCCCCACCCCATGAGGGTCCAGTACTCCCCTCTTTTGACCTGCAGATCATTTATAAACTCTTTGGATTTGACATGACCTTACCCTCCCAGGCTTCTTGCTCTACTCTTCTTCAAGTGTTCTTTGTTCCACTAGAACATGACACTCTCTCCCATCTCCATGGGTTTGCACATCTGACTCCCATGCCTGGAATGCCGTCTTTAAAAAACAGTATTTATGTGATTCCGAAAGATTTGCAAGGAGTTTTACAAATATCTGGTCCTCACAACGACCCTGAGAGGCAGGGGCTGTTATTATGATTTATCCCCATTTTACCCATAAGGTAACGGAGGCAAGTAGAAGTTAAGTGACTTGCCTAGGCTCTTATAGCTAATATATGTCTGAGGCTGGATTTGAACTCAAGTCTTCCAGAACCTGGGTCCTACAATCTATCTGCTGCACCAACCAACATTTGTTGAGTGACCACTGTGCTAAACACTTAGCTGCCTCTTTTTTTTTTTTTTAATGTCTACTCCCTTGGAACCTTTAGCTTTCTTTAAAGCTCACCTTAACTACCATCTCCTACATGGTGCCTGTTGGATACCCCAAGGTCTTAGTGTCCTCTCCTTGAAAGTTACTTTTACATATTTTAAATTCAATTTTCTTAGCACCTTCTGTTTCCCTGTCGGTATATCAGGCCCTTGAGAGTGAGGGCTGTCAAATCCTCAGATTCTGACACAGAGCCTGGCACATAGTAAGATATAAATGTTTGTTGAATGAATGGATATAAATAGGACAAAGTGGGGATAATTTTCCCTAGGGTTGTATATAAAGCATTTTGATAACTTTGAAGTCCTAGATAAAGGTCAGCTGAGGAAGGAAAGTGCAGTGGTTAGAGAAGTGATCTCAGGACTAAGAAGAGCTGGGATTCTGCCTCTTACTTGTTCTGGCTGTGTGACGTTGGGTCAGATACTTAACCTCTCTGTTCTCTGGACTGCTGTCTACAGTTGTCATTTGCAGAGAAGGTGCCCCCTCACGTTGTAGAGAGAATCTTTTCCCCGGTAGTTACCTGCACTAACGGCATCCTGGGTCTGGACGAAAAAAAGAGAATTCGATGGCCACCAACAGCTTTCGGTAGAGCACCGTCCTGAAGGTTTCCCATGAGTCCGCAGGCTAGGAGCACATCGTCTTCCTGCGCTCTGCGTTGAGCCACCGTCGCATCCGCTGGCATCTAAAGTACTGGACCCTATTTAAAATCCCCGAGAGGGGCCAGCTGCACCTCTTCTGCACCGGACAGCGTTTCCTGGAGCGCAGCCGCCCGGGCTTGTTCGGCGGTGGGGGGACTTTGGGAAGTGGAATATGGCTCTGCTCCGGCTTTCATGCCGTCTGCTCCTTTGTTCCCTTTCTCTCTCCCCCCCCTCCCCCCCCGCCCCAGTCAGGCATTACTCCGTTACACCTGCTAGATCCCAGTTCAGCCAGGCATTTATTGAAGGCTTACTCTGCCCGACACTAAAATGAATCGTGCCGGGCCTCAGGGAGCCGACATCCCACAGTCTTGGAGCTTCCTGCCCATTGCTTTCAGCAAAGACAAAGTAATGTGGTCTGGAGAAAAGCCATCGCGTTTCAGGGTCCCTAGGAGTCACCTAATGCATCCAATCCCTTTATTTCCTTGAGAGGAAAAGTTACTTTCCCAAGGTCACACAGCTAGTGAACCCTAGAGCGCATCTCCGTATCTTAGTCTAATGCTCTCTCCACCGAACTTCCTTCGAGATTAAGGCCACTCAGTTCCTCGTTAAAATGACTGTTATTTTCATCCTTAACTGATTTCCAAGTCACATGCGATCCCATTAATCCACGATGATGACCAGAAATGGACTTCACTATCGGGAGCAGGGACTTGGCTTTGGGCCAGAGCAGCCCTCCGGGTCCCTGACATACACTTAAGCGGCTTATAATCTGGGAGCATTGTGATTAATAGCTCCAGGTTGGGGCGGGGAGAGTTTGCCTTCCGAGGTCCTCCTCCGTGGTCACTGAGTCTGCTTTGAGACGGTCAGCCACTGACAACTTCAAGAGCAGAGGCAATCACAGTAGGTTCCTTCCTAAGGACTAGAACTCCAGCTCCTGGGATGCCCCCACCTCTTTTCCCCGGTCTTTCATCACTCCAAGGTCATTGGACTTCACCTCCACCTCAGCTAATTCTGCTTCCTTCCCTCTCTCTTCCAGGGCTTTCTCAGTGACCACATGAAATTCTCCATTCTGTTCTCCTCCCTCTGCCTGTCTTCCTCTCTCAACTTCTCCTTATTCTGTTTATGAACCAAATGCTAGCCTCCTTAGCACCTATAATGTGAGGAATACTTTTATATCAAAGATTGGCAGGGTGGTTAAGAATGGGGAACCTGGGGTCAGGGAGGACCTGAGTTCCAATCTCTGGTCAGACACTAGCTGTGTGGTAATGGGAGTTATTTAACCTCTCTGAGATTCACTGTAAAGTGAAGGGATTAGATTAGATTCAGTGCAGGAGAAAGAATGCTGGATTTGAAGGCAGAGAACCTGAGTTCAAATCCTGACTGCCATTTACTATCTGCATAATACTGTTTGTTATTTCCCTCTGTAAATTACAGCTACTTCCTCTGAAAAGGAGCCAGTTGCAATAGATAAATCTGGGTTCCTGTGATTCATTAGAAGGTGTTGCTGTGTTCTGTTTTCCAGTAGGATATATGCTCTTTGAGGTAAAGGATTGTTCCATCTATGGCCTTGTGTCTCCAGCTCTTTGAACAGTGCCTGGCATGTTATAGCCAGCACCCAAGTATTTGGTGAACTGAATTACGTTGTGGCAGCTTTTATGCCCTGGTTAAATGTGTCTAATGCCGGGTGGTAGTCAATGCTATTTATAATCAATTGCCTCTCTTCATAGTCAACACCTTGCTGAACTAGGTTGCTTTGGAGCTGTTAAAAAATAATTGTTAGCATATATATATTTGCAAAGTGTATTACAAATGTGATCTCATTTTATTCTACAATGACCCTGAGAGATAGGTACTATTATCCCCATTTATAGATGAGGAAACTCAGGCAGGCAGAGGTTAAGTGACTTGCCCAGGGTCACAAAGCTAGGAAACATCTGAGTCTGGATTTGAACTTAGAAGTCTTCCTGTTTTCAGGTCTAGCCATCTATCCACTGCATCACCTAGCCACCTGGCTATTGCAATTACATGCATTATGCCTTTAAAGAGGCATTAACTTTGACCATTGTGCGAATCAGATGGTGATAGGTCTACATATAGAGAACTGGCTTTGAAATGACTCCCACATCAGTAACTCATCATTTCCTTTTTGTGTAAGGATGGTGTGTGTGCCTGTGTGTGCCTGTGTATATGTGTGTGCATGTGTGTGCCTGCATGTGTGTGTGTGTGTTTGTGTGTGTGTGTGTGTGTTCAGAGCATGCTCGCCATACACAGACCCTCCCCATTCTCTTTAGGAAGAAGGCATCCATGATATGAGGTATGAGTCTTCTGAGATATTGACAAGCTTTTGGTTTCTTCTGCTGTTTGATATCAAAACTCTATTTTATTTTATTTTTATTTTTGAAAACTATATTTTATAGTAGATTTTTAGCCATCCTTCCCTGTGCCCAACTTTACATTAAATTTATTGGATATGACCATTCATTGGTTAAGTTGAAGAGGAAATTCTTTTTTTAAAAAAGCTTACTTTTTAAAAACTTTTTAAAAACTTGGCTAATTACTGATTTGTTATTTGTGTGACTTTGGTCTAGTCACTTAGCCCCATGGGCCTCAGTTTCCTCCTCTGTAAAAAGAGGAAATTAGATTACCTGGTCTCTGAGGTCCCTTTCAGTTCTATGACAATGATCCCATGTTCCCATAGTCCTACAGGGTGATCTCAAAAGTTTCTTTCACTCATCAGTCTATGACCCTGTGGCCTGAGGGTCTAGTTTTCATCAATGTGGCTTGAGGCTTGAAAGAAGAGTGTCTGTAGATACCCATCAAAGAGGATGAGTGCCACCCTGATCTGGGTCAGGTAGACTCCCTCTTTGGAGTAGGTCTAACTGAAGTCTTATGGGGTGGGGTGGTTCATAAATTCATAGGACAATAAATCTGGACTGGAAAGGATTTCAAAGGCTATCTAGCCCAATCACTTCATTTTATAGATGGGGAAACTGAGGCACAGAGTAATTTGCCTAAGGTCACACAGTCGTAAGTGGCAGAGAAAGCTAGGATGCAAATCCAGCTCTTATAACCCCAAGCTCCCTCTAGCACACTGGAGCTCCTCTGCTAGTCTGGTGTGGGGGTTTATCTAGGGAGGTGTTCTGGCTGCCCAGCAGGAAGTGCATCTCCCTGGCACTAAGCCCCCGTTAGCCCACACTAGTTCCAGCTGTGCCAGGCATGCCTAATGCATCCTCATCATTTCCAAGGCTGATTATCCCAGGCAGCAATCATTCCTTCTCCATTTCAAGCCCTAGTCACTGATATCCTGTTGTGAATAATTCATTCTGTGGGCATGAAGAATTAATTTTGTTATGAGATAGCAGTTAATATAGATTTGGGACGCTGGGGAGGAACGAAAATTGACTATGTCAATATAATTTTGTCTTCCTAATGAGTCGTCTGTGTCTTCATTTAAAAAATGAAAATAGCAGCTGCATGTTTTCCTAATATGCATCATTTCCATTAGCTCTCCACAAGGCATTGACTCAAAGGGAGCCAGTCCAGTCTCACTGAATGCAACGCAGCACACCTGTGCAAAGTGCCTTCTATGTGTGGGGGTCTGTACTCAATGTTCAGGGTGCTACAAAGTTTTTCCTTCCCTCATGAAGTTTATTGTATAGCAAGGTCATGTGACACACAGCCAAATATCTGTAATGAAAAATAATGCATTGCAAGGAAGGGTATGGGGTGCTCCGTACTTTAGCCCAGGGCTTGGCACAGAGGAGGTATTTCATAAATGCCTGTTTCCTGACTGACAAAAGATGAGCTTGATTAAAAGATGTTAGGTGGGTTGAGTTTTAGAGGGTAGATGGAGATTTGACAGTTGGAATATTGACAGGCAATTATTAGGCACTTCTTATATGCCAGGTTCTCTACTAGATGGTAAGGATACAAACTGATCAAGTAACCAACAAGCATGTATTATGTACCTGCTGTATGATCAACAATCTGCTAGATGCTACAGATTCAAAGACAACACTGAAGCAATCCCTGTCCTCAAGGAACTTACATTCTATTAGAGAGAGGAAACTTCTACATGGTAAAGTAAATGTGATGGATGAATGAAAAAACCCCCATTAATTTGGCACTTAGTGCTTACCAAGCACTGTGCTAAGTAAGCGCTGGGGACACAAATAGGTAAATTGGAAGTTGTCTGTCTTCAGTGAGCTGCCATTCTGGGGTAGGGGGAGGAGACAACACATCCAGGGGGTTTCAATTGCAAGTCAGATGAAAGACCCCATGATCCTTCAGGTTCATTGTTAAAATGGATGACAATGTATCTTCTATAATGGCATCTCCACTGATGAAGCAATATTAGTTTCAAATGTCAGGCCATTTGATAACACCAAGGACTTTGGAGACAAGAACTCCAACTCCTGGGGCTTTAGTGGCTGGGACCTCAGCAGCAGCAGGAAGAGTTGTCGTGTTGAGTCTTCACAAAGACAGTGCCTGGGATGATGGGTGAGGGCATCAGGCTGGGATTCCTGCTCTTCCCAAGGTTCTCTAGTTCAGGATCCTGGGAGGGTCTCCATGGGGTCTCAGGGTAGGTCGTGTCTAAGATGGCAGAGGTGATTTGACTTGCCTGGAACCGGACAGCTCCTCTTTCTCTCTCAGGTGATTGGTGAGTGAAAAGTTGGCCTGTCTGATATGTGACTATATGAACTATACGGTATCACACCAGAGATCCAGAGCTGGAAGGGGTCCCAGGGACCCTGGACTGGTCTTCACATATGTCTCCTAGAACGTCTTGGCAAATGTTTAACAATTGACTCTGAAGACAGGGCACACTTTTATGTTTAATCTGCAACATTAGCATTTTCTTTATCACTTTCTTAACTCTAGACAATCCACAAAACAATGAACCAATCCCTAATTTGTACCATTTGTCATTTTACAGGTTGCAAATGTTCACACTGAAAATTTAACAAGTAGCTCTAATCAGCTGGGGCAATTGGGTGGCCCAGTGGACAAAGTGCCAGGTCTGGAGGCAGGAAGAACTGAGTTTAAAACTTGGACAAGTAATTTAACCCAGTTTACCTTAGTTTCCACATCTGTAAAATGAGGTAGAGAAGTGTAATGGGAATTTGAAGATCTTCCCTGCCTCTTAATAGACTGAATGTAATCACATGGAACCTGTGGTGGGAGGAGTTTGCTGAACAGGTGGAGCAGAGCTGAGAGGAAGCTGGAAGTCAGAGCAGTTAGAATGGAGTGGGAGAGAGGACACAGGCAAGCAGACAGCTAGGACTGTGGGTGTTTGTGAGAAGGTCTGAGCAGGGGGAGGGTTTTGGGATGGTGTTTTCTCTCTGCTGTTATTGCGTATAGATTTCTTTGTTGCTATGATGGATTTGGTTTTCTGGTGTTGGGATTTGGCTCTCTGGTATCTGAATAAATGTTTTGCTTCTGTTTTATATATGGAGAGTCTGTTATATTTTGCAATTCAGAACTATGCCAGAATATTCATAGTCACTGTCAGTGCTATGAATATTGCTGTGGCAATACAGGAAGAAAATGTCAAACTTCTCCAGTATCTTTGCCAAGAAAGCTCCAAATGAGGTTACAAAGAGTCAGACACAATTGAAAAATAACTAGACAACAAAGTCTAGCCAAGTTGACTCCAACATACCTTGAAATCCCCTCATTATAAAGATGAAGAAATAGAGGGCCATGGAGGTTAAATGACTTGCCCAAGGTCATATATATATATA
>CM053599.1:16433443-16470686 GCA_028646575.1 Pseudocheirus occidentalis | reverse complement strand
AGAGAGAGACAGAGAGAGAATATGAAAATGTGAATGCACTTGACTTGACCAGGGTCATGTAACTAATAAGTATCTGAGGTGAGATTTGAACCCAGGCCTTCTTGGCTCTAAGTCTAGTTTCCTCTCCACCTCTTTGTCTATCCTTAATATGGTTTTAAGAAAATACTTCATGGAGAACCCTTAGATTAGGCCTACCCAGCACAGAATCAAACAGGGCAACGCCATCAGCCTGAGTTGCTCACAACTTGTCTCTTCTTTCTTGATTATATTTGTAAGCTACTTCCTGACTACACTGCATGAGAGTCTGCATGGCTTCTTTGAAAGAAGAAGGAAAATGGGGAAATAGAGAGATGGGGGTTAGGGAGGGAAGAGAATAAGCATTTGTGCATTTATGTAGCACCTACTGTATTCCAGACACTGGACTAAGTTCTGTATAAATGGAGACTTAAAAGAATCCATGCAGTTATGCTAGAATGATGCATTAGCAGGTTTTCTAGTTGTATTTATCTTGGGCCATTACCTGACTCAGTTTGCTTTTATTAGACACAAAGATAAACCACATAGTGGTCATGGTAGTATCTCTCTATACACACACACACATACATATACATATATACACACACTATATACAGCATGTATATAGTGTGTGTATACATATATATGGTGTGTATATACATTTATTTTACACACACACACACACACACACACGCACATGCACACATCCCAAGCAAGATTTAGAAATTGTACTCTGGTATGTTACTGTGACCCATGCATCTGGACCGTTGTTTGTTTGGTTCAGGAACTGTGATTTGGGGGCTGGACTTGATGGTTTCTGAGCACCCTCCCAGTTCCAGATCTTTGGTCTCTGGTGGGAGGAGCTGGCTGTGTGGAGAGTCTCTTCACCTGTGCAGCTTTTCCGCTGGGCTTGCCTAGGGCAGTGAGGGCTTGACTAAGTTGTCTGTAGTTGTGCATACAGTGTGTTCATTGGTTCCTAGATTTAGAGCATTGGAAGTTGCCTGGTCCAGCCTCCTGATCTTACAAATAAGGTCATGGAGGCCCAGACAGAGAAGCAGCAGTAAATAGCAGAGACAGCATTTCATCCAGGTCCTCTCACTCTAAATGGGTCAGACGTAGTACCTGAACCTAACTTTTCTTGACTCCACCATCTGCCCAAACCACGCCTTCAGCCTGACTTTTCATAAAATGCACATCTCTACTCAATAGAGAACAGAATGTACTTTTACAACATGTGTATATCACTAAAGAGTTCTATTAAAAGGTCTTCCTTATTGCACCTTCCTGCGTATTACACTCTGATCCAGGGTTCCTTCCCCTTTTGTGTGTCCTGGACCGTTGGACAAGCTGGTGAAGCCTGTGGAACCGTTCTAGGCTCTGAACGCTGCCTAAGCAATTGTTGACCCTAGTCCTGCTGTGCCTCTATTTCCTCAGATGTCAAATGATGATGATGACAGCACCAGCTTCCTAGGGTTGCTCTGTTGTGCTTTGCAAACTTTAAAGCGCTATGCATGGATTATTACTCTCACTACATACCTTTAGTCCCACCTCTGCTTGGAGGCCAGGCGGCATAAAGAGATAGGGCCTCAGACCTTTTGTAGAAACCCTTGGAATAAAGAAAGGGAGAAACCCAAAGACTTGAACTACTCAGTATCAGAGAAAGAGGGAATAAAAAAGGCAGAAAGACATTACATTCTGTTGGCCTTCCACTCCAAGGTTTAATTCACTATGTATAAAATAGCAGGATGCATTTAATATAATTCAATTAGGCTTAATTGCATTAATACTAGCATTAAATTCAGCTAAAGGTAAGTCAATGTTTTTTTTCTCCTAATAATACAAAAAGCTCAAGACTGGATGAGTTTAAAATAATAACTCTACAAGGGAATATGATTGAATGAATCCAAATGGACAAACATCCAAGAGTCAGCCTGGATATGAAAATTGAAACCTTGTATTGATGTCATTAAAGAAATGGAAATGAATGGCCAAGTGGCTTGTCCACTCTATCACGACCATTAGACATGTCTTTAAGTGGTAAAAAACTGATGGCATTCCAATTGGGTGACCTCAATTCACCGAGAAAACATAGTCTAACTGGCTGGAATCAAATACTTTTAAACTTTCAGAGCTGGAGGCCTCGAGGGATCACAGAGTGATGTTTGGGGGTCAATGGACTGTTTGGATTTGCCCCGAGCCCAGCCAGAAGCCCCTCCTTCACTCCCTCCACACAGTTCCATGCATTTGTTTGGCCAGTGTATATCTGTGACTTTGTTGGTTCAAGACTCAGTTGTACTTAAAGGCCATTTAGTCTGATTCCCTCGTGTCTTTATTGCCTTTTGTTGATGATGTTTAGCCTTCATATAAAAATGCTGTGATTTTCATCGATAAGCCATTTATGGGGGTACCTGCTATATGCCAGGCATCTTATCCTCCCCTGGAATTTTTAAGTAGAATCTGACTTTGATGATATAGCCATGGTATAATGAAAAGGTGACCATGGGAAACTTACGTAGCCTTTCTTAGCCTGTTTCCTTTTTTTCTTAGATTTCTTAAAATTAAAATTAAAAAACACATTCCACTCCTGACTCTGTTTCTGATTCTGTGCCTTGGCTGCCTTCTCATACTGGAACTGTATCTCCCTAAGGACCTGTGTCTTCCTCACCCAGGAACACCCTTCCATTCCTATAAGCCCCTTCTCCTGTGGATGAGTCCCCTTCTGAGGTTCTTCTTTGGGGACCAGGCTGGGTTGGGGTTTCTTCATTCTCCTGGCTCTGATTCTGACTCTCTGGATTTAATCACCATGTATGCCCCTGCATGGACACCTTCTCTCTCCCTCCCCTTCCCCCTTTAATTCCCATTTATCTGTTATCTTTCTATTAGAGGGTAAGCTGCTTGAGGGAAGGGACTCTTTTATTTTTTCTTTTACTTGTAGAGTGCCAGGTACTCAGCTACCATGCTGGGGACTTGGCAAGTGTTTGATAGAAGATCGCTGACTGATCCAAGGGGATAAGGTCTATAAAGCAATCTGTAAACTCCCAACTGACAGCACAGTGGAAAGAGTTCTTGCCTCTGGAGTCAGAGGACCTCGGTTCAAATTCTGATTCAAATGTTGGCAGGACTTTGGGGAGTTCAGTTTATTTCCCTGGGCCTCAGTTTCCTTGCTTGTCAAAGGAAGGGATTGTTCCGGGTGGCATCTGAGCTCCCTTCTCACCCTATAACTATGGATTATAATGAAACAGCAGGGGATCTTACTCATGTTTTATTTTTACAATGAAATAGCAATTCCCTCCGACCACTATTAGGCAGGCAGAATAGTGTCCTGGCCTCAGCCTCAGGAAGATGCTCTGACACAGCCTGACTGGGTGACCCTGAGCAAGTCAGCTTCTCTGAGCTCCAGGGCAGAGGTGGGACACGCCCAGCTGGCAACTCCCTCTAGAGGCAGGAACTCATTAGATATAAGGGGGAAATACTGAAAAAAAAATACAATAATACATAGATTACCTTATGTTTTAAAATTAAGTCAGTGTGAAGCTCATGAGGGCTCTTCTGTGTGGATGAGTGGCCCCGTTTTTGTTTGGGCTCCAAGTAACTCTTTAGGAGCTTAAGTTGCAGACAAGGCATTGCTGAATGTTGACAGAGGGAATACCAGGTCTTGTTCCCAATCCTCATCTCTACATCTGTTATTATACATGGAGCTGACCCAAGGAAGATGTGTCATGGACAGCAGAGTATTGGATAGAGCTCCTGGATTGAGAGTTAGGAAGACCTGAATTGGAATTCAGCCTCAGCAAGGAAGTCAGTGTCACTGGATCACAGAATATATGGTCTGGGGGGGGGGAGTAAGGTACAAGAAGACTGAAAGGTAGGAAGGGACTAGGTTAGGGCTTTTAAAAGCCTTCTGACTAGCTGTGTGACCTTGGCCTAGTCATTTAACCTTTCTGTGCCTCCCCATCTGTAAGATGAGGGCATTGGGCTCAATGGCCTTTAATGTCCTTTTCAGCTCTAAATATATGATCCTATGATCCATCTTAGGGGGTTACTAAAGGCCTATTTCTTTGTTTAAAAATTAATTAATTTTTCATTTTCATCATTCACTTTTATAAGATTTTGAGTTCTAAAATTTCCCCCCTTTCCTCTCCTTCCCCCTTCCCAAGGCGGTGTATAATTTGATATAGACTATACATATATGATCATCTTAAACATATTTCCACGTTGGTCATGTTGTGACAGAAGAATCAGAACAAAAGGGAAAAAACTATGAGAAGGGAAGGACAAAAAACAAAACAAGAAAAAGAGAACATGGTCTGCTTCGATCTGCGTTGACTCTCTACTTCTTTCTCTGGCTGTGGGCAGCATTTTCCACCTTGAGTCTTTTGGAATTGTCTTAGACCATTGTGTTGCTGAGAAAAGCTAAGTCCATCAAAGTCAGTCATCACACAGCGTGGCCGTTACTGTGTATAAAGTTCTCCTGGTTCTGCTCACTTCACCGAGGGCTTATTTCTATAGTATTTCTGTGATATCCCTTTCCCCACACCCAACGACATTATGGAGGGGCCCTGAGGTATTTGTGCTTAGAATTCAGACAAGTTACTGTGGAGGAAGTATACATTCCAAGAAAACATCATCAGCTCTCAAGCCACAGCAAATCACATTACTCATTCTTGGAGCATTATACGACATCATATAATTCCAAGGCATTATATGACACCATAAAGAAAATATGTAGCATGTCAAGTCTCTTAATTAGCTTTGGAGACCTCACCTCTCTCCAACCAATCAATCAGTATGCATTTATGAAGTGCCTACTGTGTGCTGGGCACTCTTCTAACCCTGAGCTGTCCTCACAGAAGCTACCCAGGTCTCTGGGAGGAGTCCCAAACAAAATGGGGACGCAGTTGGAGGTTTAATTGAGTTACCAAAGTTTAGGATGCTGGCTTCCTTTCCTGCTGCAGCTGCTTGCAAAAGCCCCGCTCTCCACACATGTTCAGTGAAACTACACCCCATGGGCTAATTGTTCTGGAGCATCCTGAGACATGTAGCCTGGGTCTCCACAGAGGTGGATGGGTCAGGGATCCTCCAGTGAGTCCAACTGTTCAACAACACTGATATCCGGCTGTGTCCAGAATGATTTGGAAGCACAGTTTTTCAGGTGATGGTAAAGATAGCAACTGTACATGACACATTTTATAACTCACAAAGTGCTTTCCGTGTTTAATTGTACTTTCATATTTTTCCATATTTCATTGTACCAGAGCTATGAGGGAGGCAGGACAGTGCGTCATACTTTGGTGGGTTAGTGATTTCATGGCATTCCCAAATCAGGACCATAAATGCTTTCTATCTTCTTAAAGGCAACTTAGTATAGTGTGGTAGCTCTTTAAGTGTGGTCTGGGGATCACCGGGGGACCCCCGAGACCCCTTCAGAAGGTCCATGAGGTCTTGTGATTTTCATAGCAATACTAAAAGACTTTAATTTCAAATATGGTAAATATCAACAGATAGAATCCCTCTGGACACACCTAACAGTCCATCCCCCTCTCTCTGTCCTTCCACACGGAGATAGATCTTCAGACTTTTCAAGGGTGAAAGATGTTAAGACCACTTATCTTCCTCACTCTCATTTTTCACTATGGGGATGGGAATTCTTGTTTATTTGGCTACATTAAAAAATGTGTCCATTTGGGAGCTGCTGCTATGGCCTTCTCTCTGGGGCTCCTTCTCTTTATACTGACTGTCTTCCCTAGCTGTTCCCGTGTAGTCTCCTCCCGTTAGAAGTAAGCTCCTTGAGGGAGGGAATATTTTTGCCTGCCTTTGTTTCTGGGACATGTGTTTGGATGCAGTGTTGGCTTTAGAATTAGGGAGATCTGAGTTCAGATCCTGTTTTAGGCACTTTGCTGGGTGACCCCAGGCAGTCTTCATCTCCTCATCTTTAAGAGAAATACAGTAATTATTGTTGTTATGACCCTTAACATGTGTAAAGTGCTTTGCAAACCTTCAAGTGTATTATAAATGCTAATTATAGTTATTATCATCCCCTACATTTGGCATGGTGGCTGGCACACAGTAGGCACTTAATTGGGAACTACTATAACCCATCCCTCTGCCCTTGGTTCTCCATCCTTTTCACCACCCTTTCCCTGTGTGTTAGCTGGAGAGTCCCATGAAACCATACTTCTAGCAAGGGATTATGCTAGAGAGGTGGTAGAAAGGATTTCACCCCAGGAATGCATGACCCTGGGAGGCTGCACTGTTCAGAGGAAAGAGGACTAGATTCTGAGTTCCTGGGATCTGGGTTCAAATTCTGCCTTTCCTGTTGACTAGCTATGGATCTTGGGCAAGCCTCTTAACTTCACTGGCTCTCAGTTCCCTCAACTATGAAATAATGGGGTTAGATTGGTAATTTTCATCTCTAAATGTATGATCCTATGGAAGGGTGGACCAGTCGTGTACAGAGAGCAAGGGATAGCTAGAGGGAGCCTGTGTGCTCCACTGCTGCCTAAGGGGGAACCCCAAGGAGGGCATGGACAAGAACTGCCCAGGATGGGTTGCAATCAGCATTATTGGAGGAGGGCGCTACATGCTTGAAATCACAGTATGGAAGGAGGTTCTAGAGAAGACCTACCTTCTCCCTGCTGCTTAGCACTCTGGGATTTTTCAGGGACAGGCCCCCACACTTTCCTTCCTGGCCTATGAAAGACCTTTTCCTGTAGATGGCTTTAACCTCTCACCAGTTGGGAGGTTGGCCAATGAGGGAAGCTTTGCCAGCTACCCAGGACTGCTGAGAGATAATCCTGGGCTCTAGCCTTCCTCTGCAGGCTTATTATAAATCCATCTTCTTCATGCACCCTTTATTCCAGCCTACTGGCTGTTCCCTACACACTATTCATCTCTCACCTCCATGCCTTTGCACAAAGCTGTTCCCCATGCCTACAGCACTACTGTCCTTCTTCATTTTTTGCCTCATAGAAACCTCAGATCCCCTCAAAGTTTAGCTGAAGGTCTGCCTCTTATGAAGCATATATCTTGATGTTTCCAGTGGGTAGTGCCTTCCCCCATAATAGACTACTTTCAAATTACTTCACATGGTTATTGTTTTTACTTATCAGTGTGTGTTTCTTCCTCCATAGAATGGAAGCTCCCAAGGCCAAGGATTGCTTTGTTTTCCTCATTGTAGCCCAGGGTCTAGTACATAGTAGGGACTTAAATGCTTGTTGAATTGAGACAGTCCAGCTCCTTTTGGGACTGTGTTTCACAAGATTCAAGGATGGGAGACATCCCTGATGTCAGGTTTATGTGATTGCTTCCTGATTTAAGCTGTCTCCAGAGGATAGCATTAGGTGGCAGGGATGGTTTCCGGATTTGAAGTCAGAGGACTTGGGTTCAGATCCTGATACTGTAATTGAGGATGAGTCCCTTCCCCACCCCCAACTGCCCCAATCCAAGGCCTTTCATCTCTAAAATGAGGGGGTTGGAGTGGCTGACCTCTAGCATCTCTTCCAATTTGAAAGCTGTGATCCTGAACCTTGGTGCCTGGGACTCTCACCAGGCCCCAGAGAATGAACCCGTGGGGAAGGTCCCGGTTATCGGAGTTCAGAGCTAAAATTAGGCCACACATGTGAAAGTGAATGCTTCCCAGACCATGTGAAGCTGAGAACTGAGTGTTTGTCTGGTGAACTTGATTAATGCAGACAGCCTATTGAGATAATTCTGGTTCCATGCCACCCCTTCCTTGGCACCTCCCTTCCCCCCCCCCCACTCTCCCTTTAGTTGCCTCTAAGATGGAATCCAAACTCCTCTGGTGTTTAAGGCCCATCACAACCTGCCTCCTCCAGTCTCCCTTTCCAGCCTCATTACAGCTCCATCCCTTTCTCTGACTGTGGTCTGGCCAGACAGGTCTTCTCCCTGTTCCCATCTCTGTGCCTCTGCATGTGCCCTCTGCCTTTCAGAAATCCTCGTCCGATGCTCCACTCAAGCCCTTCCTTCTCCATGAACCCTTTCCTGTTGCCCCCAGCTCCCAGAGCCTGCCTCCCTCAAATGACCTTGTATCTATTTTGTACATGCATACATTGCATGTTGTCTCCCCCTATGAAATGCAATCTCCTTCAGGGCAGGGGCTACACAGGGCTTGTGTATAACAATAACAAATATTTGATTAATTAATTAGCTGCAGGGTTTTTTGTCTGAATCAGCTGGTGTCTTTTTCAGCCCTGCATTTCATTTAAGTGACGTAGAAGCAATCAAAACTGAAGCATGGTACTGTATTTTATCCCTGCTCTCAAAACCTCAAGTGATGCATAACCATAGAACTTGGCTTTCATTCCCCAAAGGGGCTGGGGGTTGGAGTCAGAGATCCTGGGTTCAAGTCTCGCCTCTGACACTTAGCATTTGTGGGACTTTGGGAAGTCAGTCAGCCTCTTTGGGCATCAGTTTCTTGATATGTAAAAGAAGGGGCCCTTCTAGCTTCAGAACTATTCAGTACAATATTTCATATAACTAGGTCCTTTCTCCCTTTTTTGGATGTCTTTGGAATATGGACCTGGCTGTGATATTCAGAGCTTCAAAACACAACAAGTGATTCATACACTGCAGGTGGAATTTACAATCCCCGGATGATGGACCTTGGGGTGGCAGGGGGAGAGAGGATGGGAGGGCAGACTCAAGTCCCAGCACCATGTTTGCGCTTCATGGAAATTCCGCGTTCTCTCTGAGTCCTGATTTTTCCAACAAGGATCACATCCCACCTGCTGAGCTTTAGCTATTCATCCAGCTACAGAGGGCAAAGGTTACCTGTGTTCATAACAGCAATGACAGCTAGCACACAAATGTTTGCAAAATACTGTACAAGTATTATCTCATTCTGTTATCACAAGCCTGGGAGATGGGTGCTATTGTTACCCCGGTTTTGAGGAAACTGTGGAAAGTGTAGGTTAAGTGACTTGCCCAGGGTCAAACAGATATTAATTGTCTGAGACTGGTTTTGAACTCAAGACCCAATGCTGTATCAGCTGTCTTTGAGAGAAAGATCAGTTTGTCCAACCCTTTCATTTTTCAGATGAGGAAATCCATGCCCAACATCACCTGGCTAGTTAATGGCAGAATTGAAATGTGAACTCAAGTCCCTTGGTCCTCAAGACAAGGAATCTTCTCTGCATTTGTCTTTGAATGCCCGGTAATTAACACGGTGCTTGACTTGCAGTATGTGATTAATAAAGACTTCATTCGTGCCTACAGGTTCCTTTCAATTGAAGTGTTTGTGAAACTGGTGGTCTGTGTCCTCCATCTTCCTTCTGCATGCCTGGAATGTATTCCCTCTGCCCTCGAGCCTCCTCGAGTCCACTTTAAGACTTTAAGTACCCTTTCCTGAGCTCCCAGCTCCCTTGTAAAACACGTGTGGCTTGGGGTGTCCCTGTGGGAGGTGCAGATGAAGAATGTGTATTTATCACCACTCTCCTTCATGCTCTCTGTATCTTTTCTGGTCCTAAATTCTTTACTTATTCATAAATCTGACAGATAAGCTATTTGGTTATGGTATCCCTGTGTATGTGTAAATCTCGTCCCCATTTTGACCTTATCTTGGTATATAGTGTGAGATGTTGGTTTATACCTAGTTTCTGCCATACTGTTTTCTAGTTTTCCCAGCAATTTTTGTCAAATAATAAGTTTTTGTTCTAAAAGCTTGGATCTTTGAGTTTATCGTATGGCCTATTACTATCATTATTTATTATGATATAATTTGTACCTCATCTATTCCATTGATCCATCACTTTGTTTCTTAACCAGTACCAAACTGTTTTGATAATCACCACCATGTTTGATAATCACGTTTGAGATCTGGTATGGCTAGACCACCCTCTTTCATAGTTTCTTTTTTCATTGATTCTCTTGATGTCCTTGAACTTTCGTTCTTCCAGATGATTTTTAAAATTTTTTTTCTAGCTCTCTAAGATAATTTTTGATAGTTTGATTGGTATGGCACTGAATAAATTAATTTAGGTAGAATAGTCATTTTTGTTATATTGACTTAGCCTACCTATGATCAGTTGTTATTGTCCCATTTATTTAGATCTGACTTTATTTATGTGAAAAGTGCTTTGTAGTAGAGTTCATATAGTTCCTGGGTTTGTCTTGGCAGGCAGACCCCCAAGTATTTTATATTGTCCATAATTATTTTAAATGGAATTTCTTTTTTAATTTCTCGCTGTTGTACTTTGTTGGTAATATATAGAAATGCTGATGACCTATATAGGTTTATTTTATATTCTGTAACTTTGCTAAAGTTGTTAATGATTTCAAGTAGTTTTTTAGTTGATTCTCTAGGATTCTCTAGGTTTACCATCATATCATCTGCTAAGAGTAATAGTTTTTTCCCCCTCATTTCCTAGTTAATTTCTTTTTCTTCTCTTATCGGCAAAGCTAACATTTTTAGTAAAATATTAAATAACAGAGGCGGTAATGGGTATCCTTGCTTCACACTTGATTTTACTGAGGAGATTTTTAGGTTATACCAATTACAGATAATGCTTGCTGATAGTTTTAGATAAATATTACTTATCATTTTAAGGTGAGCTCCATTTATTCCTACGCTCTCTGGTGTTTGTAATAGGCATGGGTGCTGTATATTGTCAAAGGCTTTTTCTGTATATATTGAGATAATCGTATGATTCCTGTTGGTTTTGTTACTGATATGGTCAATTGTGCCAATAGTTTTCCTAATATTAAATCAGCCCTGCATAACCTGGTATAAATCTCACCTGGTCATAGTGTATGATCCTTGTGATATATTGCTGTAATCTCTTCCCTAGTATTTTATTTAAAAATTTTTTGCATCAATATTTATTAGGGAAATTGATCTATAGTTTTCTTTCTGTGTTTTGGCTCTTCCTGGTTCAGATATCAGCACCATATTTGTGACATAAAAGGAATTTGGTAGGACTCATTCTTCACCTATTTTTCCAAATAGTTTATATAGCATTGGAATTAATTGTTCTTTAAGTGTTTGGTAGAATTCACTTGTGAATCCATATGGTCCTGGGGATTTTTCCTTAGGAAGTTCTTTGATGGCTTCCTCAATTTCTTTTTCTAAGATTGGGTTATTTAAGTACTTTATTTTTTCTTCTGTTAATCTGGATAATTTATATTTTTATAGATATTTTATTCACTTTGCTTAGACTGTCAGATTTACTGGCATATAATTGGGAAAAGTAGCTCCTAGCAATTGTCTTAATTTCCTCTTTTTTGGTGGTGAATTCCCCCTTTCATTTTTGATACTAGTAATTTGGTTTTCTTCTTTCCTAGAATCATGCCTGGTCACTGTATTGATGAGAGAGCTTAAGTCTTTCCAAGTTGTTGTTATATTATAAATTGTTCTCCTGGTTCTACTCATTTTAATCTGCATCAGTTTCTACAAGTCTTCCCAGGTTTCTCTGCAATCTTCCCTTTCATCATTTCATGCCATATAATAATATCCCATTATATTTATATACCACAACTTGTTCAGCCATTCCCCGTTTAACTTCCAATTCTCTAGTCTCACAAAAGAGAGCTGCTATTGATATATATATTTTACATATGTGTCTCCTGTGTCTCCAGGACAGAGGAGAAGGAAAGGAGACAAGTCCTTATTGAAATCCTCCTGTGAGCTGTTACTGTGCCAAGTGCTGTAATGAATATCTCATTTGAGATAGCATCCGTGGTGCAGTCTAGTATATATACCTTACTTAAATGTTGGCTCTGGGATCAGAGGTCTTGGGTTCAAATTCCACCTTTTACTAGTACTACTACCCATGGAACCTTGGGGAAATTACTTGATTTCTTTGGGCCTCAGGTTCCTACCCTGTAAAATAATAAGAGTTGGACTAGATGGTGTCTGTGGTGCCTGTCCACCTCTAAATCTATGGGCAATGATCTCTAGTCCTTTCAATGGATCATTTTGGGTCTTGCTTTCCAGTTTCCTCACCATTCTGGTCTCTAGATGTGTGCCATTTTGTTAATGCCATTTCTGTCACGGGTCATACCAAGGTGAACATGATCCTCCAGATACAGTCTGACTGGGGCTTAGCATAGCGCTCATATCTATAGCATATTAGAATTCTCTGAATGTAACCTCACATTGGGTTAGCCTTTTGGGGCCCATCTCATTGCTGGCTCATGTTGAGCTTGAAGTTGAATAAAACTTGCATTTCTGTTTCTAGCATGGACACAAGAAAAAGAGAAGATCTCTCCCTCTCCTGCACACCGGAACCTCTTCCAACTCTGTTCAGGGTTCCAAAAGAAATTCAGACTCTAGATCTGGGCCCGAATTTATTTCTCCATCTTTGCAGCTTAAGTACATTTTCCTGAGGACCAGCAGCTTGTCTCCCTGTGGGCTGTCAGTTGCGCAGTTCATTTGGGGCCTGTGGTTCAGCATGGACATGCTGACAGACTGTCACCCACCAACAGACCAGCGATGGGGGTGCTGACAGGTGGCACAGCCAGACTCACCTCCCCAACAGCCTTTCAAGGAGAAGACACTTTCACAGTTATTCGATGGCTGCCACTTTGCATTATGACTTGTCCATGGATTTTTTTTAAAGCTTTTTTATTTGAAGAGACTGTAAAGGATAATAAGGAAAAGCCCCCCACCACTCTGCCATTTAAGACCTGAACCAATGACCCAGAGCCAAGGAAAACTTAACAAAGGAAAAGAGAAACAAACAGTTCTCTCCATGGGTGAGGCACGGGCTCCAGTTTTCTGTGTATTTAACCTGTTCAATCCTGAGAACCTAGAAAAATTGGCAGAGAGCCCTTTGTGAGGGAAAAGGAGATAGGACCTCCCACATATTCATAATTTAAGTATTGACCCTTTTATGGGGTCAGTTTTGTAATGGAGGGAAGTTGTCATTACAAAATGTGGTGGTCAAGGACAGAAAATAAATGTGTTTACAGGCAGTTTTATTTGGTAATAAAGGCCTGGAAACAAAACAGATCTGGAATGTGAGTGCTTTGGAATATTACTATGTTCTAAGAAATGATGAATATGAAGAAATCAGAGAAGTATGGGTAGCTTTTTATTAACTGATGCAAGGAAAGTAAGCAGAACCAGAAGAATATTATCACCAAAATATATGGAAAGAACAAATGAAACTGGAATGTTGTATAATTAGAATAATCAAAATTGGATCTAGAGAGCAGTTGGGAAAAGCTCTCTCCCCCCTTTCTTTTCAGAGGCAAAGGACTATGAATATGGAATATTTCATGTACTGCCAGATTTGGCCAATTGATTGATTTTGCTGAATTGTATTTCCCTTCAATTCTTTCAAAGACTTTGTTGCAAGACATAACTCACTGGTTGGGAGGGGGAGGAATATATTTGGAAATGTGAATGTGCTACAAAACTAAACATTATAAATAAAAATGAGATAATTTATTTTTTAAAAGGGAGTAGCTTTGTCTAGCCTTCTCTTCTGTGATGGTACATTGATGGCCATTCTCAGTCTTAATCAAATACTATGGAAGTAATCCAGGGAGCTCTGTAGCTCTGATTTTGTGAATTCTATCCAAGGCACTGTAGTGAGGCAGGACAAAAGGCACTTATTTCTGGTGCTGTATTTTCCAGCCTTTTAGCTGGGGGCTGAGATAGTAGAGGTCACCTCTATATGTGACTCTATACTCTCTCTCCTCTTCATCCCAACACAGATCTGTCTTCATACTCATCCTTCCCTTTGATCTCACAGGAAGTTTTGCTCATCATCTTCCCACCTTGCCAATTGTGTCCCTGATCCTTTTCTTCTTGGTTTCTCATAGACTGTACTCTCATAATTAACTCCCTCCCCTCCACCCTGCCCTAGTATGTGCAACATCTCTTTTGCTGGTGCCTTCTCCTTTGCCTTCAAGCACGCAAAGTTCGTCCTCCTGTGTCTCCAGGACGGAGGAGAAGGAAAGGAGACAAGTCCTTATTGAGATCCTCCTGTGTGCTGTTACTGTGCCAAGTGCTGTAATGAATATCTCATTTGAGATAGCATCCGTGGTGAAGTCTAGTATATATACTTCTCTTTCTTTCCCTGGTCCCCTAATGGGAACATTCTGCAAGGCTTGGTCTGAAGTCCTCTCTTCTTAATTCTATTTATTCTCCTTGGGAGAGCTCACACATCCTTGAGACAGTTTCTTCTTCACGTTGATGAATATCACTCTTGCACCTTCAGTTGTACCCCCATTTCTTACTTCCTACTACTTGTTGTATGTTTCCATTTGAAAAACTTACCATCACCTGAAACTTTGCATGTTCCAAACACAACTTACCATCTACCAGCTAGTTGTCTCTCAGAAATGTCCTAATGCTGCCCAATGAGGTCAACTCGACTTGACATCCTGGTATCACCTTTAAGTCACTTTCCTCCTTCATTCCTCCTCCCTCCCCCCCAAATTCAGTCAATCATCAAACCAGTTCTTTTTTTCCATTTGAGATAACTCCATTCTGTTCTCTCCATCCCACTGCCAAATGCTCATTCGAGGGCTGGGGGTTTCATCACCTCATGCCTGGATCACTGCAAAAGCTTCTTCCTTGTCCTCCAATTTCTTCCCTTTCTGTGCCCTAAATTCTGCTGCCAGTTTTCTTTCGGCAATACTTTTATGTAACTCCTTTGTTAAAATAAATCAGTCAATAAACAAACATTTAAAAGTGCCTTCTCTTCAGCACTGTTCTAGGTTCTGGCAATAGAGAGACAAAAATGAAATAATTCCTGACTTCCCCAAGATGGCATGCAATCTGTTTTTGGGCCATCCATGTATAATCATATTAAACATATTTTCACATTAATCAGGTTGTGAAAGAAAAATCAGAACAAAAGAAAAAAACCACGAGAGAGAAAAAAACAAAAAAGAGAGAAAATAGCATGCTTTGATCTGCTGGATCAAAGGCCTGGAGCTGAAAGGGACCTCAGAGACCACCTGGTCTAACCCCTCATTTTAAAGATGGAGAGACTGGACTCCAAGGGATGTTAAGTGACTTGCCCCAGGTCACCCACGTAGTCAGTGGCAAGAGGTGATTTGAACCAGGGTTCTTGGACTCTAGAACCAGCACCTTATCCCACCATACCATGCGGCCTTAGAGGCCCAGGGACATTATGGATATAGAAGCAGGCTAACCTGGGTTCTGGTTGTGTGATCCTGGACAAGTCACTTAATCTCTGGGTGCTGCACACAATCTGTGAAGACCACAAACTCCTCATCTGCATGGGTGGAGAATATTTCCATGTAGGTAGTTCTGAGTACAAACAAAATCCCAAATCAGGACCAAAACTAATGAAAAAAACCCCCTGGCGTCTTTCTTGTGGAGGCCTTGGGAGGTTCAGATGGGATGATTCAGGTAAAGAGATCTGCAGACCTTCCAGAGCAGCTCATAAAGGCCAGTTGTTGTAACTGTCTGCGTTAGGACCTGGGGACAAGGATTCAGAGCCCTGCAAAGGCTGCGTCTGATGACTTAGTTCTGAGTCTCTAGTATTTTCTGTTAACATATTCTCTGTCTTCCTCTTCCTGCTCTTCTCTCTCTTTCTCTCCTCTCTCTCTCTCTCTCTCTCTCTCTCTCTCTCTCTCTCTCTCTCTCTCTCTCTTTCTGTCTTCTCTCTGTCTCTGTCTCTGTATCTCTCTCTTCCCACACACACACACACACACACACACACACACACATACGCACACATATACACATTTATATGTATATGTTCATAAGGATAGCAGTGGTGTTGGGGAACAAGCAGACCCAGAGCCAAAACACTGGAGTGTGAGGACCCCTGGATTTGTGTCCAGTGGCACAAAATGGTGCCTCTTGGACCGTTAGCTCAGTTGTGTGACTTCTTCAGCTTTGTAGAGATGATTTCTTTTTTCTCCCATTACAAAGATTGTCTTCTTCTAGAGACTTGGAAAACGGTTTAGCTGAGCACTGAACATGCTTTTTCTTAACTACTAATTAATGTTTCCTGTCCAAGAAATTGAATGCACCCCCTTTGTACGGCACCAGCCCAAAAGGAGTGAACCCCCAGAGGCCATTGCTGGATCAATTTTTCAGCATGGGATTATACAGTTTAGCTGTATAGGCTTAAGACTTTTAATTTGCTTACACATGAACTGGCTTGAGCTCTATACATCACCAGATCAATGCAAATCTATTTACTTGAAACTGGTTCAATTTTAAAAGAATTCCATTAACCAGTAATAAAAGGCCTGCTTTAATACGATTACTATAGGATCTTGAGCGCACAAGGAAGGTTTGTTTTTATATAATGATCTGAACATTAACATTAGGGCATTTCCCAAGGAAAAAGCAAGCTAGAGAAAAATGTTTAAAATGCAATGTGACTTTCAAGATGGGACCTCAATGCAGGAAATGCTGTTTGACCAACTTCATTCTTCATATGGAAGCGTTTTAGATGTAGGGGAAGGAATAGTGGATTTGAAACCAAAGGCTATGAGTTGAAGTCTTAACTTGGCTTCTTAAGGTCTGCATGACCTTGGGGTAATCATTTTATCTCTGTGACCCTGTTTACTAATCTGTAAAATGAGGGGGTTAGACTAGGCCTCAAAATCACCAAATGTCAGAGTGGGGAGGGACCTCAGAGACCATCCAGTCTTACAAGGAGCCCCCTGCAATGTAGCTGACAAGGTAATCAGTCACCCACCCTTGGTTTGGAGGCCTCTAGTAAGTAAGACCCAGTTAGCTCTCAAGGCAGCCCATGCTGCTTTGGGAGGAGTTTTTATAATTTTATAGTTTTTGGGAGGAAGGTTTTTATAATATAAAGCTCAAATCCATCTCTTTGCAATTCCCATACATTGTTCCGAGTTCTGCTCTTTGGGACCATGGAGAGCAAGTATAATTCCCCTTCTGCCTCGGATGGCAGCAATGGCAGATGTTTACCCTGTTCTTCCAAACCTTCTCTTCTTTAGGCTAAGTGTGAACCATAGAGTTGTGTAAAAGATTGCCCTTGTCCCACAGACCTGGGGAGGTTCACAGCCCAGCTCTATCATGTACAGCCCGGGTGAACTTAACCTCCTCGGAAATCAGTTTCTTCATCTGCAAAGTAAGGGGTTGGTTAGGCTGATCCAAATCCCTGATCCTTTGATTCTGAGTTATCGCAACTGATTTTTGCATGACATGGTCTTAAAAAACCATGTAGTTAGAATAAGAAGAAAATGTACGGAGGGGAGGGGTTTCCCATTAGAAACCTCTGCTAGAAGCATTACAACTGATATCTAGACAGGACTGACACAGACCTCAAAGGAAATGATCAAATAGCTTTCTGAAATAATGTCACGAATGACCAACAACCATCTGAAAAATGTTCAGACTCACGAATAACCAGAGGAACACAAATGAACACAGCTCTGAAGTATCACCTGTTGAATTAGAAAATATGGAAAACGTTCATGCTGGTGGATCTGTAGAAAAACAGGCATGTTAGTTGATTGATGATGGAAACATGAGTTAGTTCAACTACTTTGGAAATTTCCTGATTTGTTCATTCTCGTTAGGTGTGTATGCATACGTGTATGTGTGTGTATGTGTGTGTGTATATATACATACACATATATTTATATACATAGATATTTATATACACATATTTACAAGATGACCTATATATGTATGTGTATATATATATGTATAAGTATACACACATACATCATCTTGCCTATATTATTTCGATGCTTCTTTTTCCCATTTTGGCTAAAATGTGGACCTTTAAAGATATCTGAGAATTGCCAAAAGAATCCCCAAATTTCAAGGCTGGGATTATAGAGGGAGAATTAAGGATGATGATTAGCATTTATATCATGCTAATTATAAGACTTGCAAAGCACTTTACAGATATTTCACTTGATTGTACAACAACCCTGTGAAGTAGGTACTATTCTCATCTCTACTGTATAGATGGAGAAACTGAGACTTTAAGTTGTTTGTCCAGCATCATAGAGCTAGTAAGTGTATGAGGCAGAATTCAAACTCAGCTCTTCCTAACTCCAAGTCTAGTTCTATACCCACACCACCTAACTGTTTGTCAGAGCTCAATAATATCTGACTGGCTCTTTAAGCTTTTCAGAGCACTTTTTAGGTAGGGTTAGTTGAGTTTTGTAAGAAGCCTTAGGTCTGTTTTGCAGATGAGGAATGAAGCCTGAGAGCTGTTGAAAGACTGGCTCATAGTTGTTACATTGTCAGAAGGTTAGACCTGGAGGAGGGGTGGGAACTCAGGCCTTTTTCTAAATCCAGCACTTTATCCCCTGTTGGCATCCACTGGGTCTAAATCAGCCCTTTTAGGTCAGGATGTCCTTTTCCTGGACTGGTCCAAGAAGAGGGCACCATCTTGTTCCTTGCTAGGTTTGGGAGCAGCCTATGTAATTATTCTCTGTAAGTTTCTATGTTTGGGTTACTATAACCTGAGGCTCACTCTCAACCTGTCTGGATGACCAAATGCCAACGGCTTGTCCTGGCTTCAAAGGTTCAGGAGAGTGACTGGGAAGTTGGCATTAAAATGGAAAACAAACTCTTCCCATTTAATGAATCCCAGAAATTTCCCATGGATCGAGTGGACTTTTCACTTCTCTTTATCGCATCTTGACTTTGGTCTACAGTTTGAGCCTTATTATATATTACAAGCCTTCTTCATCACTCTGTGGTCCAGTCAAACTGGACTTTCTTGCTGGTCCTCACATGGCATTCCATCTAGCATTGAGAGAGAGAGAGAGACAGATAGAGAGAGAGAGAGAGAGACAGACAGACAGACAGACAGAGACAGAGACAGACAGAGACAGAGAGAGACAGACAGAGAGAGAGGCAGAGACAGAGAGACAGAGAGAGACAGAGAGAGGGAGGGAGAGGGGGAGAGAGACAGACAGAGAGACAGAGAGAAAGGAGGAAGAGGAAAAGAAGAAGAAGAAGAAGAAGAAGGTGATGATGATGAAGAGAGGAGGGGAGAGAGGGAGAGACTGAGAGAGAGACAAGGACAGAGAGGGACACAAAGATGGAGACAGAGAAATATAGGAAAGAGAAAGAAAGGAGAGAAACAGAGATGGAGAGACACAGAGAGAAAGAGGAGGAGAGAAAGAGAGACTGGGCAAAGACAGAGAGGGAGGAAAACAGGGAGAGGGAAAGGGAGAGAGAGATCATCAAGCTAAGGTATCATGGGAAGCTTTCCATATGAGGTGAAGACACAAGGGAGGTTGCATAAAGATCCCATTCCCTCTAGCCATGCCTGAGACAGGGAAGACTGCTGACTCATTTAGATTTCTTAGTCCCTGCCTGGTGCTGAGAGCAGCACTGTCTGAACATCCCTGTAAAAAGAAGAAAGGACAAACTGAAATGAACCTGGGAAACATCCAAAGACTTTAGTAGAAATAAAGACTTTGAAGTTAGATAAAGGCAGGGGCTCTATTATGAAATAACCAAATCAAGGTCATTCAATGAAATTAAGCCACCAGTGATGAATGGGAGTGCAGGCTGGTCTCAGAGGTGGTGGAGGTGCTGTGGGCAGAGGGCAGACAGCCTCCCTCCCACTTAGCCTGCTGTGAATGCATTGTATTTTTTTTTAATCGACAGTGTTCACCTTAGACACTTTAGCCCAGAGCTCTGGGCTCAGAGTGAAGGTTCTCATCAGCAAAAGTGAGGAAAACCCCATCAAGAACCTTTTAAAAAGCTGTGCATGGGGGAAGATTGAGAAAGTAATAAACCACTGGCACAGTCCAACTGGAATGATGCCTATGATAGACTGGAAGAAATAAGAAACGCTCAGCTCTGGTTTTGCCCTGTCTTCTCAGTGTAATTCAGTTCAACAAACATTAATTAAGGAGAATAATCTTAGGCTGAAAATACTACAACAAAAAGATTAGTTAAGAGGGAATTAAAACACAAGTTAATAAAGGAGATGATGAAAGGACACCAGTGATTTGAGTGAGTTCAGGCAGCGCCACACCGTGTAACCAGGTGCTTTGTCCCAAGATGCTGATATGAGGGTGGGGTTGACCAAGGTTTGGGCCTTAAAAGTATGGTTAGATCATATCAATTCTTGTTTCCCTTCTCATTTTCAGTCTCTGTTTACTGACCCTTCTGCTTTCACCCTCAAACACTCACAAGTTTTCTAGCCCTATTTCTGTTTCTAATTCCATTTTTAATCCTATTTCTGTTTCTAACTGTATTCTTAAAAAGCCTTTCACTTGGCCTGGGTAACCCCTCAAACTATTGGTCTACTTCTCTTTTCCATTTAACTTCCAGACTCTTAGAAGAACCATTCAAACTTGTCCCAACTTCTTCGCCACCAGCAATTCTGGAATAAGCCTCATTTACCTGCGTAGGAGAGTTCCTTGATGAGGCCAGAATTGGAGCTGAGGAACTGCAAGGTACAGAGTCATGATTCGGAGGAATAAGCCTAGTCCTTTCCACTGCAGTACTGTGAGTTATGGGCACTGTGCACATCCAGGAAACCTGGGTTTTTACTAAATTGTTGTTCTAAAGTCTAGTTTACCTGAAATAGCACGTCAGAGTCCAGGCACACCATTCACAACTGTCACGTGAGGTATGTCTGGGGGACTTAACCAGTGTCGTTGATGTTTGTTTGGGGCCTCAACTTTCTGCACTAATTGTGGCTAATTGGAGAGAGAGTCTCCTGCAAGAACCAAGGCAGAGTCCTCTGTCTTTGTTGCACTGTTGTTCATTCTGGTGTGGATGAAGGAACTCCTCTACAGGTTCTAGCTCATCATTTACCCAACTGATGAGTAAATGAATATTAATTGTGTCTCTTTGATAAGTCCTTTCTTTTGTCTTTGGCTTGCTCCATTGATCCCACACTGATGCTGATTCATCCATGAGCACCTGGGATGCTCTTCTATATACCTGCTTTTGCTTTCATCTTCTATCATTCCTTCTGTACTGTGCTAAGCAAGCCCTGGGAATACACATATGAAAGCAAAGACAATACCTCCCCTCAAGAAGCTTCCATCTCAGTGGAAGAAGCAGCACATAGTGGGGAGTAGGGAATTTTGTAAAAATTTGTCTTTCATCTGTCATACAAACGAACAGCACTTGCTTTAACTCTGTAAATGCGGCACCATATCTCGTTTGCCAGTTTTCATTGTAGTAATGTTAACTTTAGTTAGTCTGGCGTTAACTGGCACAGAGTAGATGCTGAGTGAATTCATTTGCAAATCTATGGTAAATTTATCAGGTACATTCCTTTGCTGAAATTTGCAATTTAGGACTCCCCCCTTTTTTATTTTGATGATCTACACAGATTTCCATAGGGTAGTTAGGTGGGGTAGTGCATAGAGCAAGCACTCATCTTCCTGAGTTCAAATCTGGCCTCAGACAAACACTTACTTCTATATGACCCTGGGCAAGTCACTTGACCCTGTTTGCCTCAGTTCCTCATTGGTAAAATGAAGCAGAGAAGAAAATGGCAAATCACTCCTCTCTCTTGGCTAAGAAAACCCCAAATTGGGTCATGAAGGGTTGGACACCATGAAAACGACTCAACAACAACAACAACCAGATTTGTATATGTATCAAGCTTAAGGCAGGATATCTATAGGACATCTGATTGTGTCCAGTTGGCTACTGGAGATCTGAGACTGAAGGTCAGCAGAGAAGTTAGGGATGACTGGATAAATCAGTTTGAGATGATCGGCATAGAAATAATTATTGGATCCATGGAACTGATGAAATCAGGGGGAATAGGTTAGAAGGGGAAGGGAAGAGGCTCCAAGACAGAGTCCTGTGGGACACTCAGGGATGTGACCTGATGAAGATTCAGCAGAAGAGGCAGAGGAGCCATCTGATATGTAGGAGGAGAAGCAGAAGAAAGTCCCAAAAATCTAGAGAGAAGAGATTGTCAGGGAGAAGAGAGTGATCAGCAGTGTCAAGTCTGCGGAGAGGTCAAGAAGGATGAGGGCTGAGAAAAAGCCACTGGATTTGGAAATGAAGCCATTGTTAGTAAGATTGGAGAGAGTTTGGGGTGAATGATGATGTCAGAAGTCCGACTACAGAGAGTTAAGAAGAGATTGAGAAGGCACCTAGTATAGACGCTAGTGTAGATAGACTTCTCAAGGAGTTTCTTCATGAGAGAGGAGAGAGACAGGATGATGGCTAACAGGGATTGACGGATGAAGTAGGGTTTTTTGAAGATAAGGGAGACAAGGAGATGGTTTATGGGATACCCCACCAGTAGTCAACCACCTCTTGACTAGGATCAGGATGTTTCATGATTCATTCTTGGGAACTGAGACTGGACATTGTACGTTGTCTGGCTTCTGATGTTATTTAAGCAAGCTCCTTCTGATACCTTAAAGGAAGAGCAGACCAGAGTTAACAATAGGTGACATTTCTAGGCACTAAGTTTTGAAAAGCATTTTACACAAATGGTCTTGTTTAATCTTTATCACATCCTGGAGGAATAAATTATATTATCACCCCCATTTTTCAGATGACAGACTTGAGGCTTAGATAGGCTAAATGTTTTGTCTCGGGTCACACAGCTAGTAAATATCTCAGGCAGATTCAAACCCTTGTCTTCCTGCCTCCAAGTCGGGGGCTTTCCTGAGAGCAGAGAATGCCACAGGCAGCCCTGGGTGAAAGATGAAGTTTAATTTCCTATCTCTGGACTTTGTCTGAAGAACCAGAGTCTCCTTTGTACAGGGATTTGACCTCAGCTTCTCAACCTCCTTAAGCATCCAGCAGCCACGGTGGAAATGGCAGGCAGTGTGCAAGTAAATAAATAAATGCATAAAAATTCAATCAATTTCTCCCTTGCTTCCTTCCCTCACCTCTCCTCCTCCTTGATCTCCCTGTGGCTCTTAAAAGGATTAATTAGAAAGATGTGAGCAGGGGTTGGACCGTCAAAAAACAATCGTCACTTTCCTATCTGACCCCTATCGCCAGCGACAGAATTAACAAATTGAATGTCTTGGGCAGACAGGAGCTGGGATGGTACCAAGTTCATTACTGGCAGTCAAGGGGCCAGCGTTTAAACAACTCTCGCTGATTAAATTCCTTTCTGGGCTCCTGCCTGACACTGTTAGCTAACAGCTCTTTCTTTCTCTCTTTTTTTAAACTCATGCCAATTATTCTGCTCCTATCTGCAGGTGCTGGCAAGCCTCCGGGCTTGGGCCCCCGCTGTCTACACTCTTATCCACTTGGCGCCTGATTGGGTGCTCTCACATTACCAGCCCCTGGGCTCAGCTTTGACCTGGGAGAGGCTGGGCTGGGGAGGTGGGGGGAGCGGTGGTGGGGTGACGCTCAAGCACTGGCCTCTCGACTCTACCCGCCTTTCCCTGCCCCGTGGAACTCACCTCTTTTGATGCCCAAGACTGACACAGTGGGCTCACAGGTCATAGATTTAGAGCTGGGAGAAGCTTCAGAGGCCATCCAGTGCAGTCCATTTTACAGATGAGGAAAATGAGTCCGAAGGCTGTTAAGCCACTTGCCCAAAGTGTAAAATTGCATTGTGGGAAGGGACCTGAGATACCATCTCAGTAGTGCTTAACAAAAGTCTCTACTATGTTGGAGGCACTATGTGTCTTTAACCAGATATAAGAGATGTAATCCCCTCTGCAATATTCGACTTCAGTTCAATACAGTGAACGTCTGGTGGGGGCCTACTATGTGCTTGATACTAGGCTAGGCATTGGAGATGCAAAGCTAGGAGCTACCCTGACCTTCAGGCGCTCCTTGGGGCAGCATCCTTGCCAAATGGTCAGCTAGCCTTTGCTTTCAAAAGGGGAGACCCAGCTCCCCCAAGGACCACCCTTCCACTGGGGAGAGCTCTGATTGCTGGGAGGGTGTTCCTTACATCAAAGCTTGTATACCCCCTCTGTCAGTATACCTTCCTGTTAGTCAGTCAACAAATATTCATTGAGTGCCTACTATGTGCCAGGCCCTGTGCTAAGCTGTGTTATCACAGTGTCATAGATTTAGAGCTGGATTTTAGATTTTAGAGGCTGTCAAGTCTAACTTCTACATTTTACAGATGAGGAAACTGAGACTGAGGTCTAGGGTCACCCATTCACTCCACCATTGTCAGAGGCAGGATTTGAACCCAGATCTCCCTTTACTCCCAGTCTAGTGTCCTCTCCCTTATGCTACAGTCTTTCTCAGTACTTCTCACCACTTCTCATTATGCCGTCTGGGTCCAAGTAAAACAAGTTTAATCTCCTTTTCACAGCGCAGCTCTTCAAATACTTGAAGGCTGCTATCACGGTCTCCCAAAGTCTTCTCTTCTCCAATCTAAACATTCCCCTTTCCTTCCACTGAAGCTTTCCTGGCAAGGTTTCCAGTCTCACAGCCTGGCTGCCCTCCTCTGAATGCCTCCAGCCCATCCATATTGCTTCTAACATGTGGTGCCCGAGCCTGAGCAGTCCGCAGGACAGAGCAGCAGGGCTCCAACCTTCTTCTCTCTGAGGTTGTTCATTGAGGCTTGAAATCCCTTTACTGAGGAGTAAAATCTTCCATCTCATGAGGAGATGTGAGCTTTAATGTGAAACCCTTGGGAAAGCCAAGGTTGCCTTAAAGGAGGGCCATGGAAGGGTGAGCCAATTGTGAGCCTCTGGGGGGAGTGAGGACAAACAGAGTCTTAGAGGCCCAGCAGGGAGGAGATGCTCCATCCATGGTTCTTGAACAGCAGAAAGCAGAAAGGAGAGGTACAAACACTGCCCTGGGCCCCACCTGCACTCTCTTGCCCCTCGGTCCCATTAAGAGACTGGCAGACCATGAAGTGCCCACTAGCTCATGGCTTTTGGCTCCATCCCATTGGTGCAGTGGGTTTGGAGTTTGGATTTGGACTGTGAGGTCCCAGGTTCGTGTCCCTTGTCTCTCACTCTGTATCTCATTGGACAAGTCACTTCTCTGGTTTAGGTGAGGGAAGTGAAGCCTGGGGAGCTGACTCTCCAGGGACACACAGGGAGGAAGGGAGAGATGGCAGAATATAGGAGTTCAGACTTTGTTTAGACTCCCCATGTCAGGGCTCTAGTCTCTTCATCTGTATGATGAGGGCCTCAGGGTAGATGTCTGGAGGTGCAGGCTAGATGGCTACATCTGTGATTGTAAGCTCTCAGCAGTGCTTAGAAAGCTTCCCCCTCTGTCTCCAGGTTCAGACTCTAGCCAGGAGTTGGGACCTGCCCTTTCGGGCAGACCAGAAGGCCCTCAGATGGGAGCAGGCCTAGGAAGGGGCTGGGGGAGCACACAGGCCTTGAGGCAGAGGTGGCAGAGGCTGCCTGCCTACCTGCCCAGGCCCAGAAGTGCTGCCCACACATGGCACTATCCGATTAGCTGGTGTTTGAGTTTCCTATCTGGTCACCCGGCACCAGGGACCTAGTGACAAAGACAGCTGCAAAGGGCGGCTTGCGTCTGACTCCATCCGATGGCTCCATCTTTCTTTCCTAATTAATTGTCACCATCTGTGACTTTGCCGTCACTGTCTTTGGGTTCTGAGGTTCAAACCTCCGAGCGACAGAGGCAGTATCAGACACTTTCTCTCCATCTTGTCTTACTGACCTGTCCTCTCCAGGAGAACTGTCTCTGTCGTAGCCGGACATAATCAGCATTTATACAGCTTCCGCTAATTGTTTGTTAACTGTTACTATTCTATTTTACCGATAAGGACGGCGAGTTTCAGAGAGGCTGGGGTCATCGAGCCTCTGAGGTAGGGTTTGAACTCAGGGCAGCTAGGCGGTGCCGTGCTGGTCCTGGGATTAGGAGGCCCTGAGTTCAAATTTGACCTCAGATACGTCCTAGTTGTGTGACCTTGGACAAGTCACTTAACCCTATTTACCTCAGTTTCCTCATCTGTATAATGAGTTGGAGAAGGAAATGGTAAAACTTCAGTATCTTTGCTAAGAAAACCCCAAATAGCTGAGCCACTCTCTGACCTTTCCTTGCTCCTCCAGATGTTTCAAGCCTGGATTCTCTCCCCACCTCTCCTATATTCTTCCCTCACCCAAAGGTGGCTTAGAGGCTCCTTTACCCGGATGTGGTTTGTGCTGCTTGTCCTGGGTACAACAAAACTTAGCTATGGCTCTGCCCTTCTTGGCCCATGACTTGGACCAAGGTCCCTTTCAAACTGACTTGCTTCCCCAGGCTTCCTCTACCACTTCCACCACCATTTGGTCTAGACTGCTAGGCAGAGGCCGAGGGCTGCTCATCATCTCAGTCCTTACCCTTACCCTTTCTGAAGCTTTTGACAGGGGATCCCCCAAAGTCCCCTCCATCTCAAAATCCATGATCGTCATGGTCTCTCCTCCTGGACATTTTGTGGCTTTTGTGTCACTGCTGTCTCTTGGTTCTCCTGTCTGACCACTTCTTCTCAGTCTCCTTTGCTGGTACATCAACTCACCACCTACTCTCTAACACTGGGGGCTACATGTTGGGACATTTCTCTTTTCCCTCTGCCCTTCTACCTCTTTTCCCCCAATGGGTTCAATTATTAACTTAATGGAGATGATTCCCAAATCTATATATCTAACTGTAATCTCTTCTTTGAAGGCCAGCCCTGGATTGCCAATTGCCTATTGGCCATTGTCATCAGTCAACACTGAACTCATCATCCTCCAATTCTCCAGGTTCCCTCCTCCCCATTTCTGCTGTGGTTACCACATTTTCCCATTCACCCAGGTCCAAAACCATAGAGGCATCCTCAGCTCCTCCCACATCTATCAAGTCATGTTGATGCTTCCTCTAGGACATTTCTCCTGCCCCCTTCTCTCCATTGGCACAGCTATCACCCTAATTAGAACCTAATTAGGACTCTTGCCTGGATTATTCCAACAGTACCCTAATTGTTCCCTTCATCCCCATTCCCAACCTCTAATCTCTTTCTTCTTCAATCCCTCTTTCATGAATCTGACAAAATAAATTTCCTGAAGCACAATCCAACCAATAGGCCACCTCCCTGCCCCAAAGCCTCCCGTGGTTCCTTTTTGCCTCTAGGACAAAGAGTAAACCCAGTAGTATGGCATTTAGGGCCCTTACAGTCTGGGTCCAGTCTGCCTTATCTCACATCCTTGTCCTTCACAGACTAAAATCCAGGCAGACCTGGATCCAGCAGGCCATCTCTGCCCTCCACAATACCATTCTGGGCCTCATTTTATCTTCCATGAAATGGAAGAGTTTGCTCTAAATCAGGGCCTTTGCATTCTTTGTGTCACAAGCCCCTTTGGCAACAGTTTGGTGGAGCCCGTGGAGACCCCTTCTGAGAAAAATGTTTGTAAATGCATGAAATAAAGTACAAAGGATTACTGAGGAAATTGATTATAGTGAAATTCAGTGATCAAAAAAAATTAAAAAAAAATACCAAGTACATGGATCACAGAACTGTTGGATAGGAAAATCTCCAATGTCCTTTATAAGTGTTAAGATCCTATGCATGCATTAATTCATTCTGGTTAATTCTTAAGTCAGGAGAGAACACAGAAAGCCCTTGGAAAACAACATGCCATTGTGCTTTCTAGCTATGTTTTCTGTAGTGTCTTACATAAAAGAAATGGCTTAATTTAGAAGTCCTATAGCTGTTAAACGTTCAGCAATTCTTGGTGATGGGGAGGGGAGAAATCCACCCCCCAGAGGTGTGACTCAGCCAATGTCCCTCATGACTCTAAAGAGTCCTGAGCTTTACTTGTGACTCCAAAGGAAGAGCCATAGACCTCCTGGGGACTACTCCATGTGGGGTTTCCAGGCCTTCCTGCTTCCATTTGGGCCCGAGGTGCCCTGAGAATGGCTTGGCTCCTGTCTTTTAGCACTCTGGCATTGGCTTCATCTTTGGCACTCAGAGTGCTGGGAGAGGTGAAAATGAACAAGTATTTGTTTTCCCCCTAAGAATAATCTGGCCTTCATGGTAAAGATCACAGCTCAGTTCCATTTGAGGCTTCAATAAAACTGAAATGAGTGAAGATTTTGTATCAACATCAGCTTTCCCTGGGACAGCATTAAATACCGCTTTCTTGGTGAGTTGAGGGCCATGTGGGGGTTGTTTTTCAAGGGATAAATACAGATGGCTCGTAATCGGAAGGTGGAATGTTCTTTCTGCTTTGGTCACTGGTTCTGTGGTCTTTGATGTGTGGCCTATACCCTTCCTTGTATATCACAGATAGAATCACAACAACATGGAGCCAGTTCTTGATGAGATGTAGGACCAACCTGCATCATGGGATCACAGATTCTGAGCTGGAAGGTCCCTCAGAAACCCTGTAGTTCAAACCCCTTATTGTACAGATGAGGAAACTGACCCAAAGTCCCGTAGTTAGTAAGTCGTAGTGCCAGGAGCCCTGGGAAAAGGGTATTATAAAAGGAGGGGGCACTGAATGTGGAGAGAGGAACTTCCGTGACACAGTATTTTCAGAAACTGCTTAAAGATGTGGCAGCCCATTCATTCCTGCCATGCAGGCCTCTCCATTGTCCATTGAGTGACTCAACTTGACTTCTTTGGAGATGGTAGGATTTTATGTCTTAGGCCCACAGCATCAGCAGAAGGATATTGCCACTTAGAAATTGGCCTTTGTCTTGGGGAGCAGTTTGGGGTCAGCTCAAGGGTTACGGTGATGCCTTTGTTTGCTGTTACTGGGATAGAGTGATTGGGACCACATTTAAAGGATAGCGAAGGTCATGTAAGTGCCTCAGCAGCGTAGAAATAACCAACGTTAGAATCTTGTTAATAGGAATAATTAGTTAACTAAGGAAGGTGCAAGATGATACTTGAAATCCTCTTCCCTTTCCCTCCCTGGGAGCCTCCCTAACAGCGGCTTTGCACTGGTGTCCCAGAATCTCTGTCCCTCCCTCCAAACAATGTCTATCTCTTTTCCCCACACTGTTTCATATTTCTTGCCCTGGGGCCAGGCCTCAGGCATGATTCCTAATGGTCAATGGTCAACATTTCCTAGTTAGTCACTCAAAAACTTAGAACTAGAACGTAGGTCTCTTTTCCCCTTCCCCCTTTCCAATATGAATTTGTCTGTATGAGAGGTTGGTGGAAGGAGAAATCACTGTGGCTCATGGGAAACCAGGAAAGGCTTCACAGAGGAGATGGAAGAAAGGGGCTGGGTATTTAGTCATAATCCAGAAAGTTATTTAATTCCTTACATAGTCCAGAACAGGAGCAAGATTAAGTGGCTGACCTGGGTAATGTTGAGAGCTACAACTTGGAATTTGGGGGCAGACTTGAGGGAAGTGGATGGGTGGGGGTGTTCTCAGTTAAGAGGCAATGAGATACCATTCTGGATCACTCCAGTCTCCTAGCTGGAGTGGGACAGGGGATCCAGCCCAGCCCACCATATGGTTGCTTTATATTTTAGCTAATTATTCTTGTTAATTAGGTGCTAAGATCTGCTTTTTCCCCCTAAGACCAATAGTGCTAATCTTGCCCCCCTTTATTTGGACCCTGGGACAAAGCCCCTCTCTCTCCTACCTATTGAGAGTTCTGCTTCCACAGCTGGGACTTGGGGATTATTGCTTAGAATGCCTCCTTTGCTATTCCTTCCAACAATAGACACTTGAGCACTTCTCATTCTGGATAAGCTATTTTATCTGGACCATATCTTGTCAAGCTATCTCTCATTCCCTTTGTAGAAACAGACTGACCCAACTGCAGAAGATTCATTTTGGAGTAGAGGGGCAGTGTTCAAAGCCTCCCTCTTTTTCCCTATGGAACCTTGGGCAGGTAGCTTCATCTTGGTCCTCACTTCCCACCTCTCTCAGATATGGAGGTTGGGCTGAGTGGCCTCTGAGGTCCTTGAAGCTCTGAAGTTCTGAATCTCTGACTGATCCTGGTGGGCAGGGGAGGTGGAAAGCTCTCAGCTAGACACAGACACCTGAGCATTCCGACAGAAGCAAGCCAAACTTGGTTTGGTGGCAGCCTAAGTGACCAAAGCCACAGAGCCAGGAGGCTTCCCTTGGGCTTTCTTCCAAGGCCACATCTCATTGCATCTGCTCTTCCTAGAAGCTTGTCATCTCTCAGCTAGGCTTGGGGATGGAGATGTGGATAGGAATGGGGCTGGCCACTGGGGTGCATGCTGATTGGCTGATGCCATGACCTGCTGCTTCTCCATTTCCTACAGCCTCATTGGGAAAGCACTGCATTTACCCAAATGTTAAAGCAGGACCCCCTCCCCCAAATTAGCTTCTCTGAGCTTTTGTCCTTGATCTGATTAAATGAGACCTGGGCCTTTAAGAAGGGCTCCCTTCCCTAGCCCTCCCCCTCCAATTACAGCACTAATTTCAGTAATGGAGCATTAATAGAGTAATGGGCTAGTGAAGCTGGCCTGAAGGAACTGCGGAGCTCAGCACAAATTGAGTAAATAAACCACATATTAGATTTCTAAACAATACTTTTAGTCCAGTCCCCAGGGAAAGAGAGTCGGCAAGACTTACTTAAGTCAGCCCTGCAAAGTGTATGTAAAAGAAAGATCTGGGGCCATTCGGGTTGGAGATGTTTGGAGTGGCAGGAAAGGCCACCAGGGCCTTAGAACCAAAGGAGGAAAGACAAGGGAGAGCTGCAGGTCCCACATTGTCCTTCCTTTCCTTCCTTCCTTCTAACCCTCTTCCCTCCCACCCTCCTTCCTTCCTTTCTTCTATCTTCCTTTTTGACTTTTCTCCTTCATTCCCTTCCTCTTGATTTATTGGTTACTGATGGAATCTCTGTGGTTATAGACCCTAACAGTAAGTTGCTGGCACCAAAGAGATCTGGCTTCTCCCATAGAAAAAATATTTTTAATCTGGTCAAAAAAGATGGACCCAAAGGTTGCTATCTCTTTCTCTCTCAAGTGAGAGGATTGGATTAGATAACTGATAATAAGGACATTTCAGCCTGAAATATCCTGTGTTTTTCTTATTATTTGGTGGCTCCATGTTGGGGGTTGGGTGGGATCATAGGACTATCTTCCCAGCCTCATTATACTTTTCGGGGGATGGGTCAATAAAACTGACCTCCTTTCTTCTTCTAACATGAGATCCTCTATTTCTCATCTCCACTATCTTTTTTTGACTTCACACGTGTCCCATGTTTGGAATGTTCTCCTTCCTTCTTGCTCCCTCTTAGAAATCCTAATGACCTTCAGAGTTTAGCTCAAGAATGACTTTCCATGTGAAGACATTCTCAGTCTTCCCTGCTGCTGGTGTCATGCACTGACTCCCTGTGTGACTCCAGGCAAGTCACTTTCAGAATCAATGTACTCATCTGTAATATCTGATGGCCTCAAAGGTCCCTCCAGCTCTACCTCTATGATTCTAGAGTGTCCCTCCCCCTTATAAATTCCTTAGATTGATTTTGTATATACTTGCATATGTAACAGTCTGCCCTGGTGAGACTTCAGCAAAGCCAAGGGAGCTGGGAGAAAGTCTGAGGTCTTCAGATGCAAAAACCAATATTCCATATTTTAGAAAAGGGTCTGAGGCTGGAGTATGAAAGTTCCTATGAACAGGTCAGCAAAGACAATGAACTTTCATACCTTTGTCCTGAACCTTATCTGAAAAAGGCCCCAAAAGGTACCTGGGAAGTGTAAATGGCTGAATCAGGAAGAGTCCCAGCCAGGTGGAACTGACCCTGGTGTAGGAAAGATTATTGAACAGGAGAGCCTAGTCCCCTCCTGTCTTCTACAGGAGAAGTTTCTGCCCCTCCTAGACTAAACCTCATTGGCCTAGCTGGAAGAACATCTGAAGACAATACAGGACCATTCAGAAGAGCCAGGTACCAAAGGTCGCAAAAGATCACAACTGAGCTTTGAAGAGTGATCTCCCAGAACGTGGTGGATTGACCCTCCCCCACCAGCCAAAGTACCATCCCCTCCCAAGAGCCCAATGGCTCTGTGGCCTGGCGGACCCAGTCTGGCAGCAGCAGATGACCTGATCTGGTCCAACTCAGCAGTGGTTGGGTCTAATGAAGGCACAGCTCACTGAGGGAGTGGCCGCCTTCCCCCAGCCCAGCGGAGGACTGCCTCCTCCAGCACAGATATGGGCCCTGTGAAGCCCCAGACCAACCAAGCAACAGAATAGCTTGTCCAACCTAGATGCCGTGTCTTAAGGTGGCATTCATGAGGATCTTCTGGAGAAAGAGGAGATATCACAAGGCCCCTAAAGGAGACAGTCAGTCAACAAGGGTTTATCCTTATTATTGTTGAGTAGTTTCAGTTGGATCTGCCTTCACGACCCCATGATCTGTGGGGTTTTCTTGGCAAAGATAATGGAGTGGTTTGGTCATTTCCTTCTCCAGCTCATTTTGCAGGTGAGGAAACTGAGACAAACAGGTGAAGTGACCCTGGGGTCATATCATAGCTAGTAAGTGTCTAAGGTTGGATGTGAACTCAGGTCTTCCTGACTCTGAGGTGGCCGCTCTATCCACTGTACTGCCTAGCTGCCCAGGCATTCATTGTTTAGTTTATTCTATGAATGTGTGAGTTGCCTTGGCCTTGTGCGTTCCCTATACATATGCCTCACTGTCATTATACTTTAAATACATGCCTCCTGTTCCTTTCCCCACCCCATCACCCACATATGCTCTGTATTTGTGAGAAGGCACACTAGGTTCTGAGGACATGTTGTACAACTACGGTTATTGTTAAATGCCTTTGTTGAAGACCAAGAAGAAAACAGCAAACCATTCCAAGGAGCTTGCCAAGAAAACCCCAAGGACTGCATTGGCATGGTCTGCAGGGTCAGTCATGGCTGAGCAACTCTGCTGAAGGACCGAGTCTGCCACTGATTGCTGAGGGCAAATACACCAACATGGCCATGGGAGAAACGGGAAAGGAAGCATCTCCAGAGAGATGACCTGAGGTCTCATGTCCATCCCTCAGAGTGGGGCTCTGACAGTGATAGGATCATTGATCTGGAGTCAGAAGGGGCAGTAGAGGTCACCTTAGTCCAGCTCCCTCATTTTACAGATGAAGAAACTGAGGCCCAACGAGGTTAAGTGACTTGCCTGAGGTCACACAGATCAAGTGAGTGGCAGAGCCTGGCTTGGAATCCAGCTCCTCGGACATTTGCTCTTTGCACTGTGATGATGTCTCTGTGTTGTCTCCCCTCATAGAATGTAGGCTCATGGAGACAGGGACTTGGCCTTTGTATCATCAGGGACCCAGCATACAGTAGGTACTTAATTAATGCTTGTTGATTGGTTGAATACGGCTTCATTGATTTGGTGATTGAAGGCATGTCCGAGGTTATCGGTCCAATTCCCTCAAAGATATATAGATGGAAAGAAAGATGGACCATAGATGATGGTTGGACAGAGAGATGATAGCTGAGAGGTACATACAGGTGGGTAGACAGAGATAGACAGATGAGAGGTAAATGCTAGAGAGATGGATACGAAGGTTGAGGTTGGGAGAAATGCTCAGAACAACCCTGTACCACAACTGCTATAATTATTACTATCATTTAATTTTTCTTACAGATTTTCCTTTTGTGTGTTATCATCCTTATTAGATTGTAAGCTCATCGAGGGCAGGGTCTGTCTGCTGTTGTATTTATTTCCCCAGTGCTTGGTACACAGTGGGTGCATAATAAATGCTTATTGACTGACAGCTACGGATGAGAAAACCAGATTGAGAGGGATTTAGTGATGGCCTGTTCTCCCACAGTAGTCAGGCCTCAGAGAGGCTCTCTCACTCCCAAGCTCTGGCCTCCTTTCGATAGCACACTGCCAAGAGAAATATTAAGAGAGGTTGGGTTCATTGTGCAGGCTCTGCTGACTGCTGGTACCTGCCCTGCCCCCATGAGTGTCCAACTGCCAAAGCAGCCCCTGCCATGTGCCTTCCTGGCCTGGGTAGATGGAGGGAGGGTTTCTGGAGGCCTTTGTTACAGGGAGAGACCAGGGGCAGAATTTCCATAAAGGTCTGGAAGTTTAATGGCTATTTTTAGGCAACCAGGTTGTCAAAGTAAATAGAATATTAAACTTGGGGTCTAGAGGAGCTTCTAGTTGTGCGATCCTGGACAAGTCACAATCTTCTGTACCTCAGTTCACTCATCTACAAAGTGGGCATAACAGTAGCACCCATCTCACAGGGCTGTCCTGAGGATCAGAGGAATTAGTATGTGTAAAGTACTTGGCCAGCCCTGATGCATGATGGTGCTAGTAATAGCCAGCCTCTAGAAAGAGCTTTCAGGTTTGCAAAGACACCCTTAATCTGCAAGCTCCTTGAGAGGGGGACAGTTATTTGCTTTTCTTTGTATATCCGGAGCTCGGAACAATGCCAAGAATACAGTCGGCATTTAATAAAAGCTTGTTGCCTGATTGACTCAATACTTCATTGCTTCTTCATTTAGGTTAAGGATTCTGGGGGAAAGGACATCATTCACACTCATTGAGTTGGCCCAATTACAATTTATTGATGTGGAGACAAACCTGGAAGGTGTGGGACCAGGGGAGAGGAATAGTGCATACACTCTTAGTCTCTGTTAATGTGTTGGTTTGTTGAGTTGCTTTTATTCCTTTCTTTGTTCTCTGTTATAAGGAAAGGGTCTCTGTGTAAGGAGGGGGAGAGATTTGGGGATGAAAGTGACATAACATTGAAAGATTTCCATAGTGTTTTAAATATAAAAGGCAACAATAAAAGGGTTTAAAAAAAAAGATTAAAGGAGAACAGATCTGCTGTGAAAAGATCCTGGCAAGGCCAGAGGCAGCTGGCCCTTCAGAGTCCCAGCGTCTGTCCTCCTGCTGGGCGCTGTGTGTTATATGGAGAACTGCCACACCCTGCTCAGTCCTGCCACCTCGTCTGGGTGCCCTGCTGATCCTGGGGCAATTGTATGCCTTTGACCTGAGGAATACGTAAAGTCAGCTTTGCCATTGTTCCCAGCTTGGTTGGTAAAGCTGTTACATGTATGCATGTACCCATTGCAAGTAACGCAGATCTCAGTGCACACCTGTGTGGGTTCAATTCATTTGGTCATCTCTGAATTCACTAGCCACCTCCATTGTTCCCGTAACCTTGTTCCTATGGCAACTTCCAGCATAAGACTGAGATAAGGACTGTGAGGATTTTTATGCCCATTTTACAGATGAGGGGAGTGAGGCTCAGAGGGCCTTTTAGATAGCTGGGAAGCAAGGGACATCCTTACATGCTCCAGCCTGGCCTCTGACTGTCAGGGTGCCTGGACCCTGGCCCATAGGAGGCACTCAGGAAAGGGTGGATCTGTTGTTCCTGAGTTTGTACCCATTGTCATGTTTCAGGAGGAAACTGCCTGAGTCTTGATTGGATTCCTAGTACAAATTTTTCTTTCTTTTTTTTTTCATTGGGTGAAGGGGGTAAAAAGGAGAAAAAACAAATATTTGTTAATTACAAATAGTTTATTTTTCTTTTTAAATGAAAGAGTGTCTCCAGGCAGAGCCCTAACGGGGAGATGAAAGGGCCTGAGTAGCCAGACCCAGGGTGATAAAGAGACTGGGCTGCTTGTCACTGGCCAGAATCTTGGGGACCCAGAGTCAGTAGGGAAGGGAGGATGCTGGAAGAGAAGAGGATTAGGTAGCTGCTAAAACATCAATCAGCCAGCCAACGGATCATCCAGCCAACCAACCACCTGACCAGTCAACCAAAGAAGCCGTGAAAGGACCTATGGCTCTTAGACCTTTGGTCAGCCCATTCTCTCTTCTTTCTTTCATGTCACTACCCCCAAAAGGAAGTGACTGTCTTCTCTGCATCTATACATGCCTCTTTGGCTGCCTGTCACCTTTTTTGTGGTATTGGTCCCCTTCATGGCAGGTACAGTACAGAGACTGCATTGGGCCTGTCTCCTTGTCTATCAAATTAGGAAGTTGGTCAAGATGACCTCCGAGGTCCCTCCTGGCTGAGTCTGTGATCCTGAAACACCCTGGACATTTGCTTTAATCTCATTTCAGGTGAGTCAGTCAGCAAGCATTTATGAAGCACTCACTGTATATGTGTTCAGTCCTGGGGATACAAGGGCAGAGCCAGTGCCACAATGTTACTGGAGGGGGCAAGGGTTAGTGTGTTGTTACCATTTGTGTTGTTACCATTTGCCAGTTTATTGAGAAGGGTGCTGGTATGGAGGCAGAAGACCTATATCCAAATCCAGCTTTACCCCATTTGCTGCTTCTATGACCTCAGGCAAATGGCTTTCAGTTTTTTGGGTCTTGGGCCCCATAAAATGAGGGGGCTGGATTAAATTACCTGTGAGGCACCTTCCAGTTCTGAGGCTTTGCTCCTACTCGGGATGGTCCATGCTCTGAATGGGAGCCCCCTCCCCTCTCCCATGTCAGTCTCCATCTCCCAGCCGTCATCAGTGGAGAAGCATCGGCGAACTCTAAAGCCAAGAAAAGCACCTAGTGACCAGCATCTTGTGGGACTGGTGGGGGGGGGCAGGGGGAGAAAGACAGATGAGTAACTCTATGAGAAGACGGTCAAAGGGGCAAGGTTAGAGAAGTTGGACAAAGCTGCCTTGCCGTAGAACGCCACCTTAATGAGTGAATAAAAGCATTCATTGAGTACTGACTAAGGGCCGGGTACCATGCTGCATGCTGAGGGCACACAAACAAAAGCAAGGGTAGCCCCTGGCTTCAAGAAGCTTCCATTCTAACGGGGAGGGACGGCCAAGTGAGAATGCCAAGGGAGATCAGCTGTGACAATGCATCTCAGACTTAGGGCACCTCCCCGTATGCCTGCCAACTCCTCTGACAGACATGGGCTGAAGTGTAAGTATGTCCAATGATAGAAGTAATTAGACATTTGTACTTGTTAGGGATGCTAGGATTTCAGTGAATTAAGTGGCTTAAAAGGGTCAAGTGGTGAGCACCATCCCCAATGATAAAGGCCCTAATGGGAGCTTGGCATGAGCTCCAAAGTCATCCATCTCTTCTCTGGAGTCTCATGGCCTTCATTAGAGAGAACGAGGAGCTGCCGTGGTAGTTCTGGAGATCAGACATGATAGAGTCTATGCCCAGATCCCCACCGAACTTCAGTTAGTTTCCAGTGTGCACAGAGATGTCTGCAAGAACTCAGCCTGAGTCAGTTGCCTCTATCCTTGAAAAGCACTTGGATAGACTTCCAGGGAACCGTGATTGCATCTGTGAGCAACCTTTCATTCATGCAAATTGCAACACAGCTGTGCTTCTCAAAGCAGGAGGTAAGACTCCTGCACGCTTCTTGTAGGTGTCTCTTTATCTCCCCCTAAGAGAATGTGAGTCTCTTGAAGGCAGGAGCTGTTCCTCTTTCTTTGTAATCCCAGTAAAAAGGCAGAACAGTATAATGGATAGGGGGTTGATGTCAGATCTGGAAAGACCTT
>CM053599.1:16416694-16432943 GCA_028646575.1 Pseudocheirus occidentalis | reverse complement strand
TACCTGGAGAGGCTTATATGAATTGATGCTGAGTGAGAAGAGCAGAACCAGGAAAAATTTGTACACAGTCACAGATACATCATATGTGTGACGACCAATTTTGAAAAACTGGACTCTTCTCAGCATCGCACAGTTAAAAGACAACTCTACAAGTCTCAGGATGGAAGGAGATGTCTACATTCAGAGAAAGATCCAGAAAGATCAGAGTTTAAATGGAGACTGAAGCAATACATGCTATCATTCTTTTCGAAAAAAAAAAAGATAGGCCAAACCAATATACAGATGCTAATTTTACCAAAATTAATTTAATTATTCCGTGCCGTACCAATGAAACTACCAAAAATTATTTTATAGAGCTAGAAAAAATAATAAAATTCATCTAGAAGAACAAAAAAGTCAAGAATATTAAGGTATCAATGAAAAAAATTCAAGGGAAGGTGGCTTGGCCATACCAGACCTCGAATTGGTCATCATTAAACAATCTGCTACTGGCTAAGGATTAGAGTGGTGGATCAGTGGAATAGACTAGGTACACAATACATTGTAGTAAATGACCATAGTAATTTAGTATTTGATAAGCGCAAAGATCGAAGCTTTGGGGACAAAAACTCATTATTTGACAAAAACTACTGGGAAAACTAGAAAACAGCATGACAAAAACTAGGTATAGATCAACATCTACTGTATACCGAGACAAGGTCAAAACGGATAGATGATTTACACATAAAATGATACCATAAGCAAATTAGGGAGCATGGAATAGTTTAACTGTCAGATCTATGGAAAACGGAAAAATTTAAGATCAAACAAGAGGTAGAGAGCATTATAAAACATAAAATGAATAATTTTGATTATAGTAAATTAAAATATTTTACACAAACAAAACAAAATATATAAATGTGTAACATAATAAAGCTCTCAAATGAATTGATTTTTTGTGTCGGCATAATTTATGATCACATCATTCATGTGATCTTATGCACACAAGAATATATATTTTATTTGTCAGTAATTACTCATAAGCACTTTAGGAAATATTCAAAAAATCTTTTGGTTCAGATTTGTGTTTAAGTGAATATGGGGAACTCCCCTGTGGAAAATGTCTTCACAAATACAGATCATCTCATCTAAAATGTAAAATCTTGGAGAATCGCCAGGGGGGCACTGAGTGATTTTCATCCATCAACAAACATTTATTAAGCTTCTTCTACATGACAGACAATGGGTTAAACACTGGAGATATAATGATAAAAATAAAATAGTTCCTGCCCTCAAGGAGCTTATAGTCTATCATCCTGCTTGTAGTGACACGATTGGTGTTGAAAGCAACTTGAAGCCTGACCTTCTTGCTGCTGTGGCCGTCATTGCTCCGTAATCCTCTCATTCTTAATTTCTAATTACAAGTAGAAAAATTCAGGTTAAGAGAGTAAAATAATTTGTCCCAATTTTCCTTGCTCCATGATGATGAGCCTTTAGTTTGTGGTTTGTTTTGACTGGTTATAGGTCTAGAGATAGAAGAGATCTTATATGACATTGAATCCAACCCTCTTGTTTTACAGATGAAGAGACTCAGACCCATTGAGATCAAATGACTTGTCCAAGGTCACACAGTTGGTGAGTGTCTGAGGCAAGATTCAAACCTAAGTCTTCTTGACTCCAAGTTCAGCTCTGTCTGCTATCCCATGCTATTTCCTGGTAGTCGGGTGGGAAGAAGATACAAGAGTTAATGTGGATAAAATGAAGTATTTTCCAAAAACCTTTAAAATTTTCAAAACGTGAAATTATTATTTTATCTCTCCTGGTTTTGGGGGAGGGCAGGAAATATCAAAATGATGGTGATATTCTATTAAATGAAACTCATGTTTTGTGGACATCACATCCAGAAACTGGATTATCATGAAGATTCAAATCTGAATCCAAGGAAATGTAGAGGAAAGTATATTGCAGCATTTTCCAAAAGGTGGTAAAATGGAGAAATCTTATGCATCTCAGGGACTTCTATCAGCAGGGCAATATGTGTCAATGGTGCTTGATCCTTTACTGATTTAATCATATGAAGCAAAGTGTCCAAGGTGAGGGTGGTGATAGTACCACCCTACTTGGCTTCAGTACAATCAGATCTGGGGATTGTATGCTATTCTTGGGGATCCATCTATAGCAGATATTAAAGAGATGGAGTGTCCAGAGGAAGGTGACCAGGTTGGAGGAGGGTCTTGGGAACTTGTCATTGGAGTAATGTTGAAGAAAGCTGGGATGTTTAACTGAAGAAGAAAAGCTTAGGGGCTGTACATAGTCATAATAGCTAAAGACTTTCCTTTACGTCCTTTTGCATTTCACGATTATCAGTGCTGCCCTCTGACTATCCATCTGCTATTTTTATATGAATTGTCCGTCTTCTTTTTCAATCATTCTTATGTTTAATGACTTATTTTATGCTAACACTTGTCATACCCAGTCCATCATTGTTAATATGTGTCAATCTGCTCATATCCAGTACCCAACCTACTCTTGTTGATTGAGTCATCACTAACTTGTGATTCTTCTGAGACTGTTCACTAACTCATAACTAGGTAACATGCCTAGAAGAATATACAAGTACTAGCAAGATTTGTGATTCCTCAAGCATAGAGAAGGTACCTTAGATCATCTAGTCCAGTTTGTACTTGAACAAGTGTATTCTGACATCCAAATTTTCCTTGACAACTTCCAGTGGGAGGGAAACCACTTTTCCCCAAGGCAGCTCATTTCACTTTTGGAAAGTTCTGGCTGTAAGAAGTATTTCCTTACATTGAACCTACATCTGTCTCACAATGGCTTCTACCCATTGCTTCTATTTCTGAGGCCAAGGACAAGAGAAATATAGCCAGTGTGTGGATCTTCACAGAATGCGAAAAAGCACAGGAAGTCCTGGAGCAGCTTGGACATATTCTCCATGGCAGAAGTATGAGAAGATGCTGACAAGAGTCCTGAAGAAAGAGAAGATGTGGACAACCTGTTATTGCCCACATCAACGTGACCATGAATTTGTCGAGCTTTCAATGTATATACATTCATATTGTCACATGAAGAAAACATTCCATGCATCTATTGCCAGTTTGTTTTTCTTAATGTCTAATCTTTATTTTTGAAAAAAAAACAACAACATTTCAAACAACTCAAAGGGCAATGACTCATGATGGATAAAAAAGAGGACCTAACCATGAGAAATGGTGTGAAAGGGTATGCAAAACTGGAAAATACAATTTATGTTGTGATAACAAGAGACAATAGAGATAGGAAGGGTGAGTGCTATATTGGTGACTCAGGTATTAAGCACCAAGAGGAAGACCTCCCTTGAACTGGATAAGTCCTTGGTGGGAATTTGTGGGAAAACATGGCCTCCCATCACTACAGCTGAGAAGGCTTAAATGTGGTAGGACTTGAGGGTCACCATAATAATGAAAGGGATGGAAATGACTAAGTCCCTAAGTATTAATAATGATAAGCAACTTAGTAGCTTATGCTCACGTTGGCACACCTATTGGCTGGACTGACTAATTTGATAACTAATCTCTCCATTAGGAGTTCTCAAAGGGATGAATAAAACCAAATTACTCTTCTTGAGAAAGAAAGACTATGAACAAGCACTGATTTATCATTCTTTTGGGCTAATCGGTGTTCCAAAAAGCCACAACCCAATTACAAGACTGTGTTTGTCCTTCATTCTTGAAGAGGACCATGGTATCAGGGAAATTATGGCATGATTTGCAGTTGACTTTGATTTGAGTGAGGGAGGGCTGTGCAAGGTCACCGGCTCCATTTTTTCCTTCAGAGCCATCTGGATCCAGTGACCAGATATTCATCGGGATGCCTGGAGATGCCCCAGGATGTAATGGAAAACCTGGACCCTTGGGACAGGCCTGACTAGATAACAGTTTATCTGAAAATGATCTGGGGATCTCAGTGGGCTGAAAGCTCAATATAAATCAATAGGGGCTGTACTATGGCAGCCCCCTAAAATGGAGTTCAATCTTAGGCTGTATTATGAGAGCCAGAGCACCCACAGTGAGGCAAGCAATTGTCTCACTATACTCTACTTTGGTTAAAACACATTTGAAGAATCATGTTCAGTTCTGAGCACCTTATCTAGGAAGGATATTGATAATGGGGAGAACTTCTGGAGGAAGTCTTCCAGAATGGGACGGCCAATGGGATCCTGCCATATAAGAGTCATTTGAAGGAACTAGAACCAAGGGGTAAAAGCTATAGAGAGACACATTTGGGTTTGACATGAGGAGGAACTTCCTAACGATAAAAGCTTGGTCAAAGTGGAATGAGCTGCTTCAGGAGGTGGATGCAGGGGGAGAGGGTCTTCAGGCAGAGTCTGGGTACCAGAGATCAATGATTTTGTACAGGGTATTCTTGGTCAGTTATGAGCTTGACTCATTGGACTCCAAAGTCCCTTTCAATTTTGAGATTCTGTGATTCTATGATTTTGCGAAAGTCTTTCAAGAACCGAGTTCCAGATTCAGCATGCTCCTGGGCAAATCCCTTAACCTCTCTGACTCTTAAGTGGAAAATGAAGGTTATTACACTTGTGTTGCCTCTCTCACAGGTTTGTGGTAAGGGAATTACTTTGTAAATCAAATATCCTACAAGAAACCCTCAAGAAGCATTAAGGGCACAAAAATCCCACTTGATTTAAATAACCTGAACTTCCAGCTTAGCACAGCCAGCAAAACTGGGTCCAAAGTATGGGATAATCAGACCCTCATTAGGAGGTCTTAGCACATCAAAGAGATGCTTCAAAACCAAACAATTTGCTTTGAGAATCAAAGTGGGCTGCTCAAAGTTTTGTGTCCCCAAATGGAATGCCTTTCACTCCTCAGGAGTTAGTCTCATCAGGCAAAAGGAAAGGCTTTCATTTTTTTCTCTCTCTCTATCCCACATCTGAAGGTAAACTTTTGTTATCTGATTTCTCTCCTTAGAGAGGAAAACAGAATTAGCTTAAGTGGAATAAAAAGCATGTGAGCCCACTGTTTGGTTTGCCCCCCTGAACTCCCAGCGCTTTATCCGGGCTTGTTTAATTTTGGACTAATTGCTACCCATTTTCTGTGGATGGAGAAGATTGGTGTAATCCTCAGAGAATTAACCTTGGGGTCCACCTATATCGGTGAACCTGTCATTTCTAAGGAGAGTCCTGAGATTTCTTTAGTCGAGCAGCCAGGCCCCCACTGGGTTAGCAAGTCTTTGCAAGAAAACCAAAAACAGCCCCCATCCCCACACAAGTAACTTTTTTTCCCATCCTTGATGTGAAATCGGCTGGAAAATTCGAGCAAATTCCAGGTAGATTCTACCTTTCTTTCTCACACCAGTTCCAGACCTCAAATGGGAAAGTGATACCTAGGAGTGACAACATGAACTTATCTGCCTTTACAAAGGAATACTTTGCAGGAGCTCTTTCCGACAGTCATGGGTTGACAGCATAAGAATGGGACCAGGTGTGGTCATCTTCCCCTCCGTCACTCTCACATGAGGGGCATTGCAAAATAGATGAGAAGGGACTCAACCTGTGATTTAGTTGATTTAGGAAACTCCCAGGTGAGGAAAGTCTTTCCACTAATGCAGGTGGCTTCTTGTTCATCTTAGAGAATTGCCTTGGAGGTATCAGTTGTGGGGCCCTTGACACTCCTGAGAGCAGCCCGAACTGGATTAAAATGTATTTCTTATCTGATTTTAATGTGTTCACATATTGGATGGGGGGGTAAGGAAAATACAAATATATGTGGTTTTCTAAGTCAACATGTGACCCGCAGAGATCCCACATTTAGTTGACCCTATTTCTATATGAGTTTGACATCACTGGCCTAAGCATTGGAAGCTTAATTGATTTTCCCAAAGTCATTAGGGGCTGCAAGGTGGTGCAGTGGATAGAGTGCCAGGCCTGGAGTCAGAAAGACTCATCTTCTTGAGTTCAAATCTGGCCTCAGACACTAGCTGTGTGGCCCTGAGTAAGTCATTTAACCCTGTTTGCCTCAGTTTCCTCATCTGTAAAACGAACTGGAGAAGGAAATGGCAAATCTTTCCAGTATCTCTGCCAAGAAAACTGCACGGGGGGCGGGGTCAGAAAGGGTTGGACGTGACTAAACAAGAAGAACAAGGTTAAGGCACTGTGTACCAGAGGTGGGTCTTTACCCTGGTCTTTCTTATTTCGGGGTCCAATCACTTCTCTACTACAGAAGAAATACAAAGTCGTTTCAGAGATGAAAAACCAACTGAAACACTTGAAGCCTAGGAAGAGAAAGGGACCTTGTTTGCTAACAAAGGCTTGGAGCCTTGTGCCCATTCAAGGGTCAGCCGCTGGGCAGGCAGTTGTTACGGAAGGCCGTGCTCATGTGGAGGGCCCCTACAATAACTCTAATAAATAATAACAATAATAACATCGTGTGTATTGTGCTCTCTGCGTGCCAGGTGAAGGCACTGTGCTGAGTGCTTTACAGTGGTCTCATTTGACCCTCATGATAGCCCATGGAGGCAGGTGCTGTTATTATTCCCATTTTTCAGAAGAAGAAACTGAGGCAAACAGAAGTTAAGTGACTTGCCCAGGGTCTTAGAGCTAGGAAGTATCTGAGGTAGGATTGGAACCCAGGTCTTCCTGACTCGGGGTTGAACTCTCTTTTATACCACATAGACAGTAATCCTGGTATTGGAACACTACAACTGACGTGAGACCCTGGATAGAATTTGGATGGTGCCTCTCATAATGACTCTCTGGCTCATGCCATAGGGATCTCTGGAAATTTAAGCACATGGTTCATTTTGCTTCCCAAAGAGGGCCCCCTACTCCCTGAGAGTACTCAGATCAACAAGGGCATAAAACAGAAAGGATCTCATGGCACCTTGGCACCTTCATTCTCTTGGGGGTTGATATTTCTCCCAGTTCCTTTGTTCTGCTGCCTGTTGTTTGCTCCCATATGGTGTGAGCTCAAACCAAAGGGCTATGTGAATATGGTAGCCCTCAGTGCAGGCCACAGGCCTGCTCCCTAGATCAGATTCTCTATCCATCCTCTCCATATCTAGAGCCAGTTCTTGAGTGTTCCAAGTTTCTGAGGAGCTGGTGATCTGTATCAGTGGACAGAGTTCCCACAATAGGAACTGAAATTGTGGGTCTGGACTGCTCTTCAATCCTCCCCAAAAGACCCTTTTCCCCAAACCCTTACAGCTTCATGACTTTGGAATGATACTTTCTGAATTCTATTTAAAAATTTTCTTTCAATATATCCAGTGAGCACACAGTAGGTTTTTAATATATACTTATTGATTGATTGGAGGTCCAGAGAGCCACACCACCCAGCCAGATAAAGAAGTAAGGGTCAGAAGAGCAGGGTGCCAGAGGGAAAACCAGAAACCATTTGTGGGAAACAACTCAGCCTCTGGACAGCCAACACTCCTCCCCCTGATGTTTTTGAGTCACAGGACCCCAGAGGGCTAAGATTCTCTGAAACATTCACTCCTTCACAATGATATCCAGGTGTGGATCTTTGTTAAGAGGCTCACGGGGGAGAGGAAATACTCCAGAGGGGGCTGAGACATGAGCCCAACATCTGCACACATAATTATTTATATTATTACAGACATGATTTTGGACCAATACCAGAGTATTGATGGGATCATTGAAGCAAAAATAGTACTCTCTTCTCAAAATAAGTGTATTCTCAAGATCTGGTAAATTTTAAATTAAATTTAAGTTCTTTACGGGTAAAATTGTCTGGCAGGAGAATATGACAGCTAGACTCTGAAATATCTAAATTAGAAATATCTAATATCTCTAGGAAGGACATTGAGAGGCAGTAGGGTTACAATGGAAAGAGTGCTGGCTTTGTAGTCAAAGGAGCTGGGTTCATATCCTTCCCCAGGTACTTTCTATCTCTCTTAAATTTTCTGTACTTTAGTTTCCTCATTTCTAAAATGAGGGAGTGGGCCTCCAAGATCTTTTTGAGCTCTAGATCCTATACTATCACACTGATATGCTGGAGAGCTTTCATAAGAGGGGAATGGGGATGGTTAGGGGTGGTTGGCTTGTTTATGGCATATAAAAATCATTTGAAGAAATTGGGGGTATTATGCCAGAGAAGGGAAGATTTAGTTACTGAGGAGGGGAGCTACAATGGATTACCATTTGGAAGAAGGGTTAGAACTGTTGTGGGGTTGGGGTGAGAGGAACTTTCTAACATTAAGAATTCTCCCAAGTGGAGCAGGCTGCCTTGGGAAGTTACTTCTTGTTAGAAGTATTGGAAAAGATGACATCAGATTCAGGTTTCTGTTCAGTATGGGTTTGACTAGATGGCCTTGTAGGTCCCTTACCACTTGGAAATTCTGTAGAGTCTGTGTAATAAAACAAAAATCTCTTATCTCCAAGTTCCTCTTAACTCATAAAGGCTCCAGATGAGTTGGAGGTAGATGTGAGGAAATGGTGATGATAGGTCTGGGAATGAGAATATTGTAAGAAAGAAGAAAGTAAAAGCTAAATTGGTGCATGTCAGCTCAATGAGGACTTTGTGAGGGCTGAGAAAAAATTCTAGTTCTCTAGCAGAGAGACCTCAGATTCAAGACCCACTCCCAATTCAGTCACAGACAGGAGCATAGTTTCAGAGCTATAAAGTATCTCTGAGACCATCAGATTCAAGCCCTTCATTTTACAGGTGGAGAAAGTAAGGCAGGGAAAAGTGAAGTGATTTGCCCAGTATTACACAGCTAGTGAGTGTCTAAGGGGATGAGATCTCAGATCTTCCTCTCCAGTGCTGTTTTCATTGGCTGACCTGGCTTGCATGGGTTCCCCATCACCCTTAGGCTAGGGAGTGTCCCTTTCTCTCTTGACTAGGTCTTTGAGGACCTTTCTGTGCTCATGCATACTAGCCTTCAGTGAATCTTCTTTTATCTTGAACATGTCATGCCTTTATTCAATGATGTTTAAGATTGTGCTATTTTTTGCTTTTCTTGGTAAGACCAGCACTTAGCAACATGCCTAGCACATAGTAGGTGCTTAATAAATATTGATCGATTGACTGATTGGCCTGTCCCACAGTAGCTAACCTAGTCTGTGCAGCCTTCAAATAAGGTTCGTTTGAGGCTGAAAGTGATGTGAATGTATTCTCCCATCGGCCATCTTGATGTATTTCCACTTTGCCAATATCTATTTAGCTACTTCCTAAATCTTTGTGCTCTTTTCTCTTTTTCTTATCTGCCTCAACTACATTCGCCATACTCCACTTTCCTTATCACCAGTTTCAGTTTGTCAGAATCACTGCCTGGGGAGGTCTGTTTCCCATCCCTCCAACTCTTGACAACTGGTGCTTCCCAACATCTGCATCATTGACTTGTGGGGTTTGCTTTTAAACCTGTGTGCCAGGTAGATAGATATGTGCTTCCTGGTATTAGTTAGGCTGGTGATACTTGGTGGTGAGTTGTGAAAGGGCAGTTTCTAGAGAATCTGAAGGTTCAGAAGTACAGAGGAAACTCAAAAATCTTGAAGAATAAGACCACAAGGAGAAATGAAACAACCAGTTTTTAAATGCATACTATGGTCATGGAAAATGAGTAGGTTGCCTTATGTCCATAGGAGAGGTGAGGACACTACAGAGAATTTCTGTAAGCAGAGTTCTAGGGGTAAAGCCAATTCAGTATTTAGATGCTTTTGAGAAAAATACTTTTGACCTGAAGCCAAAGTGTTGACTCTTGGGGTCTAGAAAAAAAGAACCTTGCTTCCCTGAGGAGTAAAGGAATAGAAATGGAATGATCTAAAAAGAAAGTTGTCTCCCCAAGTCATTGTATAGACCTCAAGGCTATGGAAGAACCTATTGACTAGAAGAAATGAAATAAGAAGTTTCTGTAGGAGATTTTAAAAAATGCTTTAAATCAACATAAGTCACTATTGAATAAAATTGTCATTTATTGAATCCACATTGAATTTATAGCCTCAAGATTTCCTTATGTTTTAATAGCAGGGAGGGCATAGTATTGGGTTTTGGTTTTGGTTTTTACTGACAAGGAAACAGGGTGAAGACTGTCAGTTCCACCTAGTCTCTTTGCTTCAGAGGTGAGATTTGCATGGACCATGGTTGGCATCATGGCACTAACAATGCATTGAAATGCATTTTCTCACTCTATGTCAAAGAGTAGATTGAATTTCTGGAGTGGCAGCCCAAGGCAAAAATCTAGGCATTAAAAGTCAGACTTAAGAGACTAAAGGTCTCTCTAGTTAGTTGGCTGGAGTCTGCCTCATAAAAGAGCTAAAATAGCTGAATAGCTTGGCAGCTAAAGACCAATAATTGACAGCAGAAAGTTGTTTAGCAGCAATGCCAGGAGTGAATAGCACTGTGTAGAGAACAGATCATTAAAGTATTACAGTTTAATGGAGGGGGCAGCATGATTATATCACCAGACAACATGGTTGTCACCTGAGTGGTGCAAACAGAGTAGTTGGAGGTTCCATCAAGCATGCTACCTTAGTCAACATGAGTCTTCCTGGCTATAGGTGCTCTCTAGTCATATGCATTTCTTGTCCTTGTGTGTTCTGTATATGTATTTTCTTCATGTATATCTTCCCATACTATGTGGGTTCCCCTCAGTTCTTGGGGTCATAGATCTGGAAAGGCCCTTGGAGATCCTCTAGTCCAATGCTTCCATTTTACAGATGAGGAAGACAAAGCTTATTGAGAACAAAGGACATACAGGTAGTAAGACAGACAGGATTAGAACCCAGGTGCTTGGACTCAAATCCAGTGTTCTTTCCACTCCTTCTTCCTACCTGTCTGCCCTTGTTTTTCTCTTTCTGTTGGCATGGTAACCTGTGGGAGATTTGAGTACATGGGTTGGGGGGAAGAGAGGGAATATTTCTCATCTTTGACTGTATATTGCTATGCTGTTTAAATGTAGTTTGCTCTGAATATAAATGACTGGTCAGTCCATTAAGAGAAAGCCAATGGGTGCTATTACTCTGAATAGATCTGAACTCAAGGCAGGCTTTTACAACTTAGAAGTACCTATGAGCATAATATAAATGTAACAATCTATATACATCTTTTTTAGTGGCTGGGATGAGAGAAGAACGTTACAGGAGATGTGAAAGGAGAAAAGGCTATAAATCCTAGGGATGGGATCTGCTGGAAGAGGAATTCTGAAATCCACTTGAAATCCACATGCTTCTTGTCCTGGGTGTAGCCAATGGAAAGTAATGCTTGACAAACTTTGATGAGGTGCTAGCCAGAGAGAGTATAGAGAATGTTCTTTGGTGGGTAACAACAGAAATGGGAAAAAAGTTTAAGTTATATTGGATTCATTGAAATTAATCTAACTATAAATGGTTATTAAACAAATTTAGTAATCTGCAGTGAAGTGTTATATTAAGTTTTCAATGAAATTTCAATTTTGAAAAATAAATTAACTTTAAAAATTATCAAAAACAAAACCAAGCAAACCCAAAATCCTAGCTAGTTCTTCCATTTGGGGAAAGCCAGAAGAAAAACAAAGAAGATATTGTTTGGAGCCTGGAGTAGGGAGGGGAAGGGGGGATTTCTTCAAAGTTGAATATTTGGCACCAAAGAGGATCCTATTTACCCAATAGCTTGATATGAGTTAAAAGAGGGAAGGAGAGAGAGAGAGACAGCAAGATCCAGCAATGTGGCCATTTCTGGGAGACTGGACAATAGATTTTAAAAACTGGATAAACACGCAGCCAGTAATTTACTAAGAGAACAAGACAGGCTTTTCCCATGACCTCAGTCCTGTAATTCAGACATGGATGAAGGCTCCCTACTGTGCTTGGTCCTGCCTGGGTGGAAGCAGGTGGTGTGAGGTTTATCTGTTTTTTCCTCCTCACAAGATTATTTCCTTTGGGGACCAAGTGCATATCTTCTGGGTTATGGACGCTGCTAAAAGCTTGCTAGGAAGATAAAGACATTTCTCATTACACTCTATCAGTTAAAAACCATGTGTATGATTCAATTGAAGGGCTTGGGAAGGACAGGATCCTTGGAGATTGGGAAGTGAATTGAGTTCAGTTGCCCTAAGAATAGACAGTTAAGGGTGATAATCTGGGACCTTTTAGAAGATCATGTGATCCTGGATTTAGAGCTGATTTTGGAGGTCATCATGGAGATGAGGAAGCTGAGGCCCTGATAGTTACTTCCCTGACAACGATGATATTATAATGTTATTACTACTATTATTATGGTCACATATAAAGTCGCAGAGATTCAGATTCAGAGATTCAGAATTCAGATTCAGAGCTTCTGAATAGAAATCAATCTGTCTTTGCACCTCAGGAGGACAGTGAAAAAAAGGGCAGAGAAAGACAGGAACTTTGGATGAAGGCCAGGGCTGAGTTTATGGCAGTGTGCAGGCAGAGAAGAAGGCAGCATTGCTCATAGGCAGCCCATAGATGACGGATCCCCAGGCGAGGTAAGGAAACAACACAGGGAGGGAGTCCAGTAGCAGTCTAGGAAAGGGATGAGCCAGGCATGAAGCCTTGAAAGGTGGTAGCCCAGGAGTTAGGGGAGGGAGTAACAAGTTTTGACTTGGGGGAGGAGGAAGGCGTGCCTCCCCAAGAGAGAAATCATCCTGCCTCCTCGGGATGTTGATGTCTGCAGCAGAGTTATCCCCTTCTGATTCTGACCCTACCAAGAGCCATTCAACCTCACAGGTATTTCTGCATTGTCTGCCTCGTGCTAAGCAAAGATTTGCAGAAGCAAGACTTTCATAAACAAATGAAAGACCTTCTGGAATGTGGCCCCACAGAAGGTAGATGCACAGTTCTCAGCCAACCATCTCTTTTGGGTATTTGAAGGGTTATCTAGCAAAAAGGCATGGCGGGAAGGAGAGGCTATGGAAATACATCAGATTGAGAACCAGCACCCAAAAGACGAGGGGTCAAAGGACAGGGACAAAGAATTCACCTACTTCAAGATTCAGCTCAGATCTGACCTTCTGCAGGAAGCCTTTGCTCTTCCTGCTGACTGCTTGTGCCTTTCCCTCTGAGATCACCTCCTTTCTACTCTATGTTTTGTGTGTTTATATGTTGCCTCCCTTATTAGAGTGTAGGCTCCTTGAAGGAAGGGATTATTTTTGTCTTTCGTTGTGTACTCAGTGTTTAGAACAGTGTCTAGAACAAAACCAACATTTAATAAATACTTGTTGAATTAGAAGATGAAATGTAATAATCACCAACAATATGAAACACAGCTCCATATCACTGACAGAAATGCAAATTAAAACAAATCTCTCACTTCATACCCAACAAATGGGTAAAGGTAGAAAATGACGGGAATAGTGAATGTGGGAGGGGGTCACGGGATCACAGGCACACGAATGCATTGTTGGTGGATTTGTAAATTGGGCCAATCGTTCTGGAAAGCAAGTTGGAATGATTCTTTATAAAAAAGTAACTAAAATATCCATTCCATTTGACCCAGAGATCTAAGCCTACATACCCCAATGGGATAAATGATAGAGAAATGGCTTATGAATATAATGGAATATTACTGTGCTGTAAAAAGTCATAAACACAATGAATATGGAGAAGCCTGGGAAGACTTACAGGGACTGATCCAAAGCCATGTAAGTACTGGAGCTCTGTCCCATTGATTTTTCTTTTTTTAGACTTTGTAAGATGCCCCAGAATAAGCAACATTTGTCTACAGCAAAGAATTGTTCTAGAAAACTAGCCACAGTTCTAAATTCTGAGAAAGTTTACCAGTGCAGTGTCACAGCACACCACAGCTAGGTGATGTCATAGTGCACAGAGGGCAGGTCCTGGAGTCAGGAAGACTCATCATTCTGGGTTCAAATCTGTCCTCACACACTTACTAGCTGTGTGTCTGCCTTAGTTTCCTCAACTATAAAATGGGGATGACAATACACCTACCTCCCAGCATTTTGGTAAGAATCAAATGAGATAATATTGGTAAAAAGCTCAGCACAGTATCCAGCCTAAGTAGGTGTTTAATAAATGCTCATTAAAAAAACTGATGAATATTCTTGGGAATGAAATGGGATGTAGACATGGAAAAGACCTTAGAATTTAACCAGATTAAAATTTTCACACCGTTCTTCCCTGGTTCATCTCAAGTGTCATCTCCTACATGATACCCCTTCTGATTTCATTGGCAGAAATCATACCATTTCTATTTCTGTCAAAGGCACCACCATCCATCCAACCTCCCATGTCTATAACCTGTCAGTGTTATCCTCAACTCTTCACTCTCTCACCTCCTAAATCCAACCAGTAGCCAGATGTTGCCATTTCTATCTCTATAACATCTCCCACCTTCTCTCCATTCCCATGGCCAGCACCTCGGTTGGGCAAGGCCTTTACCACCTCTTGACTGGAGTAACAGTACCCTCTAAACTGGTCTCCTTGTTTCAAGTCTTTCCTCCAGCCCATCCATTAAAATGCTGCCAAAGTGATTTTCCTCATGCATACATCTCACTATTTTACTCTCCCAATTGAACAATGCCATTGTCTTCCTTTTACCACCTCTTACTCCTCTGTTTGGCTTTTAAAGTTCTTTACAATCCAACCCCAACCTATCTTTTTAGCCTCATTGAACATTATTGCTCTTACACAGTCAAACTCTTCTTTTCTCTGTTCCTAACACATGGCACCCAATTTCCTGCTATGCTGGCTGTCCTTATGTGCGTGCTGTGCCTTCTCATGTCTACCTCATAGAAACCCTCTTCCTTTAACACATACCTCAAGCACAACCTTTTACATGAAGCCTTTCTTGATAGAGTCCTCCTTTCCAAATCCCCTTTTGAACTTATTTGTATTTATTCTTTTCAAAAACTTATTTAACATTAATTTAAAAAAATTGAGTTCCAAATTCCAACCCTACCCCACCCATCAAGAAAGCAAACAATTTGATAACCATTATCCATGTGAAGTCATGCAAAACATATTTCCAAATTAACCATATTGCACAAAAAAACAAGAAAAAGACAGTGAAACAAATATACTTCATTCTATATGCAAAGTTCATCAGATCTCTCTCAGGAGGTGGATAGTATTTTTCACCATGAGTCCTTTAGAATTGTCTTGGGTCACTGTATTGCTGAGAATAGCTGTCTTTCACCATTGAACACCATTACAACATTGCCATTACTGTCTACAATGTTTTCCAGGTTCTGATCACTTTGCTTTGCATCAGTTCATTTAAGTCTTTCCAGCATTTTCTGAAGCCATCCTACTCATTATTTCTTATAGCACAATAGTATTCTATCAAAACCATATACCACAATTTGTTCAGACATTCCCCTATCTATGGGTATCCCTTCAATTTCCAATTCTTTGCCACCACAAAAAGAGCTGCTTTAAATATTTTTATACAAATAAGTCCTTTTCCCTTTTCTTTCATCTCTTTGGGATACAGACCTAGTAGTGGTGGCTCAGAGGGTTTGCACAGTTTTATAGCCCTTGGGGCATAGTTCCAAATTGTTCTCCAGAATGGTCAGACCAGTTTACAACTCCACCAACAGTAAATTAGTGCCCCAATTTTCCCATGTCCCCTCCAGCATTTGCCATTTTCCTTTTCTGTTGGGTTAGCCAATCTGATAGATGTGAGGTGGTACTTGAGTTGTTTGAATTTACATTTCTTTAATCAATAGTGATTTAAAACATTTTCATTTGACTATTGATAGTTGCATTTATTATCTTGATATTTATGCTGTATATGTTTATGTATGTCCTTGTCTCTTCCTTTAGAATTTACATTCTTGTGAGGAGGGGTTCTTTCAGCCTTTATTTTTATATTCCCAAGGTGGAACCCAGTGCAGCACACATAGTAGGCACTTAAAAATGCTTGTTGATTGAGGCAGATCTGGAAGAGGCCAATATCTATGCTGCCTACCCAAGAGACCCTTGCACTGGAGGAAATGGGACCTGCCCTGGGGTCCTGATTTACATTTCCCAGAATTCTGAATATGGATGAGTGCCATTTATCCTACTCTTCTTTGTGTCAGTCAGGCTGATCTCCTCAGCCATTTCAAGTTGGACTAGCCTTCCATTTAGGGTCATAGAATCATAGGGTCTGTTTCAGTGTACTGGCTGGGGTGCAAACCTAATCAGTGGTGTTATTAGAGCCCAGTTCACCAGAAAACCACGTGGCAGGTTTTCATAGCTACTGTAGGGATCTTAGGACACTGTGGATCCCTACTGGATATCACCCTGGACGGCATGTTTTCTGCCGTGTAGTATCTGCCACATAGTATCTGATTA
>CM053599.1:16395893-16416194 GCA_028646575.1 Pseudocheirus occidentalis | reverse complement strand
TGCCACCACAAAGAGAGCTGCAATAAATCTTTTTGTACATATGGGACCTTTTCCCACTTCTATGTTCTCTTTGGGATACAGCCCCCAAAGTGGTATTACTGGATCAAAGGGTATGCAATTATTTATAGCCCTTTGGACATAGTTCCAGATTGCCCTCCAGAATGGTTGTATTAGTTCATAGCTCTACCAACAATGCATTAGAGTTCCAATTTTTCCACATCCTCTCCAGCACTTGTCATTTTCCTGTTTTGTCATCTTAGCCAAATTGACTGGTGAGATGTCTGCCCATTCTTCAAAGGCAAGTTTTCTCTAAACCATTCCAACTAATGGAGTGAGCTCCTATGATTTAAAAAACAACAAAAACAGCAACTGCAATAACAGAACCACACTTCGCTGCTTTTCTGTTTAGAAGTCATTTCTTATAATCTTGAAGAAGGAAAATGTAGATGTAGCCTACTCTGGCAGCCACAATAGGATGGCCACCATCTTCTTTTCTGCTTTTCATTATTTATTCTTGCTTCTCCTCTTCTCATTCTCTCCTCAGGGTTTGTACAAACTCTTGCCATTATATGCTTTATATGGGAAACCTCTGTCTTCCATTCAAAGGAATGTTCTCATCCTCTCTTACTAGTCTGGGAAGAACTACAATTCCCAGGTTGTTGCATTCCTCCCTAGGGTTTGGAATTTTGCAGTCCCTTGCAAAATCAGCTGCAACAGACCTACCTGTAGTTAGATAACATACTATTGGATAAGAGAGTAAAGATTATTGACTAAAAGCCCAGGTAGTAAGCTTAGAACACAATATATCTAACAAGCAAACCAACCAAACCAACAACAAATACAGAAAAAGACTCTCCCTGTCAGCCTATATTACACATGGGCAAATGCATGTCTGGTAGTGGTCCACACTGAGTCTGACTGATTTGGGAGGAGGCTGGTGGGTCTTTGTGGTCAACCAAAGCTTTGCCAGAGGTTTTTTTCATTTATTTTGCCATTCCCACCTTTATCTCATGACCTAAGGATTGGGCTTTGAGAGGGATAGTAATGATAATGATACAGCATTTATATAATTAATGTTTTAATATTTGTGAAGTGCTTTGCAAATACTATCTCATTTCCCCCACCCAACAACAAACTTAGGAGGTAGATGCTAGTATTATCCTTCTTCTTCAAATGAGGAAACTGAGGCAGACTTAAAATGATTTGTGCAGAGTCATACAGCTAGTAAGTTTCTGAGGCTGGATTTGAATCCACATCTTCCTGACTCTAGATTCAACACTTTATCCATTGTGCTACCTAATAATAAAATCCTGTGGGAACAGAATGAAACACATCTCCTCCCTGTTGGATTGTCTACTGCTGGAGTTGTCCCAGAGATGCTCTCTATGAGCCTACAGATAAACTCACATCCTAGGACTTTTATTCAGTTATAAAAAGGTAAGCATTGTAACAACTCACCATTAAATATTAAAAAAAATAGAACAGCAGCTTGTCTAGGACCATTTTTAACTGGTGTCCATTGAAGATAAAGATAAGAATAAGAATAACAAAAGTAGTAACTGACATCTATGTAGCATTCTAAGGTTTGTGAAGAGCTTCCCATTCATGATTTTCTTTTTAATTGTCTGAGTGTCAAATCTGAGAATCAGCTCAGATGAAAAGTTTTACCTTCTGGGCTTGTTTCCCCTCCCCAAAGCTTCCTTTACTTAACCAGGCAAGTACAATAAAAATATTCACAAAGCAGTCTTCCTCAGCAAATTCCATTGTCTCGGTGATCTCAGTCTCCCAATATGATCGGAGAAATGTTTGGAAACCTGTTGAGGATTAGCTTACAATACTCAGATCAGAGAAATTTTGTTAAATCAAGTTAGTCTTTCCATAGATGCTTCCAATGCTTTATTCTTTAACCCATAGTTATTCATTGGTTAGATGTAGCTGCCCCACAGAGAAACCCAAACTGGATTTTCATGGATTGCTCCAGTAAAAAAAAAAAAAAAAAGAGCCTTTTACAGAGAATGGCGGGATGGTAAGTAGGGGTGGAAGACACGTTTTGCCTAGAATGAGTCTGACTTGGAAAGTGAATGTGCCTTCTGTTTCCTTTATTTGCAAATGTTAGAGGTGGAATAAAAGTGGAAAAACTCCTTGAGTTTTGGAAAAAAGATTGGATGACAAAGGATTTCAAGTCAGATAATCATTGATAGGATCCCAGAATTAGAAAGGGCCCTGGAAGTTGTTGAATTGAATCTGAATTGATAATTAGGATCATTGTGGCACGGTGGACAGCATGCTAGAGGTGAGCCCAAAGGGCTTGGAAGCCAGGACCTTGAACAAATCATTTAACCTAACTTTTCTCATCTCAAGGTCTCAGTTTTCTCATCTGTAAAATGAAAGGCTTAGACTAGTATTTTAGGGCACATTTATAGAATATTTTAGGATTTGCATATTTTGTCTTATTTGGCCCTTTCAACAACGCTGTGAGGTAGGTGCTTTTATTGCTGTCACTTTACAAATGAAGAAACTGAGCCTAATTGAGGTTAACTACCTTGCCCTGGTTCACACAAGTATACCAGGAAGTATTTGAAATATCTTTTAAATATGTATTTTTTAATTTACTTTTTTTTGTAGAGGCAATCTGAGTTAGGTGACTTGTCCAGGGTCACATGGCTAGTAAGAGTCAAATGTCTGAGGCTGGATTTGAACTCAGGTGCTCCTGACTCCAGGGCTGGTGCTCTATCCACTGCAACACCCAGCTGCCCTCAGATTTGAATTTTCTGATTCCAGGAAGGTCTTTTTGACTTCCAGAATAGGCACTCTATTGACTGTGCCCCTAGACAAACTGTATCTAAGGTCATAAATCTATGATCTTGTGATCCAGGGTGGTGTGGAAGAGGGATTATAGTGTAAAAAGATTTGGGTTAGAAAAAACTCTTATCTAGTCCCACCCCACAGTGGTACAGATAAGGAAACTGAGGTCCAGAAAGGAATTAACAGAATATTATGGATTTTGAATTGGAAGGGACGATACGAGACATCTGATTTTGCTATCTCATTTTATAGATGCAGAAAATGGGTGCAGGGAAGTGAAGTGCTTTAACAAAGGTCACATAGGCATTAAATAGCAGTGCTGGGATTTGAACCCAAATCTTAGGACTCCAAATTAACCAATCAACAATCCATTAATATGTATTTATTAATGACCTGCTACAGGGATATGCAAATTAACCAAAACAAAGTAAAAGAATTATTGACATACAATAAACTTTACAACTTTTTACATCTTTAAAAATCTTTTAATATTCAATATGCTCTTCTTTTGCTGTACTCATATAATTTGCATTAAGTTCACAAGATTTTGTTGCATTTTTAAGCCACCATCATGAAACTTATCACACAGGATATTAAGCATACATTCAATGAAGTTTATTTTTTCCAACTCTAGCCTTAATGACAGATTTTCATTCTATGAGGAGAGTTCACAGACCATGTTTGGCTCCATCTCCTGAATAAATCTCTTTAGCTTTCTGGACATTTGGCATGGTACAAGGCCAGGTTGCTGTGTTCCATTTCTGGGAATTTCTGCGATTTTAGAACACTCTCACATCTCAATATAGCCATATGGGGACAAGACTTGTAGACTGACCAACGTAAAAAATGTCCCCTAAGCACTTTTTTGGGTGAATGTTTTACAGTCTGTTGAAAATGCCCAAATCTTCCAGGTTCATTTGGTTTGCTAACAATGGTTTTAGATAGCTCTGGATGAAAAAGTGAGTTTCATCAGTTTCATCCCTTTTTCGCACTGGACTTTGTAGTAATTTGCCCACTATGAATATATTTTTTTCCTATGGAGCAATGGTAGGAACTGGATTTTTTTTTACTGGTCTTCTCATTGTTATTCCAATTTCAAGAAACCTATGCCATAGTATAGAGCAACCATTCCAGCTGCCAGGTCCTTCTAAAAGTTTTTATTTGTTTTCTAAGGATTAATCAGCAGCAATATTATTTTTTAGTTCTTGATATTTCTACAGGACTTTGATGTGATGGATTCTCTTTCATTCTGGGCTAGAATGGCCCTTGAAATGCTTGACATCCATCCCAGAATTAAAAACACAAACAAATGAAACAATCATGGCATGGCACAAAATCCTGAATGTAAATGGCAGAGAACTAATTAAATGTGGGAAAACCAGTTCAATTCAATTTTATCTGCTCAAGGTCACTCTAATGTCAGTAGAAACACACACAGCATATCAAAATTCCTTCTGGTCCAAGTAATTTGTACACCATTGTATATGCCAAGTACTGTGCTGGGAATACAAGCACAAAACTGAAACAATTTTTGTCTTCAAGGAGCTTACATTCTACTGGGGAGATAACATTTTCACAGATAAGTAAATACAGAAAAAATATATGTATGGTAATATTGTAGAAAATGTTTTAGAGATCTGGGTTCTAATGTTACTTACTCTGCCACTAACAAGATATGTGAGAATTTTTTGCTCTATGTCAGAGTGCTGTCTGAGATAAAGGGCTCTGATTGAACCCTAGATGCAAGCAGTTAAAAAGAAAAGACCATCTTCTCAGGGGCCACTCTGATCACTTTTGAGCCTCCTCATGTGAATGTGGTGGTTTATAGCTTCTGTAGAGGCTGTTGGCATTCTTAGTTATTATTCACTGGCCGCAGCAAACTCCAGCAGAGCTGACCAGCAGACTATGCCAAGGACTCCACCTGAAGCCCAGAATGTGGTAGCAGAGAGAATCTCTGCAATCAGGTCCCCAATATAGCAATGCCTAGCAGCATCTGTGGAGCCAGCAGAGAGCATGCATGGTAGTGATGATGTGGAAGAAATTGCATCCCGCTGCCAGTGAGGAGGAGCAGTGCTACCCATGCACCGGCAGCCCTGCAGCTCAGGAGGCGTTAGCTGCCCTCCACATTGGACGATGTGATTTCATTAATTTCCTTTACTTTGAATGCATTGTGTCCTTTAACTGACTAGCAAAAAAGGAAGCATGTATATGCTCCTAAGTTCTAATTTTTTTTGAGTGGGTATGGATTAATAGAGTTCCTTGAAATTTTGATATTTTGGGGGCCTCACATAGGAGGGTAGGGTGCTTCATTTTAAATAAGATGTACCCATTTTTATTGATGTAAGTGGAATTGGGCACACCACAGTGGTGCAGGTGTGGTTCAAAGTTAAACAAGAGACTCTATGCCAAGGTGGATAAGGAGGCTAGGCTTGGAGTGAGCAAGACCTGGGTTCAAGTCCTGCTTCCAATACTAAATGTATGACAATAGACAGGTCACATGATTTCTCTGAACCTCAGCTTTATCATCTGCTAAATGGATGGAATAAAAAAGTTATAGTGCTTGCCTCACAACAGAATTGTTCCTAGGCTCAAATGAGATAATACATACAAAGCACATTTCATACCTCAAAACACTGTATAAATGTCAGTTATGATTACAGTCCCATGATTTTTAATCTCATTCTGTCCTTGGCAAAATGTCTCTAATCTCCCTCTCCCCATTCCCCTCTTGCCTCATCTTGCTAACCACACGATCCAATAAGATGTCCACAAAATAACAGTTACTATAGGTACTTTTAACATGCATGCTCATTCTTCTTTATCCATCCAATGGTTTTCTCTCCTCATGACATGATCAAAATTACACAGTCACTTCCTGTTCATTTAAACAACTTCAATGAATATTTTATTCTAAAAGCCCTGGATGTGCATTCTAACATTGAAATGAGTCTTAACTTGGCTTTGAAGCCACAATGCACCCTGCAAGTAGCAAAGCTTTTTTTAAAAAGAAAATCCCATTTAGCCTTTGCATAATTTCCCATTTCTTTTTAATGGCAAGTGGCCCCCTGCCAGATTCAAACGTGGTGAGCATGTGAGTTCAGTAGGGTCACGCTCACAGCATTTTCCATCAGCACTGGCGGTATCTATCTCCAAGTCCTCAAGATTTTAACTAATTTTGATCTTACTGGTAGAACGAAGCAGAAAGACCTAAGAATGGAGGTTTGGTATGAAAAAGCCATAATTATCTGCAAATCTAAAAAAAATGAGCTACACTGGAGGTTTTGGGATGGACAAGTTGATTTCTTGGTTAATTTCATACTTAAATAACAGATTTTAAGAATATCAGGAATTCTATTTCTACCTTTGCCCTAAATAACTGTGGGAAAAGGCTTCAATGGCTTCAGACCACAAGGTATCATTAAATAAATTGCTATTTTAATATTTTGGGTCTCATTTCATTGGAAGGTACTCCTACCAGTGATGCTGATTGTAATCTATACAAGCCTTATCATCTTGTATGACTCACCCATGACCTTCATGAATCTTCAACCAAGGTGCACCCAACATGTCGGTGGTGTTCCTTTTCGTGCTCTTGTCATTGTGTGCTAAAGTGTCACTCACATGAATCCTTTCCTGATCCTTCCAAGCACTTAGGTTTTTCCCTTAAAAAATTTTTGTATTACATGACTAATGTGAAAATATGTTTAATATGAATGTATATGTATAACCTAAATCAGATTGTATGCTGTCTTGGGTAGGGGGGAAGGGATGGAGGGAGAGAAAATTTAGAACTCAAAATCTTATGGAAGTGAATGCTGAAAACTAAAAAGAAATAGATAAATGAAAACATCTTCTATCTATGTATTATGCTGTACATAGATGTATGTAGAAGAATATGGACGTGGTCTCCCTGATAGAACGTAAGGATGAGGGACAATTCTGTTCTTGTTTTTGAACTCCCAGGACCTAACACCATGCCTTTGTACACAGGAAGTACTTTAATGAATGCTTGATTAATTGAAGATCAAATGACAAAGGATTCTTGACTGGGAAGGGGGACTTGACTGCAGAGATCATGGGTCCAATTCCTTCATTTTACGCATGAGGGAACTGAGGAAGCCCAGAGCTAGGAAGTGATTCAAAAGGTGATTATTGTGTGGCTGAGCTAGGACGCAAGGACGCAGTCCAGGTCTCACGGCTCTCAGCCTCATTCTCATCCTACGATGCCATCATGTGCTAGACCCTTGTCCTTGGTGCAAATGGGTTTCTAAGTGGAATGATCCCCCTCCTCCTCCAGCTTCCTCCAGGGCCCCAGGCTGGCATGTCATTTTCACAGCTCCTAGAGAAATACAATGCAGTACAAGTGAGGATTCTGCATTCACTGCTGCCAGGAGACTTATGGATTGGTTCTCAGGTTTGGTGTCCTACGTGAAAATGCATCTGGTCACTAAAAGCACTTCAGAAGATGACGACATCCCCTGGGAGACCGATTTTGGAAGTCTCTGAAACGTCCTAGATAATAGTCACAAACATTTCTGTGGTGCTTTGTATGTGTGAGCTCATCTGAACCTCATCAAGTCTCTGAGGTACCGTTGTTCGTACACCCATTTTATGGATGAGGAAACTGAGGCACACAGGTGAGTGGCATGCCCAGGGTCACCCAGCTACCAAGTCCGCAGGACACAAACCCCAGCCTTTCCCGACGCCAGGTCCATCTCACAGGGCACTGTGCCAGGTGATCTCAAGTACTAGTTGAGGCGCTTGGAAATTATTCCCTCTGGTAGGTTTACTCTGTGGATATTCTTTTGATAACTGTCTGGTCAGCACACAATTTGGGGACATTTTCTCCTTTCTTGGAACTTCTTAGAGCAGAGCTGCTGCTTAGCCAAATAATCTTTATTTCCCCCCAAGAGTGAGGATAACCTGGGTTCTGCCACTTGCTCCCTGTGGGGGGTTCTGCAAGCCACGACTCCTCCTGACATCAGTTTTTTTCCCTATAAATAAGGATTCTGGGACACAGGCTCTGTGAAGGAAGCCCTTCCACCCCTAAGTCTATGGTCTTAGAATTCGGACCAAGATCCTGTCTGCTGCTTTCTTACTCTTCACTCCCCTCCATTAACTGCCCTTGCTATTCCTCATACTCCATCCATACCTCCCGACTCCAACCTTTACCCTGAATGCAAAATGGCCTGGACCTGGCTTCCTCTTCCCACGACCCTCCTGGCTTCCCTGGATTTCTGGAAGACTCAGATCAAATCCCACATTCCAAAGGAGGCCTTTTACAGCCTCCACTGCAAGTGCCTTTTCTGTGAGATTCTCCTTGCACACATTCTTCATGCATTTTATCTAGTTATTTACATGATTTACAAGTCATCTCCCCATCTGAATGCAAGTTCCTTTGTTTTAGTCTAGCTTTGTGTGCCCAGCACTCTGCCCAGTGCCTGGCACATAGTAAATATTTAATAAATGCTTAAGGGTTGATTGATTATGGCTCCACAAGCACTTCCTTGAAGACCCCCAACAAGAGAGACTCCATGATAGGCCTGGTAAGAATCAATCACCTGTGCCACATTCCTGGCTGGTCACTCAGCCTTGGCTTGAATCCTACCAGTGACTGGGAGCTCATGATCTGATAAGGAAGGCCATTTCTATTTTTGAACAGTTCTAACGCTTAGGTAGGTAAAGTATTTAGTAAGCAATTACTACATGTCAGAAACCGTGCAAATAATACAAGTGGGCAAGACAATCTGTGTCTTAAAAGAAATTTTTTTTTTGTTTAAATAAATTTTCGTTAATGTCTTTTGTTTTTTTTCAGTTGCCATCATTTCCCCCCAAATAACCTCCTTTCATCAATATTCCATCACATTTATGCACCACAATGTTTTTAGCCAGTCACCAATTGACGGGCATCTACTTCTGTTCTTCGCTATCACAGAAAAATGCTGCTACATTTTGGTGTATATTAGCACTTTCTTCTTATCAATGGCCTTTTTGGGGTATAAGCTTAGTAATAGAATCATTGGGTCTGTAGTCATTCTACAATTCCAGATTGCTTCCCCAAATGGTTCTATTGATTCATAGCTCCACCAACAATGTACGGGTACATCTATCTTCTAACATTGACTCTTTCCATCTTTGTATCATCTTTGCCAATTTGCAGGATGTGAGGTGAAATCTCATGGCTGTTTGGATTTGCATTTCTCATCCTATTAGTGATTCAGAGCATTCTTTCATGTGATTGTTAATAGTTTGCCATTCTTCTTTCCTGAATTGTCTGTTCATATCCTTTAGCCAGTTATAAGTGTATTCTCCAAGACGTCTGGCTCTAGATTGCTAGTGCATATATGCAAAGAGAGATATATATGCATAAATATATACACATATATGTTAATTTCATATATCTTAGATGCCAAACCCTTAGTAGAGAAATTTGATATTGAGATTTTTTCCATTTGAAAACTTCCTTTCTCCTCTCCCTCCTCCTTCGCTTTTGAACATAAGTAAATAGAAATTTGATAAATGAAGCAAACACATGAAGCAGGGAAAGCATAGGCTATCTTTGGGAGACAGTGAGTAAGAAGTCCACTTTGTCTACAGCACTGAGTACATGGAAGGGAATAATATTAGAAATGGCCCAAAACACAAAATGGCATCAAAATTGTTGAATTTTTAAATACCAGGCAGAAGAATTTGACTTTTGTGTCATAAATACTGATGACATCAAAGATTTTTGAATGGAGAAGATCATAGGGTCACAGTTAGAAGAGACTTTAGGAGTCCAACTCCCTATTCTTATAGACAAGGAAACTGAGGCACAGTGAGGCTAAGTGACTTGTCCTGGGTCTTATAGCTTCCAAGTGTTTGGAGGCAGAATCTGAATTTGCCTCTTCCTGACTTTTAAGTCCAGCCCACTATGCCACCTAGAAAGTCATGACTAGATCTATCTATAAAAAGAAGATTGACTTGGCAGGGCTATAAAGAATGGATTGGGAGGGGAGGGCGGTACAGAAAATAGAAGCCATGGTATAGTGAACAGAACATTGGATTTAAAATCAGAGTCTAGATTCAAACTCCACATCTACCACTCACTCAATATCTGTGTGATCCTGGGCAGGTCTCTGGCCTCAGTTGGTTGGACAAGAATATCTCTTAAATCCCTTCCAGCTCTAAATTTATAATCCTATGATCCAAACACCTATTCATAAGCTAGTAAGGTTGTCCATGTAAGAAAGATATGCTTGAGAGGATAACCCTCCCTGGACCACTGCCTTGTCATAGCAGAGAAGCTTATTTAGCTCAATGAAACTATGAACTATGCCATGCAGGGTTACCCAAGTTGGCTGGGTCATAGTGGAGAGTTCTGAAAAAAGGTGATATACTAGAGAAGGAAAACCACTCCATTATTTTTTGCCAATAAAACCCTATGAATGGTACTAAAATGATAAAAGAGATGACATCAGAACATAAGTGCCTCAGGTTGGAAGGTGTCCAATACACTAGTGGGGAATCAGAGGACAATCACAAGTAGCCCCAGTACTCATGAAGCAGCTAGGCCAAAACTGAAAGGAAGTTCAGCTGTGCATGAATCTGGTGATGGAAGGAAAGTCTGAAGTTACAAATATCAAGATTGCAGAGGAACCTGGATCATAAGATCTATGAACAAAGGGAAGCTGGATGTGGTCAAACAGGAGCTGGAAAGATTAAACATCAACATTTTGGGTGTTCATGAATTAAATGGATGGGAAGGGGGTGAATTTAATTCAAATGATAATTACATATACTACTGTGGGCAAGAAATCCCTAAGAAGAAGTCCTCGTAGTTAATAAAAAGATGAGAAAAGCAGCACTGGGCTATAATCTTAAAAATGACCAAATGATATATGTCTGAATCCAAGGCAAATCATTCACCATCACAGTAATAGAAGTCTAGGCTCCAACCACTGATGTCAAAGAGACCAAAGTTGATCAGTTCTGTGAAGACCAACAGCATCTTCTAGAAATAACACTCCCCAAAAGATGTCACATTCATGACAGGAGATTGGAGTGCTAAAGTAGAAAATCAAAAGATAATTGCAGTATAACAGCTAAGTTTGGCCTTGGAATGCAAAATGAAGCAGAGTAGAGACTGATAGAGTTTTGTCAAGATAACTCGCTGGTCATAGCAAACATCCAAAAGGGTACTCTACCCATGGACATCACCAGATGATCAATATAGAAATCAGATTGATTTTATACTTTGCAGTCAAAGGTGAAGAAGCTTTAGACAGCTGGTTAAAACAAGACTTGGATCTGACTGTGGCTCAGATCATGAGCTGCTTATTGCAAAATTCAGACTTAAATTGAAGAAAGTAGGGGAAATTACCATACCAGAAAGGTATGAGCTAACTAACATCCCTTATGAATATGAAGTGGAAGTGATGAATAGATTTAAGGGATTTGATCTGGGAGCTGGAGGGCCTGAAGAACTATGGACAGAGATTTGCAATATTGTCTAGGAGGCAGCAACAAAAAATATTCCAAAGAAAGAGAAAAGTAAGAAAACAAAATTACTGCCTGATGAGGCTTTACAAATATCTGAGGAAAAAAGGAAACTGAAAAGTAAAGAAGAAAGAGAAAGATACATCCAACTAAATGCAAACTTCCAGAGAATAGCGAGGAAAGATCAGTTTTTAAAAATTAGAAATGCAAAGAAATAGAAGGAAAAAACAGTATGTGAAAGACAAGAGATCTCTTTAAGAAATTTAAAAATGTCAAGAAAATGTTTTGCAAAATAAAAGACATAATAAAGGACAAAAATGATGGGGGCTTAACAGAAGTAGAAGAGATTAAATAGTGGCAAGAACATGCAAAAGAACTGTACAAAAAAGATATTAATGTTGCCGATAACCACTAGCAATCTAGAGCTAGACATCTTAGAGAATGAATGAAGTCATGTGGGACTTAGCAACCATTGATAGCAATAAGACTACTGGAGGTAAAGGAATTCCAGATGAGTTATTTAAAATCCTAAAAGATGATGTTCAATATGTCAGCAAATTTGGAAAACTCAACAGTGGCCACTGGATTGGAAAAGATCAGTTTATGTCCCAATCCTAAAGAAGGACAACAAAGGAATGCTCAAATTACAAAGCAATTGCACTAATTTCACACACTGGTAAGGTTATGCTTGAGATTCTTCAAGTCAGGCCTCAACAATATGTGAACCAAGAATTTCCAGAAGAGCAGGCTGGTTTCATAAGAGGCAGAGGAACTAGAGACCAAATTGCCAACATTTGCTGGATTATGGGGAAAGCAAGGGAATTCCAGAAAAACGTTTACTTCTGCTTCATTGGTGGCACTAAAGCCTTTGGCTGTGTGAGTGTGGCAAGTACTCAAAGAGACAGGAGAACTAGATCCTCTTGTCTCCAGAGGAACCTGTATGTGGGTCAAGAAGCCACATCTAGAATTGAACACGAAAAACTGATTGGTTTAAAATTCAAAAAGGAGTGAAACAAGGCTGTATATTGTCATCTTATTGATTTAACTTATGTGCAGAGTGCATCATGTGAAATGCCAGGCTGGAAGAGTCAAAAGATGGAATTAAGCTGTTGGGAGAAATAGCAACCATTTCAGATATGCAGACAATACCACTCTTATGGCAGAAAGTGAAGAAGAATTAAGAAGCCTCTTGATGAAGATGAAAAAGGAGAGTGTCAAAGCTGCCTTGAAGCTTAACATTTAAAAAACTAAGATCTTGGCAACTGGTCCCACTGCTTCCTGGCAAATAGGAGAAGAAATGAAAGCAGTGTCAGATTTTATATCCTTTGGCTCAAGGATCATTGCAGATGGCAACTACAGCCATAAAATTAAAAGATACTTGCTCTTTGGAAGGAAAGCTCTGAAAAATATGGACTGTGTACTAAAAAGCAGAGATGCCACCTTGCTGACAAAGGTCCATATAGTGAAGACTATGGTATTTCCAGTAGCAATATATGGATGTAAGAGCTGGACTTTAAGGAAAGCTGAGTGCTACAGAAATTGATGCTTTTGAATTGTGGTGCTAGAGAAGACTTGTGAGAATCTCTTGGACAACAAGGAGGTCAAATCAGTCCAAGACTTAATGGAATTAATTCAGATACTCATTGGAAAGTCAGTGAAGCTGAGCCTTAAATACTTTGGCCACATAATGGGAAGACAGGACTCATTGGAAAAGACCCTAATGTTGGGAAGATTGAAGGTAACAGGAGAAAGGGACAGCAGAGGATGTGATGGAAAGAGAATGTCATGCAAGCAAGGAACATGAGCTTGGACAGACTTTGGAAGATAGTGGAGGACAGAAGGGCCTGACATGCCATGACCCATGGGGTCACAAAGGGTTAACAACAACTACGTGAGAAGAGTCATAGTTGGGAGAGAAAGGAGGTCACAGAGCCTAGAGATACTGAGATGGCAGAAAATAGTTTTGGAAAACTCACCCCAGAACAGCAAAGTTCTGCAGAGAGCTCTTGAGTGGGCAGGAGACTCATTTACAAGTTGTAAGTGCCAACGACATGAGCAGAATATTTGTGTATCCCCTTCAGCATAGGAGTCTGCTCATACAGACCAGTTGCAAGTCCACAACCATTAACAACCTAAGGTGACAGCTGGTTAAGACGTGGAAAAGAAACCTCAGGAGAAAGAAGCCATTAGCATCAGGAGAAAGCATTCCAAGCAAGTGTGAAGGACCTGACAGGCAGGGTTCATGGTTGGCAGCTTTTTGTCAGAGCGCCCATCCAAAGACACTGGTAAAAGGGAAGTAGGATCCAGGGGAGCAGATCGTGCTTCATGTCGCCCATGTCTGGGGCATAATTGGGTAAATGATCAACTTTATGGGCCTGACAATGTTAAGTGATGGCTTTGGGATTTCATGGAGCCCATGGCTAGGATAAAGGGGGTCTGTAGAAGAACTGGATGGATCAGTGAGGGCTGGAAACATAGGCTCTTTTATTTGGGCTGCTTAGGGAAGATCATGTGATTTCACTAGGAATGGCGAAGGGAGAATAGAGGGGCTGGTGGGGTAACAAGGGAAAGAGACAAGAGTATATACTGTGATCCTCCCGGGGTGAGGATCCAATGAGAACATATCTGTAAAGTGCTTAGCACAGTGCTTGGCACATAGTAGGTGTTTCATAAATGCTTATTCCCTTCATTCCTTTCTAATTAGAGTGCAGGAATTGACCTGGATTAAGCAAAATGCTAAAATTAAACAAAACGGACAATTGAAAGTAAATTAGGGAGGTCATGTTGCAGAATGGATAGAGGGTTGGTCTGGTAGTGAACAAGATATGTTTTCAAGTCCAGCTTCTGAAACTATTCCCTGCCATCACCCTGGGCAGGTTACTTCACTTGTTGGTGCCCCCAGACAACTCTCTTCTAAGAGGATAAAGGACAGAACAGTCACAGATATGAATTGATAGAGGGAGTTTCCACTGGAGTCTCCCAATACCAATAAGTTGAAGGGCCTAGCAATGCCCAGTGACCAGCACATAGTAGGTGCTTCATAAGTCCTTACTGACAGACTGACTGAAGTGTCAGCCCCCATCTTCCCTAGCTGGGACAGCAGCTGAGCCTTCTGGACAGTCCACTGATGTCTTTATACCAGGACCTGGGAGGATGCCAACAGAGGGAAATAAGGATGGGTAGAGAAAGGACTCAAACAGTGAGAGAGCCAAAGAACGGCAGGGATTCAGTATGTAACGATGGGAGGGGGCCTAGACTTGAAGGGAAAGGCTCTGGGCACACGTTAGGATTGGCACTTACTGTGCCAGATGGCTGGATGTTAAGTCTCTTCGCTTCCAGGGGCCACAGTTTATTGTCTGAAACACACGAGGCTTGTGAGGTCCCTTCCAGCACTAACTGTGATCCTGGGATGGTCTTTAGGCCAAGGAAGTGAAACAGGTGCCCACTGGTCTGGATCAGAGATGAATCCTCAGGTCCGTACAAGCCCATCCACACCCTTGCTCTTCATTATGAAAGAAAAAATGGTGCAGATTTCCCAACTTTACTGTTGTGAGGGCGAAAGGAGACAATATGTGTGACTACCTGTCAATTCTATGGAAACATTTCTGTTATTATTAGACTACCTGGCCAAACTGTGTAATTTTTAATTAAAAATTGCTGGGGGGACATTTCAATGCCCCAAATGACTGTATAATCCTGAAGTATTTTCATCAGAAAAGAAAAGCCCTAAGAGTTTTCTGTTCCAGCAGTATACGAGCCCCTTGAGGGCAGAAACTCTTGTTTTTGTCTTTGTATTGCTGCTGCCTAGCACATAGTGAGCACTTAATAAATGATTATTGAATTAAAGGCTTCTACCTTATTCAACGTACTGGAATTGTGGAAAGCGCCTCACTGTAGTATTTCAATAACATAGAAAAATTGAGGCAGCTGACAGTGAAGTAAATAGAATATTGGGCATGGAATCCCGAAGACCTGAGTTCAAATCCAGCCTCAGATAGTTATGAGTGACCCTGGGTAAGTCACTTAAATTATTTGCTTCAGTTTCCTTAACTGAAAAATACAGATAATAATTGCACCTACCTCCCGGGGTGAGGATCCAATGAGGACATATCTGTAAAGTGCTTAGCACAGTGCTCGGCACATAGTAGGTGTTTCATAAATGCTTATTCCCTTCATTCCTTTCTAATTAGAGTGCAGGAATTGACCTGGATTAAGCAAAATGCTAAAATTAAACAAAACGGACAATTGAAAGTAAATTAGGGAGGTCATGTTGCAGAGTGGATAGAGGGTTGGTCTGGTAGTGAACAAGATATGTTTTCAAGTCCAGCTTCTGAAACTATTCCCTGCCATCACCCTGGGCAGGTTACTTCACTTGTTGGTGCCCCCAGACAACTCTCTTCTAAGAGGATAAAGGACAGAACAGTCACAGATGTGAATTGATAGAGGGAGTTTCCACTGGAGTCTCCCAATACCAAACGAAATCACAAATCTAGAGAAAAATGAATTCTTGGCAACCTATTGCACTATGATACTTATTGTGTGACCTTGGGCAAGTCACCTAATATCTCCAGCCTCAGTTTTCTCATCTCTAAAATAGGGATAATAATGCACTTTCTACCTCCCTGGGCTGTTTTTGTGGAAAACGCTTTTTTTGGACTATGAAATGGCAGATGGTACTACCTTGAGACAGCTCATTAATAGTACTACTGATGACAGAGATTTGTGCCTGGAGTGAACTTTCTTTGCCCCAGTATGGTATTGCTGACAAATTTTGGTTCTGAGTTTCTCAAGGAGATTGGAAAGAACAGTGTTTCTCTTCCTAGCACACTCACATGTGTTCCACACCTCAGTCCCCACTAGAGTTTCAGTAATTATATATTTTTCCCACACCCATATCATTTTTCTTAGAGCAACAAGGTCTATGACAATAAATTGTATTGTCACAAAGGACATTATATCATGTCCTGTAATGATATCTTCTATCCTGAAGGACATGATGTCACACTTTTTCAATAACTCTTCTACCTGGATATGTTTTCTGAAGGATAGAAGCTATTAGAACAATTCCTAGAAGGAATTGGAAGTTCTGGAGCTGGGAACACTGGGTCCTTGCCCACGCTCCATTGCTGACCCACTCTGTGAAGCTGAGAGCATCCTTAATTCTCCTGGGTCAGCTGGGTCCTGATTCCGCCATCTGTGAATGAGTTGGGAAAAGCTGTGGATTTTTGAGGGCTTGAGGATCTTCTGAGGAAAGAGGCAGCAAAGAGGATTAACATGTTATCTGCAGCAGCAATGTTTTCAGCCCATAGCTCATGTCCATGTATTTACAGGGCATCCTCTCTTCTCATGGTGGGCACTGTACTTTTGTGTGGGAGGGCTGGCATTAATTTCAGTGGGACCATGTTATGATATCATCAGTGCAGAAGAGACTCAAAACATTGTGTGTGTGTGTGTGTGCACATGTGTGTGTATGTGTGTGTATTTATATTTGGTTCTCTAACAGTATAAACCATTCAAACTTTGGCTGGTCTTTCAGGATGTTGCTACCATCTCCAATAAACCACCATGGAATGAGCAGGCACGTATTATCTCCCATTGTGAATCTAACAGCTGCCTGTAACCAGACCGAATATGCATATATGAATTAGCCTGTGTGTCTAGGTATATGCCATAATGTGTATATATATAGTAAGGCACAAGATAGCTATAAGAGAGAATGTTGTTTTAAAGTTATCAGAAACAGCCGAGTTATACTTGCTTGGCTTAATCATAACAAACCAGCCCTTATAACTCTTATCAAACTGTCTTGGTGACGCCTGCATCATTTCACCAATTTCAACAAACTGTCCCAGTTGAGCAGAAAGATTAGTCTGTGTATGTTTATTCTTGGGGGGGAATTATAGCTGTGTTCTCTTCAAGTGAGTGAGATAGCAAAATAAAATTGGGTTTGCGTGTTTTCTTCACCCTCTACCAGTGAAAATAGAAGGTCACACGGTCTCTGGCCAAGTGATTGAAAGTGTGAGCACATACAGAGCTTTGGCCTCCATAGGCGCCCTAGAACAAGGCTGGCAAAGGGAGATTGGAAGAGAGTGGTCAAGCGATTAGTCAGTCGACTTGGATTTAGTGACGGCCTACTATGTGCCTAGGCACTAAGAAGACAAAGACAGGAGCAAATCAATTCCTGTCCCTCCCCTCTGTTGATTATGGCCAGTTTATCCTGTATGTAGCTTGTTCGCTTATGATTGAAAATTGTATCCCCAATTGTACTCAGTACAGTGTCTTGTATACAGTGTTTTTGAAAGCTGACTGACATTCTTTTGGAGCAGTAAAATAAAGTGCGTGTTGTTCTCTGGTCAAGATATAGTGTTCTCAGGTTAAGGGGACAGGGAGAGTCAGATAGCTGTGGTGAAAATCATGGAAACTTCAGCTAGAAAAGGACACCAGAGAGTTAGGCTTGTTCTGCTGGACCTGGCAGGACCAGGAGCAAGCTGAAAGAGGCAAGGTTAGAATGGCCGAAAGGACAAACTTCCTACCAAGTCCAGCTGGTACTTCCTCCAAAGGTGTTGGCTTCTCCTCATCAGAGGTCTTCAAACAAAAGTGGGTGCCCAGTTGTATAATCCTTTGGAGAAAGGGTTTTTGCTTAGCTCTGGATTAGAGCAGATTGCCCCTGAGGTTACATGGTCATTAGATTCTAGCTTAAGATGGAGGGAGCCTCAGCGGCTCTAAACCAACCAGGTCATCTTAGAGAAGAGGAAACAGAAGCAAGGAAGGGGTCCTTTCCAACTCTAGGGTCCTTTGAACATTAACTTCTCACAGATAAGAAAACTGTGTCCCAAGTAAGCATGAACTTAACCTTCCAGTTGTAGGAATGAGGAAGGAATAGCTCTATGGGCAGTGTCAATAGGTCACTGTGTGATCACTTTTAGGGAGAATAATGCCCAGAATTAAGTTGGTCAAATCAAGGTCCTAGGGGTTTCCCCATAAGGGTTAGGATATGGATTAGGATATCTTTCCTTTAATGTCACCATGTTGTGGTATTTCTCTCTACTCTGTGCTACCAGTAACTAGCACTCTGTTCCACTTAATAAATTAACTTTAATTAGTATTTAGGAAGGGATATTTACTTGAGATACAGCCAGATCAGAAGTATGAATATTTCTCCCTTCTCCCAACAACTCAAGGGCACTCCATTGTTTGAGGGGAGAGTGGGTTCAGAAGTTTCTGCATAGTGTTGGTCCCACCAAATGCATTTCCAATTGTAACCTTGTTATGGATAAGTCTTCATCTCAGCTGAACTGAACTGGGTCTTGAAGGTTACTCCTTTCTTGCTTCTGGGGCATCCATGTTGGACTGGATACAAAACCCAACAAGAACTTGACTCCTGGATCATGAACCTTGGATGGCTCATTGTCCTAACCTTTTGAAATGTACAAGGTCATATCCTCCCAATTAATCATATTAACCTAAAACTAAAGAATAAACACTAAGACCAAAAAACCAGAATCTTGTTCATAGGGCCACATGTTGGTCTGGGAAGTGGAGGGGGCCTTTCTCCTTCCAATCCAATCCAATCCAATCCAATCCAATCCAATCCAGTCCAATCCAGTAAACGTTTATTAAATGTGTACCCAGCATTGTGCTAAGTGCTAGGGATACACTTAATAAAAACAAAGACAGTCCCTGTCCTCAAAGAGCTCCACGTTAAAGGTGGAGATGACACAAAAAGAAGGAAAGGGGGGTTGAGTATCTGGTGTGGGTGCATCTTGCTCTGTAGAGTTGAAACAGACAGGGCAGCAGATAGAAAGTGGAGTGAGCTGAGTCCAGCTTCTGGCCTCTATAAAGGAAGGCATTGGGAGAAGTTTAGTTCTCCACTTCCCAGCCCTCCCATCAGGGAGAGGAGACGAAGGGAGTTGGTGTCAATCAAGGCTTGAATCAGCAGATAGTGGTTCTGTATATAGCATCATCTCTCACCAGACCCAATCAATTAACTGATCAATAAACATTTATTAAACTATGTACTAGATGCTGTGCTAAGCAATGGGGAATACAAAAAGAGGCAAAATATAGTCCTTGCTTGCAAGGATCTCATAGGCTAATGGGGGAGACCAAAAGCAAACAAATAAGCACAAATGAGCTATCTCTAGGATAAATGGGAAATCATTACAAGAGGGCAGGCACTGGCATTGAGAGGCTGGGAAAGGCTTCCTGTAGAAGATGACTAGCTTTTATTTGGGACTTGCAGGAAGCCAGGGAAGCCAGGAGGTGGAGTTGAGGAGGTAGAGCATTCCAGGTATGGGGGACAGCCAGAGAAAATGCCTGGAGCAGAGATGGAGGGTCTTGTTTATGGAACATCATGGAGGCCAGTCCCACTGGATCAACGAGTAGATGTCATAGAGGAAGATGTAAGAAGACTGAAAAGCCAGGAAGGAGCCAGGTTATGGAGGACTTTGAGGGACAAACAGCATTTTGCATTTGATCCTGAAGCTAATAAGGAGAGAGTTTACTGAGTGTGTGGGGGGGTGCCACGATCAGACCTGCACTTTAGAAAAATCACATCTGGTCATGGCTTTCAGGTAGTCCAATAATTTTTAAATTGTGTCCCCTGGATCTATTTTCCAGGTCAGTGGTTTTGCCTTCTATTTTTTCATTAGTTTGGATCTGTTTAATACTATCTTGATTTCTCATAAATTCATTTGCTTCCATTTACTCCACTCTAATTCTGAAGGAATTATTCACTTCAGAAAGCTTTTGAGATTCTTTTTCCATCTGGCAAATTCAACTTTTTAAGGCATTCTTCTCCTCATTGGCTTTTTGGGCCTCTTTTACCATTTGAGTTAATCTATTTTTAAGGTATTATTTTCTTCAGTCAGGTTGTTGACTCTCTTTTCATGCATCATTTCTTGCATCATTCTCATTTCTCTTCCCTATTTTCCCTCCACTTCTCTTATTTGGTTTTCAAAATCCTTCTTAAGCTGCTCTGTGGCTTATAACCAGTCTACATGTTACTTGGAAACTTTT
>CM053599.1:16308556-16395393 GCA_028646575.1 Pseudocheirus occidentalis | reverse complement strand
TTAGGAGGCTGCTGCAGCCTTCACCAGCTTTGGCTCACTGAAAAAGCACCCCAGGACCATCACCCAAGACCATGATCCTGATCCAGGCAGCTTAAGGCAAGAGCACTTAGCCTCTGAATGATGGCTTGGCCCCCCTGCAATCTACAGGCAGAGAGCTCTGAAGCAGCCACGTGGAGGTGGCTGCAGGGCTGCAGCTTCTGCTGCTTCCTTGCCCTGGAGGCAGTTCAGCGGGATCTTCTCCCCTGAATGTAGTCAAGTTCCACTAACCTTTCACTTAGTCCTTATTTCTTATGGCTTGATAATTCTGGAAATCACCACAGCTGTCACTGATCCACTTTCCTGAAGGCCCCAGCTGCGGCTTGTCCTGACTACCCCAGGGTCAAGCTGAGGTTTCAGGCCAGGCTGGTTTAGGCTCCCAGCATGCTGCAATGAGCCCTTCCTGTCCTGCCTGTCAAGCTGCCTTCAATGGGAGATATGTTTTTCTGTAATTTTGTGAGTTCTGGAGCCCTAAAATTTGTTTAGAGTCATATTTCATGGGTATTTGAGGTGATTATGTGGGAGCTGTGGAGTGTCCCTGCTTCTATGCCACCATCTTGGCTCCACCCCCTACAGTGAGATATTGGAAAGGCAGTTGGATGCGGGAGACTGGAAGTCAGCAGAGAGATTGGGACCAGGCTTTGAGAATCTTCAGCAAAGAAATAGTCATTAAATCAATGGGAGCTGATGAGATCACCAAGTGAAGTAGCCAGGAAGGAGAAGAGAAGAGGGCCCAGGTCAGAACTCTGAGAGATGCCAATCTTAGGTATGATATGGGTGTGGATCCAGCAGAAGGAGCAATCAAATAGGTAGGACGAGAGCCAGGAGAGAGCAGGTTCCTGAACACCTCAACAGAAAAGTTTGTCTAGGAGGAGGGGATGATCAATGCTGTCAAAGGCTGCAGAAAGGTGGATGAGAATGAGGACTGAGAAAAGGCCACTGGATTTGACCTTATTGTCTGCCCGGCACTAAATGCTGTTGTTCCTATGTCTGCTGAAAGACCCCTATGGCCGAAATCCTACCTTACTTATGACTTGGAAATGGACAAATCCTAGAGCAACCTCCAACCAAAATCAGTCAAAGCAAGGAAGAGGCATGTCAGAACCCCTGAGAAATCACAATGAAGTTCTCTCCCAATCGACCTAGAGGTCTATTGAGATTAACCAAGGAAGGTCCAAGGTGTGGAGCTGAGAATTTTCCCTACCTCCATATTAACAGTGGCATCATGTTGGGAGTATGTATGTGTTCTTCATTCTGATAGAATGTGAGCTTCTTGAGTACAGGGACTATTCATTTTTGTCTTTGTGTCCCCACTATCTAATATGTAGTAGGTGCTTAAAAACGCTTATTGATTTATTGATCAATGGATTCACCTCTAAGTATTGTGTGTATTGTGTACTGGAAAGAATATTGGGAGGACATTGAGAACTAGGATTCTTGTTCTATTAACTGTGAGACCTTAGAGAAGTCACACCTCATTGGACTTCATCTGTAAAAACAAAGGGTTAGACTTCAATGGCCTTTTCTAGATCTAAAATTCTGACACCACAATAAAATTCCAATTAACCTTTAGCTCCCAATGCTATTTTCTTATTTAATTCAATAAGCAAACATGTATTAGGTGCCTATTGTGTTCAAAGCAATAGGGATACCAAAGAAAATTGGAGAGGGAAAGGCTCCTCTTATAGCCCTCATCTGTGAAATGGAGCTATGATGGGAACCTAATGAGATATTATAAAGATGAGAGTAGAAATACCTTCTAGCAAGAAAATCTCCGTAGACAATAAATACATTGTTGTTAGGTAGTATTACCATTAAACTTATTTGCACAGATTACAGATATGGTAGAACACTACATACTCTAGTAGAATGTAAGCTCTTTGGGGGCAAAGTATATATCTTTTTTTCTGTTGTTGTTCAGTTGTGTCTAACTCATCAGGACCCCATTTGCGGTTTTCTTGGCAAAGATACTGGAGCGGTTTGCCATTGTCTTCTTCAGCTCATTTTATAGATAAGGACACTGAGGCAGACAAGGTACAGTGACTTGCCCAGGGTTATCCAGCTAGTAAGTGTTTGTGGCCAGATTTGAATTCAGGAAGGGGAGCCTTCCTGCGCTCTGTCCCCTGTGCCATCTCACTACCTGGACAAATAAATGTAATAGTGGTCTCTGTAGCAATAGTTGAATGGATGGGCATGGTTGGGGTTGGCAAGACGAGACGGAGAGAAAATAGAAGGGTGCCTCTGTGAAGTATAAGTTTGGCAAATTCCCTTTGGAAGAACAAGGTCCAGAGTCAAAGGGACTGGGTTCGGATTTCGGCTCTCTTACACATGATCTCTCTATGTCCTTGGTCAAATCACTTAATCATAATAATACCCCTAATAGCATTTCTACGACACATTAAGGTTCGTGAAGCACTTTACCCATGTGGTGTCATTTCATCTTCACAACAACCCTGGGAGGTAGCAGCTGTTATTGATTCTGTCATTACAGATGAGGAAACTGAGGCTGGGAAAGGTTAAGTGACCTGCCCAGAGTCACAGAGTTAAGCATGTGAAGAAGGATTTGAACCCAGGTTTTCATAACCTTGCCCTGTCTCACTGGTTTCCACTTGGCTATAAAATGAGGGGTCAGCCTCGATAGTCTCTGAGGTTCCTCCCCTCTCTAGGTCTCTGAGCTCACAGAAGTAAGGGAGAAGGTCATTGCAGTCACTCCTTTGCCCACTGTCCCGCTCCCTCCATGGATCTGTCCCATATCCTGTGGTCATTTCTCCTGCCTTTGGATGCCTGTGGGGCAGCTCTCTCTGCCTGTTCACAGAATATCTCTCTGTTTCCCATCACTCCCCCAGGCTCCACCAACGAAGCATGTTATCAAGAGAAGCCAGTTGCCAGTGAAGAGCAGACAAACATTCTCACTGTTTATGCACAGTCCAAAAAAAAAAAAGGAGGAGAGGGAGGAGGAGAGAATTGCCACATGGAGAGTCAGTCTGTGTGTTTCAGGCCATGGACACTGATAGACTGGTGCCGCTGGTCTGTATCCCGCGGTCACTGGCAGCTGAGAAGTAACGGCAGCTGCTCTCCATTCCCTGTCGGGTAGAGGCCGCAGGGAAGGCTTTGTGTTGGAATCCCAGCAAATAGCCAGCTGGGAAGATGGGAGTGGGCTGCACTCAGTCAGCTTGGGGATTGGCAGGGGAATGGCTCCAGCCTATCTTGGGTGGAAAGGAAGTTCACCTTCAACACGCTGGCCAGGAGGGAGCCGGCCTGGAGGGTGATGTCATCAGGAAATTGAACAGAGACTGATTGTGTGCTGCACCCCCAGGAGGAGGAGCTCAGCCCCTCAGTCACCGAGGGAAACCTCTTATCAATTAGGTCATGTCTGTCCTTGATTGGGGCTGGGGGTCCGTGTTCCATGGTGCTCAGGGTTGTTGATGTGCTCCCAAACATCTGGAGAAGGCTTGCCTGCATTCCCAAAGCATGAACGTGGGCAGGATGTCACCGATGGGAGCCCTGGCTGCCTCACAGAACCTCTAGCATGGGGCATCTGACCCTTCTGTCATGACCCCCTTCTTAGAAAAATGTTTTAAAATACGTACAATAAAATCCACAGGATTAAAAGGAAACCAATGATATTGAAACCAAATTATGAAAATTTGGGTATGATGCAAAATCATGAGGTTCAGAATCAGGGAGCCTGGGTTAGAATTCTGATGAATTCCAGATTTGGCGTCCTGAGTGATTGTGTTACTCCTGACTCTGTATCCTCTTCAAAGTCACTGGGGCAAAAACTCAGCCTGGAATGGTACAGATGGATCGCTATCTGTATTAGTGGAGAGTGTGCCCACACTATGAAATCATGAATTAAAAAAAAAAAGAAAATCCTGATCATTCAAGATATCAAAGTGAAGTATAACAAGCCAGATCCAGAGTTTTGTGTCTTCTTTCTTCTCCTGAGATAGCAGGGTTTGCAAAACTAGCGTTAGGAATCAGTGGTATGCAAAATGAAGCCAGTTGTTCCTTTGAGATGCCCTGTTCTGTTGAGTGGACTGCTTTTATCCTGCAAACAGACCAACCCGCTGACTTCTTAGAGTAGCACGGGCACCATTATGTGCGTATCTAGGAGAGCTCCTGGCCCCTGCACATTGGCTAAGTGAGCCAATACTCAAGATGGAGATCCAGTCAGCGCAGTGAAGGAGGCCAGTAAGTGAGTCAGTAAGCATTTTTAAGGGTCTACTATGTGCTGAGTAGCTGTGTGATCCCGGGTAAATCACTTTAATCCTGTTTGCCTCAGTTTCCTCATCTGTAAAATGAGCTGGAGAAGGAAATGGCAAAGCACTCCAGTATCTCTGCCGAGAAAATCCCAGATGGGGCCATGAAGAGCCAGACACAACTGGAAACAACTGAACAACATGTCAGATGCTGCGCTAAGTATTTTACAATATTACTTAATTTGGTTCTCAAGACAACGTTAAGACATAGATGTTATTATTATCCCCAGTTTACAGTCAAGGCAAGCAGAGGTTAAGTGACTTGCCGAGGGTCAAACAGCTAATAAGTGTCCAAGGCAAGACTGGAACTCAGATCTTCCCGACTCCAGGCCCAGGGCTCCATCCTCTGCATGACCTAGCTCCCTCTGAGGGTGGTTGAAGCCAGGTCCTGCTGGCTCCTGGTTCAGTACTGCATCCACTAGACCCCACTGCCTTGTGTGCCAACTGGCTTAGTGAAAAGGGAAAGGAAGACCGGCGTGCCATGACTGCTTTACCAGTGTAGAGAAAAGTTACCCCTGGGGCTGGAGAAGGAATTCAGAAGATGAGAAAGAAGGCAAGGGACAAGGTAGAATAGGTGTTTTAAAAGCTCTACAAATTGAGTGTTCCCATTTTGATTTCACTTTTGTTATAATTTTCATTTTGAGGCAGCACAGTACAGTGGAAAAGGTATGAGTGAGTAGTGCGAGGGCTTGGGTTCGAACTGCGCTTTTCCTCTGTGTGATCTCTTCTCTGTAAAATGGAGATCAGGTCTCAGGTCCCACCCAGCCTTCCTTTCTGAAGTTCTCAGATTTGGGCTTTTTCATTCACTCCTCATTATCCTATCTCTGAGAGGGGCTCCTGACTTTCCTCCCAGAGGTCTTTTCTTCTTTACATACATGCCACCCTGGCTCTCCATGAGACCCAGTACAGAGGAAGTCTAACAGATGTGGCCGCTTGTATCAAAACAGACCCCATCAAGAAAGAGATGGAATAAGGCTGAATTAAATATTTACAATTGCTCCACAGAGGCAGGACAATATACAGCTCAGAACCAAGATAAGAATGCATTTGTGAAATAGTTATATAGAGTATTTAGAGAACTCTTAGAACCACTGACACAAAGCTGAAAGGAACCTTGGACACTGGCTAGTCCAAGCCTCCCATTTATCAGATGAATAAACTGAGACCCTGTGTGACCCACCTAAGGGAGTGCAGGTCATAAAGGGCACAGCCAGGACTAGAATCCAAGGCCAAAGACAGTGTCCAAGTCAGTGACAGGTTAAGTCACTCAGAGTATTTGGATGTCAATTCCTTTGGGAAAAGTCAACAGATATTTTATAGTTCTTGTCCTCAGAAACTCATTCCAACTTTGTTCTGATTTTATTTTTATAATTTATTTTAAAGATCATCCTGTGGCTACTTGCTACATTGAAGTCACGCCTATGCCATTGATGAAGAGCAATTCCTTTCTGCTTTCTTTCCTTCCCACTTTGTTTCCTTCCTTTTCTTTCCTCTTCCTTCCTTCTTCCTTTCCTTCCTCCCTCCCTCTCTTTCTTCCTCCCTCTCTCCCTTCCTCCCTCTCTCCCTTCTTTCCTTCTTCCTTCCCTTCCTTTTTTATTATGGACCTACTATGTGCAGAGCACCACGCACAGTTCATAGGAAGATGTAAAGCTTAGCTAGACTCAGGCCATGCCCTTGTGGAGCTTATTGACCAGGGTGGGCCTGGAGCACAAGTAACAAAACCATGGACAAATACACTGAGTGAAATAAAGCTTAGTGGGGTTTTGAGTGACGTGGGAGGGTTGCTATGGAAAGAAGGATCTGAAGGTTGAGGAGGAGGAATTCAATGGGGGCAGGATAAGGTGGAGAAGGGGAGAACATTCGAAGTGCCCCCTTCCCAGGGAAAAGAAGGAGCAATGGTCCAGGCCCCCCAAAGTTCAGGTTGTCCATAATTCGGACCAGATTATCAGATGCTACCAGCACGAGGAAGAGAAAGCATTAAAACAAAATAAACAAATAAACTAAAGAGAAAGGGAAGGCCACGGGGTCTTTGGTTTTAAATCTCCATTAATTCTGCCAGTGTTTCTAGCCTGGAATCCTTTGCCATCCACATGCAGATTTAAAATCTCTCTTGCTGGATCTGTTGTTCCAAGGAATTACAGTAGCTTTAATTGTTTAATTCACCCTAAATTTACCTTCCTTCCCATGCAGGCAGGTTAGCTGATTGAATAGAAAGCCAGGAGGATGAGAGTTCAGATCCAATCTCTCCCACATCCCAGCGGTGTGACCCTGGACAAGTCCCTGAAACCTCTCAGTGCTGATCTGTGCTAATCTCCCTCATCAGCGGTTGCCTACACTAATGAAACCACAAGTTTGAGCCAAAAGGAAAAAAAAAAGTGTGACCTTGAAGTGCTGGGATTGGTGTCCTGCTCCCTGCCCCAGCCCGTAGCAGGTCTCCTGATGGCCTTTCCCCCTCCCCACCCACTGGAGTATCTGCTTGGTGCCTTGGAGGGCCGCAGCCTTCTTGTATGCACCCAGGGCCTCCAAATACGTCTGGTGTGTATTTTTATCTTGGTGACTCTGTTGCCAAGGAGTTCTGAGAGAAAGCAGAGCTCAGATAATTCTAATCCACCTTTCTGTGATAATGTGGCGCAATGTGAGAAGAGGCAGGGGTCCCTCTACATCAGGGCTACACCCTGGGCTTGGGCAGGCCTGGCCCTTTTTAACTGATGCAGCAGACGCCAGAGACTCTAGCTCCTGGGAGGAGACTTGGGATTTTTTTTAAATTGGAAAACTCCTGAGATCATCCTGAGAAAGGAAAGAACGGAGTCTTTGAGGGAAGGATAGAGAAGAGCCGCAACTGCAATGCGGTAAAGGCCCGTTTACCCATTTGAGTTCATGTTATCCATGGACTAGGTTTGTTAATCCTTGTTCCTGGGTACAGAGATTCAGAGACAAAAGTGAAAACCATTGGCCCATCTTGCTCCCCTCTACGTACTCTGTGATCCAGTGACCCTGGCCATTTTGCGGCTCCTTAAAGACCACACTCCATCTCTTGACCACATAGAATGACTTTGTACATACAAGAGATGTCACATAAATAGAAAGTAATTGCAGAAGAGAGATACATGAAAGGGGAAGAGAACCTGCAGATTGGAAGTGCATCTTCAGGGAAGCCAGAAGGTGGAGGTGAAGAAAGAAGCCATGTCATGGAGCGAGAGATGGAGGGTACCTTTTGGGGAACATCAGGGAGGCCAGTGTCACCAGATCAAAGGAAACAAGGTGAAAGAATTTAGAAAGTCAGGAAGGGGCCAGATTGTAGAGGGTTTTAAATAAATCCCAGGTAAGGGACTTTCATATTTGATCCTGGAGGCAAAAGGAAGCCGTGGTGTTTGTGGAGTAGATGAATGGCATGGCCACATCTGTGCTTTTGGAAAATCCAATTAATCCACCAGATTGGCAAAGTTAACAATAAAGGAAAATCAACAACGTCAGAGGGGCCATTGGTGGTGAATTTGTCCAGCCATTCTGGAAAGTGATTTGGAACTATGCCCCTGAAGTTACTAAATTGTTTACCCTTTAGCTCATTAATACCACTATTAGGCTTATACCTCAAAGAGTTTGAAGGAAGAAATGAAGAACTCATGTGCACACAAATATTGATAACAGCTCTATATTTTTTTTTGTAGCAAAGAGCTGGAAACTGAGGTGAGGGAGTGCTCGTCAATCAGGAAATGGTCAATCAGGAAATGGCTAAACAAATCTGGTGCATGAAGGTATATGATGCATGGAATAGTATGGTACTATAAGAAATTATGAAAAGGACAGTTTCGGAGAAATCTAAGAAAACCCAAATGACTTGATGCAGAGTGAAGTAAGCAGAACCAGAAGAATAATGTATACAGCATTGTAGAGGCAAACAGCTTTGAAAGACTTAAGATGTCTTAAGAATTCTACAATGAGCAACCATGATTCCAGAGGGCCTTTGATGAAACATAGAGAAATGATAGTCTTCCAGGTACAGAATAAGACATTTATGGGACACGGCCAATTCAGAAACTTATTTTGCATAACTATTTGCATTTGTTAGAAGAATCTTGTAGATGGTGATAGGGAAAAGGTGAGGAGAAAAACCAATTTTTATAAAATTAATAAAATAAAATTAATTTTAAAAACCAAATTGTTGGTAAAAAGTAAAATAAAGATGAAATTATTCCAAATCAGTGGAAAAACAAAAAGAAAATCACTTTGGCAATTAGGTGAAGGATGGACTGGAGTGGAAGGAAGCTTGAGATGGGGACACCAGCCAGAAGGTTATTTCAGTTGTATGAGAGAGAAGTGATGAGAGCTTGTGCTCATTTTACTGCTTTGCTGATTATTTACTAAAAAGCACATTGAATTTAACAGGGCAAAAACAAATACTCGCTGAAACTTCATTGGGTTTCTCATGCAAATGTTAAGATCATATGAGTTTCCTTGAAATTTATTAAGTGTGTTAAGAATAAAAATAGACAACCACTTTTTAGCTGCAAGACTAAACATGCAAATCAGTGTTTATCAAAATAGGAGTTACTCCAATCAGAAAACCATTTCACAAAAGAAACTTGGCTTTACTCATTTCAGTTGAGTATTTATTAAATATCTACTCCATCAGCATTTTGCTCAGCACTGGAGATGAAAAAAAAGCATTCTTTGCCTTCAAGAATCTTTCATGGGGAGATGGGAGAGGAAAGCTATACATACACTTAGTTAAATCAATGTAATTTTTAGGGTGGAAGAAGGAAATAGCTGAAATGGGTGGAGGACAATTGAGAAGGGTCCTTAGATAGAAGTGGTGCTTAAGCTGAGTTTTAAAGGAAGCCAGGAATTCTAAGAGGCAGAGATGAAGAGGGAGGGCATTCCAGGCATGGGGCACAGCCTGTGCAAAGGTAGGGAAATAGGAGCATCTAACAGTAACTCAGAGATGCCCCAATAAGATGTAAAAGTCAAGCATGTGAGAAGAAGGTAGATAGGCTTCATGAGAGGTAGAAGGCACACAAAGCAAACACAATAGAAAATCAGGCTTCTGCCCAATGGAATTATGTTGTGTTTCTTAAAAATGATTAAAATCTCTATATCCTTTGACTCGGAGATCTCGCTGTTAAGGATATACCCCAAGGAGATAAAAGAAAGGTCCCATATATATTAATATATATAACAATATTCATGACTGTAACTTTTTGTGGTACCAAAGAATTGGAAACAAAGTAGATTCCCATAAAATAGGGAATGGCTGGTAAACAAATTGTGGTTTATGAATGTAATAGAATACTGTTGCTTCATAAGAAATGAAGCAAAGTAAGATTTATGAGCACATACTAGGTAGAATTGAATTGGATCAGGAGGATGGATGTCAGGAAAGACTTCCCATGATTCACTCCTCTCATCTTGGACCATCTCTTGTCCATGTCAGCACCCTTCTGCCATTCATGAGCTCCTTCCAGGGTCTCCAGTTTGGCTGGTGATGACCCAGGTTGGTCATCTTCCTTTCTCCTTCTGCCTTTGCTTCTAACTCTCCAGACTTTGTCCTTGTGACGCCCTCCACCAGGTACCTCCTTTTCTCCTCCCAGTTTGTCATCTCTCTCTTATTTCTTGTCTTCCTCCATTAGAATGTAATCTCCTTGAGGGCATTTACTGACTTTATTTTTGTTTGGCACATTTAGCACAATGCTTGGCCCACATAAAGTGCTAATAATTGCATGTTATCTCCCTGTCTGTCTAAAAAACGCAGCTTTGCAAAGTGAAGTGGGCTGCCCAATAGCGGCTCCTCTTACTGGATGTCTTCAGACCGAGACTGGATGACAATTTGCTTGGTGTTTTATGGATCGGATTCTTTGTTCAGGAGCCGCTTGGTCTAGGTGGCTGCTTGGCTCCCTTCTAACTCATTCTGGTTATCTGTAAAGCACATGCCTCATGTGAGATAGACGGTCACTAAGACCACTTTGAAAGCTCAAATTCTGTCATGCAATGGTTGGATGAAGAGTCCTTGCCTGCACAGCCAACTTGGGTGAGTCTGCAGTTGAAGGCCCCAGAGCTCTGCCCGTGGCCCTGCTCCAGTCAGTGTTTCCCCCCAGTAACATGGATGAAGACAGCCATGGCATGCTTATCAAATTTGTTGATGACATGAAGCTAAGAGAAATGGCTAAGCCACCAGATGACAGAGTGGGGATATCCAGAGTGGAACAATGGACCAATGTAAAAAGAGAGAATTTAATAGGGAGAAACAAAAAGTCCTGAATTCAGGTTCAAAAGATTAACAGATGAGAAAGCTTTCAAAAAAGATGAGAATTTAATTGGACTGAACATACAGCATTTGTCCACATTGAAATGAGGCTGCTTAGCAAACTAATGTTAGCTTAAAAAAAAAAAAAGAATAGACCTGTGAGGGGCGGCTAGGTGGTGCAGTGAATAGAGCACAGGCCCTGGAATCAGGAGGACCTGAGTTCAAATGTGACCTCATACACTTAACACTTATTAGCCATGTGACCTTGGGCAAGTCACTTGACCCCAATTGCCCCTCCAAAAATGAAAATGAAAAAAAAGAATAAATCTGTGATTTCACTGGTTTAGGGAGAACATCCTCTCTCAGGGTAAACTGGGACCTTCTCTACCTTTTCTCTGTAGTGTTGCCTAGGATACTGAGAAGATAAGTAGATACTGCGTGTCAAAGGCAGAGTTGAAACCAGGTCTTACTGTCTTCTAGGGCCACATTGTATCCACTATACCACCTGCCTCTCAAATATGCTATTGGGGCTGCAGTAATAAAAGTGGAGGTCCCAGGACAAAGAAGGCAATTGTCTGTCCAGCTTCTTGAGGCTAGGTGTCATCTAAAATATTGTATCCAACTGATGCAATATTGAATTCAATTCAGTAGACATTTATCAGATGCCTACTATGACAAGGATCTGTTCTGGACATGGCATTTTAGGGAGGAACTGGACAAGTTGAAAAGACCAACAACCATTCCACCAAGGGACAAATTGAAGGAACTAGATTGTGAGCTTTTAGAGAGTAGAGACTATTTCATTTAAAAAATTGTTTCTTTAGCACCTGGCACACAGTAGGAGCTTGTTTTTGTTTTTATTTTGCTTTCTTGGGGGGGGAAGGCAGGGCAATTGGGGTTAAGGGACTTGCCCAAGGTCACACTGCTGGTAAGTGTTAAGTATCTGAGGCTGGATCTGAACTCAGGTTCTTCTGATTCCAGGGCAGGTTCTCTATTCACTGCGCCACCTAGCCACCCCTTAGTAGGGGTTTAATAAATGTTTATTGATAGATAGGCTGATGTGTAAGAGAAGATTTAGGGGCTTTATATTAGCAGCTAGATGGATAGAACATTGAACTGTCAATGAGGAAGATTTGAGTTTAAATCCTGCCTCAGATACTTAATAAGTATATGACTCTTGGCAAGTCACTTACCCTCCCTCATTCATAATAATAACACCTACCACCCAGGTTTATTGGGAGGATTAGAGACCACATATGTAAAGCACTTTATAACTAGCTCTTAAAGGACCGTATAAACGCTAGTTGTGATGGCTGCTACCTCATCACAGTGGCCTTTGAATATTTGAAGGGTTGTCCTATGGAAGGGAGATTGGACTTGTTCCTCTTGGACCTTGAAGGCAGAACCAGGAGCAATGTGTATCTGTTATCAGGAAGCTGATTGAGCCTCAGTGGGAGGACGAACTTTCATCTCCTGTAGAGCTGTTCAAAATGAAGCAAACTTCCATGAAAGACAGTGAGTTCCCTGTCACTGAGGGCATGCCAGGAGTGGAGAGGATCCATGAGGGAGGCTTAGACTTTCTGGTCCTTTCCAGTTCTAGGATTCTATGGTTAAGTAAACAAACAAGCTACCTTTCAATCACATTTCAGGATGAGCTCTGTATTTCCTAGTTCCTTTTGGCCAAGGAAGGTATATGGTTGTGAATGCCCAGGATGCTTTCATTTACTCATTCATTCATTTCAATAAGCATTTGTTAAGCACCATCTACAGTATTCAAAAGAATAAAGCATCATGGGATCACAGATTTAGGGTTAGAAGGGACCTCCAAACTCATCCTTACCAATCCTGTCATTTTGTAGATGAGTAGAGGTTGCAGTGATAGTGGCAGAACTGGGATCTGAACCCAGGTCCTTTGACTAGAGCCAGTGAACTTCCCACTGTCTCATGGGAGGCGGTCCCAGCCTTCCAGCTGCTGCACAGAAGTGTGATGTTCTCTTGGATTTGGTGGCTCCTTCTACTAACTAGCAATTCCATGACTATTCTTGTCTGGCTCTTCTAAATCATTAGGATTGGCTGCAGACATTCAAAGGGAAACAGAAAAGAGGAAAATATGTATTTGAAATGTGTGTGATTGGCATTTGTGTCCTCTCTGGACTCATTTCTGATCATGTAGTCAGCCACAGAAGGACACTTGGCCAACCAAACCTTTTCACCCACATGATGCACTGAGAGCCTTCCTTGGCTGAGACTCACTGCTCTTTCTCCTTCCCTCTCTTCTTTCCCCCCTCATAGTCCCCCTTCATCCACGTCCACCATTCTTCCTTCCCCCCACGCCTTTCCTTTGTTGATGCTGACAGCCCATCCTTGGGCCATCACTCATCCTGCCCACGGCAAACTTTGGAGAAAATAAAAAACCCTGCTCCCCTAATCTTATTAGAGGGGCTGCAAATTGAATTCGGCCCCTCTCAGTGTCCCCTCAGCTGGCTGTCATTAGGAGCAAAGCCTGGCCCTTGGCCGAGGTCCAAAGACCAGATAACTGAATTTGAGATGCTGTAGCCCTGACAGGCCAAGGGAGGTAATTGCAGAGCCATGGGGATCCTTGTAAAATTTCAGGCACTGGGGATTTCACTGGGGATCAGAGGAACCCATCTGCGGTGGTGTCAGGGGCACTAAAAAGCTGCCCCCCTGGGCTTTTCAGGGTTTTATAATTGATAAAGAAATCAGCCCATGGAAGGGAAGGGGGAGTGCATTTGGTTAGAATATAAAATGAGGGACAGAGGTGGGGAGGATGGGATAAGGGGTCTGTAGGGAGGCAGGGAGGGTCTGCACAAAATCTGGTCTGCAAATAATGATCAGAGGGTGTTTTCTAAAGGAGAATGAGAGAGAAAGAGAGAGAGAGAGAGAGAGAGAGAGAGAGAAAGAGAGAGAGAGAAACAGTTTTATGAGGCCAATGGGCGAATGAAATATAGTCCTCCTCAATCAATGTGAGGCTACATTTCTACCTCCCAAATCATGTTAGCGCCTTCTCCTCCCTCATCACTCAGCTGTTACAGTTGGAAGCAGATGCTTCTGAGATTGAGGAAATAGATTTTGGGGAAGGAGATGCTGGTACGAAATGGCTTATGAGGAAAGAACTTTTTGGATCTGGTCATATTAGGGGAAAATAGCCTTCCCAAGAAATTTTGCTCACTTAAATTTATAATGAGGATTTCTTCTTACGTGGACAATTTGCAGCCCTGTAGGTGACTGGATCAGGCCCTCCCAAGCATCCCTTTGAGGTAGGCAGGACAGTGCCGGGATGATTCTATTTGAAATAACACATGTTTCTACAATGATTTAAAGCACCGTCCTTGCAATAATGCCATGCAAAAGGAAGTCCAAGGATTACTATTTCTCTCTAAAGATGAGGAAATGGTAGCTCTGAGGGCTGAGATGACTTCACCCAAGGTCATGCAGGTAGTCAGTAACAGAGCTGGGATTTAAGCCTGGGTTCTTTCACTCCAGATCCAGCTCTCTCTTTTTGCCCAATGCCACCTTCTCTAATGAATGATGGAGCCCGGATTTAGCCAGTTAGTCAACAGGCATTGATTGAGTGATTAGTATGTTCCAGGCACTGTCTTAAGCACCAAGTATACAAAGAAAGGCAAAAGCAAGGTCTCTGCCAACAAGCAGCTCGTGTTCTAACAGCAGAGACAAAAATAATTATGTGCATTCAAGAGATACACAGAATAAATTAAGGATGATTGCTGAAGGAAGTCACCAGTGGAACAGGTAAGGCAGGGCAAGAAAGACCTCCTGCAAAAGCTGGGCTTTGGGTAGTCTTGAAGGAAGGAAAGAAAACTAAGAGGGAGAGGTGAGAAGGGAGAGCATTCCAGACATAGTCTGAAGTCGTCAAATCAAATCAGCCAGGTCAAAGTCTTGAAGGTGGGAGATGAAGTGTTCTCTGTGAGGAAGAGTAAGGAGGCCAGTGTCTCTGGATCACAGTGAGTGGAGAGGACTAAAGTATAAGAAGACTGGAACGGTAGGGAGAGGAAGGGTCAGGAAGAGCTTTTAGGCTTGAACCCTGGAGGTAACAAGGAGCTACTAATGTGCACAGAGCAGGGGATGGGGCATGGGGGGTGGGGGGTGACATGGTCAGCCTCAGAAAAGTTACCTTGGCAGCAGAGTGGAAGGTAGATTTTGAGGAGAGGAAACTTGAGTCAGGGAGACTAATTGGAAAGGACACCCAAGGAAAAAGATTCAGCCCAGTTTTTGTTAGTTTTCTGAGTTAATCCGTGTTTGTTTCATTGTTTAATGTTACACTTTCTAGGTCTTACCACTAATGTGTCAAAGTCCATTCCTTTTCCAATGGATGCTCCAGCATTCCAAATGCATTCTAGAAAACTGATAATGACAAGACCCCACTTTTATATAGCACCCCATGTCCTTTGTCTCATTGGATCTTCACAAGAACCCTGGGAGGTAGGTACTACTATCATCTCCATTTCCAGATGGGAAAGTGGAGGTGAGAGGTTAGCCACTTGCCCAGGGTCACACAGCTTGTAAGGGTCTGAAGTGAGATTCAAATCCTGGTCTTTCTGATACCAGGTCCAGTGGGCTTGTCCCCATGCCACATTTTCTCCTAGAGGCACAGACAAGGGAATGAAAACTGGGATGTGGATTAATGCAAGGCCTCAAAGTGGTGAGAGTTTGAGAGAGTAGAACTGGGGAGGAACAGAGGGGGAGAAAAGGATTTTCAGCTATCCCAATTTAACCATTCAACTATTAGTGAATAGAGCACTAGCATTATATGTGTGTGTGTATATATACACACACGCACGCACACACACATATATAATATGTCATTTCTACCAATAGAATGTAAACTCCTTGGGAACTTTTTGTCTTGGTATCTTCAGCACCTAGGACAGCACCTGGCACATAATAGGCACTTAATAAATGATCCTTGATTAAAGGTCTGCCTGAAATATAAATCATTTCATGGTGATCACTAGCTTACATCCAGCTAACCAAGAAGGCTCATGGGAATGTACGATGTGTGCTATGTGTTTGTGCCAAAGATGCAAGAACTCTTCAAGGTGTTTACTTTCCATATATTTCATATTTACTTGTTTGTGTATGTATCGTTTCCTTCCAGATGAAAATTCCTTGAGGTCAGATTTTCCTTTTGTCTTTGTATTTCCAGTGAGTAGCTTAGTGCCTGACATGTAATAGGTGCCTAATAAATGCTCGTTGAATGAATGACTGAATGGTGGGTTAGACTAAAATCTGCCCAAAGATGAATGAGGGTATAGTATCATGGAACTGGGCAAACATTACTAGCTTCCTACATAAGAATGCTGAACCTCTCTTCTCAGAATTCTCAGGATTATGCTCAGGGAATTCTTGGTTGTCATTAAAAGCTGCGATCCATCAGTGTCTCTTTTAGCTTACCTCACCTTCCTCAAATTAGAGCCCAACTATTGCAAAACCCACTTTGGTCAAAGTTAAGAAGGAATAGTAAACTGAAAGTAGCTAGGGTAGCCTTCCCTTGGACACTGGGACTGGGATAGGTGCTATGTTTGCCACACCCTTGAAATGTTTTTTTTTTCCATTTTATTTATTTATTTTTTTGGAGGGCAGTTGGGGTTAAGTGACTTGCCCAAGGTCACATGGCTAGTTTTGTGTATGTGTGTGTTAAGTGTCTGAGGCCGGATTTGAACTCAGGTACTCCTGACTCCAGGGCTGGTGCCCTATTCACTGCGCCACCTAGCCGCCCCTGAAATGGGTTTTTTAATGTCCTAATGAATGTCCTTCCATCAATCTCCCATGTTTGCCTTTTGTCTTTGTAACTCTTGTGCCTAGCACAATGCCACACGCATGTTTAGGTAACAGTTTTTTTTTTTCTGAAAAAGACCTAGGGGTTTAAGTGAACTGCAAAGTTAGGCTGAGTCAATAGATACCAGTTAAGAAAACCATGGCTGTTTTGGGTTCATTGCACAGAGAAGTATAGGTCCCAGAAATAATGAGGTGATGGTGTCACTGTGCGCTGCTCTGGTAAGGCCTCTCTGGTATATTGTGTCCAGTTACAAGCATCCATGTTTAGGAAAAGGCTCTGACAAACCATTCATTGTCCAGAGGATGGCATCTAGGTGAACAGTGACTGAATGAATGGCCTTGAGTCCATGTTAAATGAGGATTGAAGGAACTGGGAATGGATTGTCTGAAGAAGACTGGGGTGGAGAGGGAAGAGTAGGGAAGATGAGAGCACTCTTTAAGCAACTAAGGCCTCCTGTGCAGTTGAGGCTTCAGGGGCTTTGCCCCCAAAATGCAGAATTAGAATCAACGGATGGACATCACAAAGAGGCTAGTTTTGGCAGAAAAACCTTCCTTAACATAAGAGCTGTCCAATGGTAGGACGGGCTGCTTGGTGACATAGTGGCCTCCTCCATGGACTGGATGACCACTTGGAGCCTAGGTTATAGTAGGAATTCTGTTTGAGGTATAAGCTGCCCTCTACCCTCTCGACAATACAATAGTTTGCATTTATACCGTGCTTTACAGATATTATATGATCTGATCCTTTCAACAGATACATGGTGGTGTTATCATCCCCATTTCACAAATGAAGAGATCGAGGCACACAAATGTGAAGTGACTCTTGCAGGATCTCTTTGGACTCTGAAATGCTTTGATTCTGTGGTATGCAGTAGGTGCTTAATAAATGCACTTTGGGCTGGGTAGTTTGATATTATCTGTTTTTCAGGGAACTTCTTTCACTGTGAGCTGACATGAAACACTTGGAATTTGATATGTTTAAAACTGGAAAGGGTCTTAGAGATCCAGAGGCTCTGGAACATTTTTCTGCCCATAGCTTGAATGCCAGCCTTTGAAAACTGTCTGCTCGTAATGAGAAATTCCATTTTAGACAGGAGCATTCTGGGAATATATTTTGCTTAACTATGCATATTTACTACAAGCATCTCCTTTCTTTTTTTTTTCTTTCAAATAGGAGAGGGGAGGAGACTAGTCCACTAGGCAGCAGCACATTCCATTGTCAGAGGTTAATGGTCAGGAAGCAGTCTGTTACATCAAGTCTGAATTAGTCTGTCTGACTTCTCCCTGGATCTGTCCTCTGGGGGTAAGCAGGTCTCTGGGTTGGGATCAAGACTGGACTGTTGATTTCAGTACTGAAGGGAACTCATAGTAAGGACATTCCTTCCACTGATGGAGATCAACACCTCTGCGACATAAATTCTTAGCAGGTTACCCAGAGCACTGAGAAGTTCAATGATCTGCCCCCAGTCAGTTAGTGTCAGAGGTGGGATTGGAAACACTGTCTTCCTTTTACTGAGGCTGACTTTCTCCCCATTAGACCAGGCTGCCTCTCTTCTTGTAGTTCTCTCCTCTAGGACAAAGAAGAGAGTCTAGCCTGCCCCCTACTCTGTCTTTGCATTTTCGATTATTGCTAGCCAGAAGATACCCCAAGCAGGGACACTGCTGATATTTTTCTAAACCTTCCTAGGAGGAAAGATCTGTGGAGCCAGAGCTGTTGCCACCATTCCTCCAACACCTCCCCCCCCCAAACACTCATGTGCATACAGGTACTCAAGTTCACACATATTGCCCTCCCTCACTTCTTGATTGCTGTCGCCAATGATCCTGGTCCTAGCTACTGGGCTTGGTCTCCTAGGTAGATTGTCTAACATCAGCCCCTATTGAGCTGTTGCTCTAACAAGTGACCTCCCTCCCCCTTAACAGCCAAGAACTCACTTTGTGTAATGGCTTAATTATAATGTCAATGTGGATTCATTAGCATGGCAGCTGTCACTGCAAATGGGGGAGCGGCAGGCTTTCAGAGCCCCTGGGGTCAGAGTAATTGATGTAGTGAGCAGGGCACTGTATGTATTCAAAGATGGGATGGGTCTTGGGTTGACCTGGGAAGGGCAATCATGGGGAGGGAGGAGGAGGGAAGGAGTAGGATGAAGAATGAGGAAATCTGGATTGCAGCTGAATTCTCATCAGAGCTGAGGACTGATTCAATCAAGTTAACCCTTCTCCTGTCATGGGCCTGGAGGAGCTGGGGGTAATTCATCTGAAGCTTTGGAAGCATCATGGGATAAGAGCTTCTGTGGCACCAGGAGAAAGGGCAGAACTGCAAGTTTCTTACAAGTCAGCAGTGAAAGCAGAAGGATCTCCTTCAATCACATTCAAAGACATTATGGGGTCCAGCATCTCTTTTCAGGCTTCCTATTACTTTTCTTATATGTAATTTTTTGGTTGTTTTTCTATTGTGTCCTACTTTGAGTGATCCAGTTTGGGGTTTTCTTGGCAAAGATACTGGAGTGGTTTGCCATTTCCTTTTCCATCTGATTTTATAGAGGAGGAAACTGAGGCAAACTGGCTTAAGTGATTTGCCCAGAGTCACACAGCTAGAAAGTGTCTGAGACAGGATTTGAACTCAGGAAGATGAGTCGTTCTGATTCCAAGCCCAGCACTCTGTCCACTGCACCATAATTAGCATTTATATAGCACTTTAAAGTTCACAAAATGCTTTACATGTTACATCCCTTAATCCTCCCAAACAACTCTGGGAGATAGGTGGTATTATTGTCCCCGTGAGGCTCAAAGATTTTGCCCTGGATCACTCAACTTGTAAGCAAGCCCAAACTTAATTTGAAATTCAGTTTTGTTGACTTCAAGACTGGTACCCTCTGCACTCCAGCCACCTTATTCCCTCACACCCTTGACACCCTAAGCAAAGTGCCTGTTGTCTATCACAACAGTTCGTTTCCCACCTCTGTACCTTTGCCTCGTGCCTTTAATACTTCACCTCCTCCTATGGAATAAGGCTTTCTTCAGCGCTCAGCTCAGGTGTTTCTACCCATTCTAGGGTGGGAAATAGGGAGTGAGAGAATCCAAGCAGAGTCTGATCCCCTCTTTGAAAGGTCAGGCTCCTCAGGCTTGAATATAATTTGTGCAAGCCCAGGGCTGGGCCTCCTCAGTCAGAGAAAGTTTTTTATATATGAATGTAGGTTTTTTATATATAAAATGAGAGAGTTTGACTAGGTGATGTGTGTGGAATCATGGAGAGAAACTTGATTTGGAACCAGAGGACCTGAATTTGAATCCTGGCTCTTATATTTAGGATCTTGTATGACTGTAGGCTTACCTTCCCTTGGCCTCAGTTTCTTCATCTGTAAAATGAGGGGACTGGACTAGAAGGCCTCTGAAGATATGGCCAGTTCTAGATCCACAAGCCCATGACTCATGCCACACGTGCTCTGTTCTGGATCTGTCCCTGACATTGCTACCCCTGCACTCAAGCTCTTTATCCCAGGCCAGGCAACCCAGGTGAGCACGCTGGACTTGGAGGAGGAAAAAACTGGGGTTTGGATGCTATGGCTAGCACTGACTAGCTATGTGGGTGTAGACAAGCCCCTAAGGAATCAGAGCCTCAGTTTCCTTAGCTCCCCCCAAAGCATTGTTGTAAGGAAATGAGACCGTGGATATAAAACATTTCACAGACCGGGAAGCTCCTTATTAGCACCAGCTATTACGGAGGAAGATCTGTGTGTTTGTTTTTTATTTTTTGTTTTGTTTTTTGTTTTGTTTTTTCAGGGGGAAGGGCAGGGCAATTCAGGTTAAGTGACTTGCCCAAGGTCACATGGCTAGTAAGTGTAAAGTGTCTGAGACCAGATTTGAACTTAGGTCCTCCTGACTCCAGGGCTGGTGCTCTATTCACCGTGACACCCAGCCACCCCAGTCCTTGTGTTTTGAAACATACACACACACACACACACACACACACACACACACACCCCTGTAGTGTCTCTTCTCTATCCCAACAATTTCCCATAATTGGGGCTTCAGTGCTTACTCCTCTGCCCCTGTGACCACAAGCAGAAAGTACCATAGGCTAAAGGAGTTGAGATATGGATATGGAAAGGCATCAAGTGGCCTTAAATAAGGGAAGGACTTGCCTGTCTGAGACCCAGTAGAGGCTGCAGACAAAAGTGGGCGTCCCCAGAGCCTGTGGGTTGGAATTCTTGCCTGAATGTCTGATAGGTGGCACCGTAGTGAATAGAATTCTGGATCTCCTGTCAAAGAGAACTGAGTTCAGATCCGGCTTCAGATGCTTCCCAGCTGCGTTACCCTGGGCAAGTCACTCTGTTTGCCTCAGTTTTCTCTTTGGAAAAGGGAGATAATTATAGCACCTCCCTCTCCCTGGCATTGGGAGGATCAGGTGAGAACACAGTTATATAACACTTTTCAAATCTTAAAGGGCTTATTATGGTGTGTGGTAGAAGATGTTAGGCCAAACCTAATTTCTGACCAGCTGTTTGCCAGTTTTCCCAGAAGTTCTCGTCAGGTCTGGTCCTTCACCCCAATATTTTGTGTTCTTGGGCTGATAGCACATCGGACTCCTGGATTCCAATGATTCTGATGCTTGCTTACCCCGGGCTGTTCCGCGGATGCATTTTGCTATTTGTAAAAAATGAATAACAAACAATTTTCAACGGTTGCTGCTTTATAATATACCTTGAAGTCTAGTAATGCTATGCTTTGCTCTGTCCTGTATTTCCCCCATTATTTCCCTAGAGAGTATTGACATTTTGTTCCTCTTGAGAGATGCTGTTATATTTATAATTCAACTAGATAATCCTATTACACTAATTCTGTAATTAATTTAAATATTATTATCATTTGCATTCTGGGTGCAGCCCAAACATAAACAGTAAATAGTTCTGAAATCGTCTTACTTCATTTCTGTAAAGCCATCTCCCCTTTCTATCACCCTAATATTGACAGTACTTCCCTGAGAATAAGTTAGTGGTGTTTGAAACAAAGCCTATATGCACCTCCTAAGTTGACTATTAATTTCTGTATTTCTGGATGTGTAAAAGAGGACTTTTCTGCTCATTAGAAGTGACATACTTTGATCTGTGATGACACAGGTGAGTAGGGTTCAATGCTTCATAGCCTCCCCTCATACAGTAAAGGTATGGAGTTTGAAAGACAACTGGTAAACTCATAAAGTATAGCCACAAGAAACTGTGCTGACCTGGATATGAATTCTTAACTCACTGACCTATGGTCAGTTGTATATTCATGCAACAATTCCTTCCTTCCCTCTGTCCCTCTGCTCAAATCCCATTCGAACATTGGAAGACTGAGTACCAAGGAGGGTGACTGTCACTACTTCAGAATCCTACAGATAACCCTGTTGGTGACTAGCCATCTAATACTAATCCATGAGCCCCCACTAGTGTGCTTCCCCATAATAATTAGCCAGGAAAGTCTCAAATAGTATAACAGGATGAGTAGTTATGGAGCCCTTTCACCAAAACTCTGGGCACACTCTCCCACAAATACAAGGAGTCTCTGTGGGTGAGAGGGTGTAAGAAGAAGAATAAGCTTAAATTATAATGATTGTGATGCATACACATAGTATGCACACATGACAAAGACAGCTAGGAACTCCAGAACTGAGGGATCTCTGTGTCCTCTTCTGGGCGCATCTTCATGAGATTTTCTCTAGGCCATGATATGGATGATGGACAAGTTAGTCTCAGTTAGATTGACTCCTTGTAGGACATGCCATTTCCCTTGGATGGCTCAGAAAACTTATTCCCTATAGTGCACAGTTTCTCTGCTTGATGGATCAATGTACTGCTGTACTCAGTCAAGCAAGTAATTTGGAAGTTAATTTTGCAAGTTAGTTGGCTATTGTTAGACTGGGCCAGAATGGGGCCAGATAGGTTGCTTAGTTGCTAGACAGCTGCTGATAGGTGATCCATGCTGCTTTTGGATAGTGCTATTATACAATATCAGGTAAGCTGTGCTCTTGCTGGATAGTAGCTGACAAATGGGTTCTGATAGGAAGCTATAGCCAGACTGTTCAAGATAGGGGGCTCTGCCAGTAGGCTACTGCTGAACTGCAAAGCTGATCAGATTGCTTGGCCACTGGTCTTTTATCAGAATACTGAAGCTACTGGAAGATTCTGCTATTAACTCTAATTGCTGATCCTCTGGTGGCTCATCTGACTTTCAAAGCTCATATATTTAACTTATTCCATTCTGTTTCTGATACTCACTCATTTAATATCAAGAAGAAAATAATACAGAGACAGTACCATGTGTTTATAGCCACAAGGTATTCATGTAAAGAGCAGCTGCAAACTAGTGCCACCATTGTTACTGCATCTCTCCCAATCAGAGACTTTTAGTGATTCTTCTTCCTTATCACTCAAGAACTGCTGGGGGGGAGGACGGAGGAGGGAGGGAGGGAGAGAGAGAGAGAGAGAGAGAGAGAGAGAGAGAGAGAGAGAGAGAGAGAGAGAGAGAGAGGAGAGAGAGACTGAGAGACTGAGGGACAGACAGAGACAGAGAGACAGAAGCCTCAGAGAAAAGTGCTAGTCAGGTCCAAACCCAACAAGAATTTCTGAAAGAGTTTAAGAAAGAGATGAGAATGGTAGAGGAAAAACTGGGAAAAGAAGTGAAAATGATGCAAGAAAATTATGAAAAGAGATTTGACAGTGTGGCAAAAGAGATTCCAAAAAATACTGAAGAAAACACCTTAAAAAGCAGAATTAGTCAAATGGCAAAAGGAGGCTAAAAAGCTTACAGAAAAAATTAGAATTGGATGAGTGGAAGCTAATGATTCCACAAGACATCAAAAACAGTAAAACAAAGTCAAAAGAATGAAACAAAAGAAAATATGAAATATCTCATTGGAAAACTGACCTGAAAAATAGATTGAGGAGAGATAATTTGAGAATTATTGGATTACTTGAAAGCCATGATCAAAGAAAAAGCCTAGATGTCATATTTCAAGAAATTATGAAGGAAAACTGCCCTGATATTTTAGATCCAAAGGTTAAAAATAGAAATTAAAAGAATCTACTAACCACCTCCTGAAACAGATCCCAAAATGAAAACTCCCAGTAATATTATAGCCAAATTCCAGACCTTCCAAGTGAAAGAGACATTATTTCAAGTAGTCAGAAAGAAACAAGCCAGGTATCATGGAGCCACAATCAGGATCACACAAGATTTAGCAGCTTCCACGTTAAAGGGCTAGAGGACTTGGAATATGATATTCTAGAAGGCAAAGGAGCTAGAATTACAATGAAAAAATCACCCATTCAGCAAAACTGAGTATAATCCTTTGGGGGGGAGAGGTGAAGAAATAGAGGACTTTCAAGCATTTGTGATGAAAAGACCCGGGCTGAATACAGTTTTGAAATTTAAACACAAGACTCAAGGGAAACATAAAAAAGGTACAAACAAAAGAAGTGAGGGACTCCATAAAGTCAAACTTCTTGCATTTGTCTCTGGGAAGACAATACATATAACACCTAAGCACTTAATCATTACTAGGGCAGTTAAAAGGAGTTTACATGGACAGAGGGCATGTGAGGGAGTTGATTATGTTGGAACTATCTCCAAAACAAATGAAGGAATAAGAAAGAGGGATGTACTAGGAGAAGATGGAAGGGAGGGGTAGAATGGGGAAATTTTTCTCGTATACAAGAAGCATGCTAATGTGGCTAGCATGAAAGTATTTTGTGTGATTTCATATATCTAATTGGTATCACACTACTTGTCTTCTCAGTGGATGGAGGAGAATGTGAAGGGAGGGAGAGGATTTGGAACTCAAAATTTAAAAAGAAAAGAATGTTAAAAAATAAACAACAATTAAAAAAAGAATTATTCTCTTTTTCTCTATTCACACAGTTACCATCCTTATTCTTGCTTCTGACTATACCTGTTTCCCTCCTTTCCTCTTTCCAACCCATCCTTTCTATAGACTTCATAATTCTGAAAATGATAATTGAGTTCTAGGACTGAACTCTGAGCTCCCAGTTTGTGTCCTGGGAATTGCTCTGGTACATAACCGTCCGTCTCTGAAATTGTGTGGAGTGGTGAGTAGAGGTCCGCATGTGGATATGGAAAGACCTGGGTTTAAATCCCACCCCAAGCACTTGGAATCTGTTCGGCTAACTCTCTGTGCCTCAGTTTCTCCACCTACAAAATGAGAGGATGAACTTGATGACCTTTAATGTCTCTCCCAGCTCTGATTCTATAATCCTATAATTTCTAAAATCTCTGAGGAGAAAAACTGTCCATTCTCACTCCTGAGACATACTGTTTAGATAGCACTGATATGTTTGGTCAGAAAGGCAGAGCAGGTATTCAACTGACTTAGCAGGGAAGACCAAAAACCAGAAACAAATTTCAGTGAGAAGTGTAACTTTCTTTTTTTCAGGTATGAGCTATTGTGTCTGCTGCAGTATGGGGAGTCCTGGTGGATCTTTTTCCTTTGGATGACTGTGGAAAGTTGAAGCACACTGAAACATTAACCTTATTTTCTTAAGTGGTAAAGCCCCAAATAATAGAACTGCACACCTCAGGCCATGAGAACTCAGTGGCTGCGTATTGGTTTCAACCCCCCTCCCCACCTCCTTTCTCCTGCTGACAGACCTCCCTGAAATCCTGGGCTCTGTCAAATAAATGACATGACTCCTTTTCTAAGTAGACCAGAAGTCTGCAGTGGCTAAGTTGGAGCTGATTGCCTATCTTATCTTAAGTCATCAGTCTCTCATTCAAGCTTTCACAAACAACTCTCTGTCCTGGTCTTTGAGAGCCTGAGATTTGCAGCAAAGCTAGTGTGATTGGGTGCTGTCCAGAGCCTTTTTCTATTTACTGCTTTAAAGAAGAAAATATCGGCTACAATATAGACAAGGAGTTAGAACGTATCGGGAGATATTTGGCTATCTGCATGTCATACAAGAAGTACCTAACACAAACTTGTTCCAGTGCAGATTGGAATGCTAGGAAATTCACTCGAGTCATTTATAAAGAATTAGTAATGTCAAGAAACAATGCTCCCTCAGATCAGACAGCTTCTGCTTTGGAGCCTTCCATGTTTGTAAAGCTAACCATTGGTCCTGAAGAATTCTTATAGTGGACAAGCTTCCTCTTTCCTCGATGCATGTCGTTCCGGGATTTCGTTTATCTGGACTTCACACAATCCAAGATGAAGCAAGGCAAGTCTTAAAATGTGCCTTAAGCTTATGATGAAATGGGATTTATTTATTATATTCTTTATGGTCTGGTTTCTAAGACAAATAAAGTGACCCACAGTGACAGAAGTAAGCACCATACTCTGAGTTAACCTAACCCCTCTGAGCATCTTGCCCAAGAGACATCTTTCTCTAGCCATAAGGACATAGAAGGCAAATCCAACTAGTCAATGGTAACTTTGCCCTCCTCTCTTTCTTTTGCCATGCTGACATTTAAATATTCCAATGGAGCTGGGATGTCCTCAGTTTGCATCACCTGCAGCAATGCAGATCATAATTTGTCCACATCTCTGCATCCCACGCACCTCTTTTCCATATTCTCCTCAAAGTTCACAACAGGGGGATCTATCTGATGTTCTGGAGGCTTCTTCCATTTCTCCTGACATTGTCAGCTACAAATGAAAGACTCTAGGTGTTTCCATGTCATCCACATGTGTCTAGCCTGTCTTTTCTTTCTAATGACATACTTTACTCCTGTCCTTCTTTGGAGTTCCTCAGTGGCTAAATGTTGCAGTCTGTTCATACCCATTGATACCTCTCAATTGCCTTCTGTGTTAATACTCAGAATTTTTTATGGGCTGAATTAAGCTGCTTAAGCATTTACCAGGGCTCCTTTGCAAATTCGGTGTCTTTAGAAGTTTATTCCCATGGGCTGTGATCTCACTGATATCCATAGCCTCTGAAGTGATATAGAAATCCATCCTATCCATGTGTGGCTCTTGTCTCCTATGAATTTGCCCCACGCGGTCCACCTGAGGCACTGAGTAACTTCTCCACTTTCCTTCACATCAGGAGAGGCTCATGGGCTTTCCATGTGTTATTCCCCACTGTGACTGCATGACTGATCCATCTTCTTTTTGTCATTCATTTCTTGATGTGACATCCTTTGTACCACTTCACCTTCATGATTTTTAGCTTGTTTATTTTTTTTAATCTTGACATAGATCACAAAGCAAACACCTATATATGCAGAGTAAATATGTACATTAAGAATCAGATTAATTAATTTCAGTGCATTAAGAATCACGATGTGATTTTAGGCATTCCCTCTAAGTTCTCTTCAAAATTCCTGTTCGTTTGCGTTTTTCCTGTTCCTCGTATGATCAGAGTTAGTGTGCACTACATTCTTTTAGGCTACTTTTTTTTTTGCTCCACATCATTTCATAAAGGTCTATTCAGATTTCTTTGTATTCCTCGTACTCATCCATCTTAATTGCATTATAGTATTCCATTACATTAATGTACTACAATTTCTTTAACCATTCACCTTTTTAGGTCATTTCCAATTTTTTTTTTGCAATTACATATAATGCTATGATAAAAATCTTTGAATAGAGAACTCTTTTTTGTTTTTCAGAAAATACTTTCAGAGTATATTCCCAATGGAATTAGTGGGTCCAAGGGTTTGGTTAATTGTACGACTTTCACTGAGAATTGACTGATCTCCAGAAAGATCGATGAGATTTATGTTCTTCTAGCAGTGATGGAGGGTTCCCAGAGCATCGCATTATCTGAGGTCTAAAGCTGGAAGAGAACTTAGAAGTTAGCTGGTTTGTCCCTCTAGTTTTACAGATGAAGAAACTGAGGCCCAGAGGAATGAAGTGGAATGAAGGCCCAGGGTGGGATGTAACAGAGTCATGATTCAGATTCAGACTCAGCACTCTCCACCCCAGCACATACCCTGTTTCTCCAGAACCCCACTAAGTGTGGAATTTTGTGGTTAATTTTCATTGTTATTATTAATTAATAATATTTTGCCAATAATATTTGATGGGCATGGAGTGTCATGTCAGAGTTATTTGAATGTGCATTTCCTTGATAATGAGTGTAATTGCACATTTTAGGTGATGACCAACAATTGATGTTTCCTCTTCTCCATGTTAATCTGTTCGTATCTTTGACCATTCATCTTCTGTGAACTGGGAATTACCACCATCTCCAACATCATAATTTGAAATGTTCCTCAGCTTGCCCACAACCACCTGGCATCTCTCCATGGCCCTTTGTATGACCTTCAACTTCAGTTCTCCAGAACTGATGGCACTTGCTGATTGGCTGACTGACCTGGAATCTTGGTGCCTTTAATTGAACTTTGCAATTTCCCACAAACAATTGAGCCTGCTGTCCTCCCCCTGTTCAGCTCTGGACACAGCTCCTTGAACATGTTCCATACCCATCTAAGATACTGACAAATGAGGACCAATACCACCCATTTTGCAGATAAGAAAACAGGCTCATTGAGATCAAATGACTTTGCCAAGGGATGCACAACTGGGAAATATTTGAGTTGATATTTGACCCCTGGTCCTCCTGACTTAGAGTCTAGAGCTCTGACCACTAGACATAATGCTTCTATAGGTTGTCTATCAAACAGCAAATGGTGGTCTATCCAATAGGTATGCTACATCCAGTTGGTTTTTCTTGCCAAATTCATTTGAATGATTATTGATCCAATATAGGAGAGTCTGCCACATCCTCATGTCTGAAATAGACTTCAAGCCCAGTCCAAACAACAGATGATGTCTGTCCTTTGAGGTTCAGCCTTGCTAAATACAAAGAGACCGCTAGTAGGCTGGTCACTTAGTGTCGAATCTCGAACTAATGATACAAGTTGGAATTAGAAAAAGACATAGGTCTGTTATGCATTAAGGAGTCAGAAATAAGAGATGCCAGTCTCAGGGCTACAGGGGTGCCCCATAAAATGTATAACTACCCAGAGGAAACTTTCAGCATGTTGGATAAACTTTCATGGGAGAACATGAACCAGGGACTCACAGCATGAGGGGCATGAGGGGTTCGCAATCTGTCCCAATGGCAAGAGTACCAGTGATGAGGTCAGAGCCAGAAGCACTGAGGCCAATTGTTCATTCATGTCCAATTCTTTGTTATCTCATGGACCATACTGTGCCAATACTGCCCAGAGAGTTTTCTTGGCAAAGATTCTGGTTTGCCATTTCTTTCTCCAGTAAATTAAGGCAAACAGAGGTTAAGTGACTTGCCTAGGGTCACACAGCTAGTAAATGTCTGAACCATATTTGAATTCAGGTCTTCTTTTCTCCAGCCCCAGCTCTCTATCCATGGAGTCACCTAGCTGCCTCAATTGATGCTAGTAATATCCTCAGTCCTTGTATAATACCACCATTACCATCATGAAAAGGAACCTCTAAACTTTTTTCAAGTTAAAAAGGGCCCTCTGCACTTAAAAGATTGAGAAACACAGATCTAATTCAATTGAGTTTCACAGACATTTATTCGGTCCTTACTAGGTGCTAAGGATTTGAATCATATGTCCAGAGCATTTTGAATCATATGATCTTAGAAACCAGAGAGTCCCCTCCCCCATGCTACTCCTATCCCATTTCACAGATCGGGAAGTTAAGGCACAGAGGTTAAGTGACTCACAGATACACAGACAGCAAGTATATGAGCGGGATATGCCCCTGGTCTCCTTGACTCCAAGTCCAAGCCTCTCCATTCCACCCTGCTGCCTCTTCAGGTACATTACTTAGATCTCTCTTTACTCCTTTTGTGACCTTTGGCCTATAGTTCTCTGCTTTCAGCCTCAGTTTCTCAACCTGTAAAATATTGGCTTGGACTACATGGTCCTTTCTGGCTCTAAATCTGTGATTCTGCGGGAAATGCCAAGTGCTTGGTTTGCAAGTGAAAAACATCACAGTCCCTGCCCTTGAAAACCTTTCGATTTCATAGGGAGATGAGACAAATTCACAGACATGTCCACTTCCAGTTAGAATGAGAACAGAGAGTGTTAAGGTCTAAGTAGGTGGAGAGGTCGGGGAGGGAGGGAGCTCCCTGAGCCAGGGAAATCAGGGAAAACCTCCACAAGGAGACCCTGAAGGTAGGCAAGGGAGGATTCGGCATCCACACAGGCACATGCCCCATTTCATACCCTGAGCTTTGCCACTGAGTTTGCTCCTTACAAACATTTTCAGCAGGAATGGATTCCTCTCTTCCTTCCTGCCTCAGCAAGCTTGGGTTTAAAGGTCTGGGGACCTTGCTGACTACCCCTCCAGTATCTTTGATAAAGGGATATTATGAGAATATCTGAAAAGGTGCCTTTGGCCAGGATGCAGGGGAGGGTTGTGGGATCCTAGGTCTAGAGCTGAAAAAGAATGGGGAGTCCATATAGTCCAAGCTGCTCATTTTACAGATTAGGAAACCAAGGCACGGGCAGTGACTCAAATGACTTGACCAAGGGGCAGTTAGCAAGAGGGCAGAGATAGAGATCCGGCCTCAAAATCTGATGTTCTGTCCTCAGCATCCTTTCCTAACCTCCCTTCACCAAGATAGCTTCAACACTGTGTTTTTAAGAGGCAGCGTATAGTAGTGGAAAAGGCTTTGGATTGGGAGTCAGAGACTCTGGGTTTGAATCCCACCACAGCTACTTTCTGCCTAAGTGGCCTTGGCCCAGTCACTTCTCTTCTCAAGAACCAGCCTCCCCATTTACAAAAAAGGAACTATAACGTAGCTTCCACTCTACTACCCACTTTAATGGTTCCTGTGAGACGTTTGTAAAGTGCCATAGAAATCTAAACACATCCTATAAACATCAGCTACAGCTGTTTTTAAAGGCCATATGTTAATAGCCTCTTCAATTTTTTTCTTTTTCTTTTCCAACCTCTAGGTCCCAATATCAGTCATCCAAGGAATCAATCAAATTACTATTTATTAAGCTCGTACTGTATGCTAGGCACATGCTAGGGCCTGAGGATACATGTACAAAGAGTGAAATAGTCCCCTCTCCCTTAAATTGTAATGGGAGAGCCAATATGGATGTATTTTATATCCAGATCTCTAAATATAAGCATACACACAGCAGAAATACAAAGTCAATACATACAAATATACATTAAGTAATTTGGGGAGAAAGGGCGCTAGCTGTTTTGGGGATCAGTAAGGTTTTATGCAGAAAATGAAGTCTGAGAAGCATCTCCAAGGAGGGAGGGACCCTATGAAGCAGAGGGAAGAAAGGAATGAGGTCCAGGCCCAGAGGATGGCCAAGGCAAAGGCTTGGAGATGGGAGATGCAGTGTCATGAGTGAGGAACAGAGAGGGAGATAGTTTGGTTGGACTTTAGAGCGTGGGAAGAGGAAGAAGCTGGAAAGGTAGGTTGATGTCTTATTTTCTAGGGCTTTAAAAGCTGCCATCCTCTTGGGACTAGGGAGTTGGGTGCTGTCAGGCCCACTCCTGCTGAGCTTGGCTTTGGGGACAGGAGTCTGTTTGATGCTGGTGAATTCTCCCCGGGTCTCCAGACCTACCAGAGCCCCGGTTTTCTCCTGTGTTCATTTTCTTGGGAGGTACTGGGTAGAGGAGGCCCCTGAGCAGAGAAATCCGAGGAGTTGTTTAACAGTACACCTAATCCTTTGTTATTGCTGGGCCCGAGACGGATACAAAATCCCAGCTTCCCCAGTCTTCACATGTAACTCAATTATGTGAATTAACTGAGCCTATACTACAAGCCAATGGGTTCGGAAGCCTTCTACAGTTTCTCCCATTGAGAAGCAAGGAGAGTCCCAAATGCTATGTGTTTGCTTAAGGGTTAGAATGTCCTTCATTGTCTCAGGCTCACTGATAAACTCTTCCTGAGATTTTTGCAGAAGAAATTTCTAAATAAAAATACCAGTTCAAATCCTGCCTCAGACATTTAATAGCTGAGTGACCCTGGCTATGTCACTAAACTTCTGGCCTCACTTTCCTTATGGGTGAAATGAAGTAGATAGAGGAAAGCCCTTATGGCTCAAAATCTGTGGATTCTAGATTGTACAGTCAGTATGGTGTCCAGACATGCACCGGTCCTTGGACCAGGATGGCTAGGAATGGAACTTGGAGAGAGCAAAAAGCAGGAGGTAAGGCAAGGAAGGAAAGGGGATTGGTGCTTCTGCTCTTACCTCTGGGCCCAGCCCAGGTGAAATCTCAGCTGCCCTCCCCTCCCACTCCAGTGCTCCATAATGCCCAGCACCATACCCACTGTAACACTCAGACATTATTCAGAAGACAACCTTAATACAGTGGGAAAATGCAATGGACTGAAGACAGAAGACCTGAATTTGTGTCCTGACACTAGTTTGTGCCACCTTGGGAAAGTCATTCAAATTTTCTGAGCCTTAGTTTTCCTTATCTGTAAAACTGGGATAAGAATACCCACAGTACCAGCCTCCCATGCCTAGTGGGAGGCCCAAACGAGATCATATATTCAAAGAGTTTTCCACTCCTTAAATCCTTCTATAAATGTCAGATGATCAAGGAAGCCATGTCTTGGGGCAACCTTGGTGGAAATAGCTGAGTCCTTGTGCTCATACCTGTAAACACAGCCTTAGCTTAGCTGCTGCTCTCTGTAAAAATGACTCCCAATGGATCACTCCATTTTTTGGTATCTGAGACCAGTGGATTAGGCTGGGACTAGATCTCAGAACCAGGCAGGCAGACATCTGGTTTCTCCTGCGTTTCCACAACAAATATGAGACAAATATTTTTCTTGAAAATTATGCAGTTGACTTAGTGAACACCACTGTGGGCCAGAGGGGGCCTGATATTCATGGATATATGGGAAGGAAGGCCTAGTTCCTCCTCAAAGACCCATGACACTGAGAAATCAGTGCATCAAGTAAGTGGCTTTTTGAAGTTTGCCTATTTGTGTGTTTCTTTTTAAATCACATTCAAATGAAAAGAGCCGCTCATTCTCCAGAAGCTATTGCCAATTAGTCTAGGTCGGGACGCATCTGGGGACAAAGCCCAAGCAGCTAATTGTATCAGCAAAATGTGCGATTTCCCAGAGAAGCCAAGCGGCCCCAATCAGAGGCAGGCATCAACACTTGAGGCCGGTGGGCATCATTGCTGATGAAATGCTGCTGTCACAAGTCAGATTACCAACCCCAAATGACAGCTAGCAGATGTCTCCTCACCCCCAGACCTTGGGCTCAAAGCACGCCTGCAGTCCAGACACATCCCCAGACTCACGCACATGCAGGTGAATGGCTGTGAGATAGGAAAGGCAAAACTTTGCAATCTAGCCAGTAGCCGGTTTTCCAATGTGTAACATCAAATTGCCATGAATTTTCTCTTGCAAGTTGCTAACATTTGATATTTTTGTAGCAATTTTCCATTTGGCCTTTCTGGTCCCTGGCCCTGCCCTAAGACATGAGCAATAAGGACACCGATGATAATGATGGAGAGGATGACAAAGTTAGCTTTTATACAGAATTGTATGATTGCAGAGCACTTTTCATAAATATCCTTTTGATTCCCACTGCCATCTTTGGTCCATAGGTATGATTTACTCTGATTTACAGATGAGGAAACTGAGGCTCAGAAACTTGAAATGACTTGTCCAAGGTCACATAAATTATAAGTGACAGAGTAGGGATTTGAACCTAGAGATCTGAACCTTTGCCTCTGAAACCAGTGTTTTTCTACTCCACCAGTTATGTGTGTGTATTTATATAGATATGAATTGCTTAATATGGCAAGAGTCAAAAATGCTTTATCCTATCATGCTTTATAGGAGTATCTATATCCCTGAAACAGCAATGAGATGAGATGCAAAGAGTCTTGCTTCTTGAAGAGGTCTGAAATCCTACCCCTGAGAGGAGGAAAAGGAAAGAAAAAGGTGAAATGACTCAAATCTGGATTTCTACATGAGAGCATGGAGAAAATCCAATATCCTTGCTTCTTACTGGACCTCACGTATACTTGTGCCAGGAGACAAAAACCATGCCTGGAATGCGCTCTGTCTTTACCCCTACTTCTCTGGGTTCTTTTCTTTATTCAAGTATTAGTTTAGTGCCACACTGTACAGGAAGCCTTACCTAATCCCTTTAGTGTTACTGCATTATCCCTTCTCAAAATTACTTTGCATTTAGCTATCTGTGTATATGTTTATACCTCAAGAGAAAGAGACCTTCTAAAACTGCTGAATTCAAAGTGACTTTTTATATACTGTCTGGAGATAGGCTAAATCTAACAGAAGTTTTAGGCACTGAGTCATGCGTTAGATATTTTAATTGTGCATTGCTTTATTCCTATTATTGATTCTATGCATGAGCATGGAGGAAAACACTTTATACAGATAAACATGCTCTGTCTGCTCCTATTAGGGAAGGGGGTGGGTGGGCAAATTCTGTTATGTGAAGATCATGTGGCCTAGTGAAATATAGAGAGTTCAGAGGAAAGGCAGAGTCTTCAGTAAGTGGGGGCTCGGAGCTAATTCTGATTGAGTAAATAACACCTTAGATGAACAAGATGTCATGGCTACCTACTTAAAGTCACAGCTACCCAGAAAAAGAACACATTCTCTTAGAAACAGAGAGAGTTTGACACTTCCCCCAGAACTTCTCATCAGGAAAGAATGCATAATCACTGTGGTAACCAGAGTCTGATCCTTCCTGCTAAATGGAATTGTTGTTTTCAGCTGTTTCAGCTGTATCTGACTCTTTGTGATGTCATTTAGGGTTTTCTTGGACGAGATACTAAAGTGGTTTGCCATTTCCTTCTTCAGGTCACTTTACAGATGAGGAAACTGAGGCAAACAGGATGAAGTGACTTGCCCAGAGTCACACAGCTAGTAGGTGTCTGAGGCCAGATTTGAACTCAGAAGATGAGTCTTCCTGACTCCAAGTTCCACGCTGTATCCACTGTGCCACCTAGCTGGGTTAGTGGTTGGCAATATCACATGGTCATAAAAATAACAAGACAATGAACTGCAAGAGAACTGAAGACTCCAGTTGCATCAAATATGAAAGTCAAGGAGACTCTCCCAATGACCTGTAGAGATTTTGTTAAGTTTGTCTTTCTGTGTGTGCAAAATAACATCCATGTAGACTCAACTAGTAGCTTATTTTCCCTGTTATGTAGAAACTGAGAGGACCAGAGACCTTTTCATTCTCCAGGTTGTCAAGTTTCTTGAAATAATAGAAATACTTCAAGGAGAAACCACAAAAGAGAAAATATCTAAGGAGGCAGGAGGGAATATTTACCTGTTAAGTTGGAGAGCAGAAGAATGTGAAACAGAACAAAAAAAAGGAGATGGGCCATTGGTGGTGGGTGAAAGGACGTGTTAACATATAGGAAATATACTGTCTTCCTAAGGCATGTATCCAAGATGTGATAGAGAGCCTCATGAGACTTGTTGAATCTAATGATCATTCCCATTTGTAGAAATGGGAACAGAAGAGACCACCAGTTAGAAAGCAATGTTAGAGATAGAGCCAAGATGGCAGAGTAACAGGAATAAGACAGCCATACTGACCCCTAGCTCCTCCAAAGAGATATAAACATACACCACACAGAATCAAATGCTTGACTACTGCCAATCAGGCAGCAATTGTGTGGTTCTACCCCCAGGAACCCAGTGGAAAAGTGGGATTTCAGTTCTAACCTCCCACCCACTCTAAAGCCTACAGTAGAAAAACCAAGGCAGAAATCTCAAACCAGAAGGGAACATGTGATCCTATCACTAATGCTTCTAGGATCAAACACAAAATCCTCTGCTTGGCATTCAAAACCTTTTATAATCTCATCTCCTCTAATTTTTACAGTCTTCTTGTATCTCATTCCCCACAAAGTACTCTTCAGCTTAGTGGTGTTGGTCTTCTTGGTGTTCCATAAACAAACACTCCATCTCTTGGGTCCAGGTATTTCTCTGGCTCTCCTTCATGCCAAGAATGTTCATTCTTCCCCCTCATCTCTGCCTGATGGCTTTCTTGACTCCCTTTAAGTCCCAACTAAAATCTCTTCTACAAAAAGTCTTTCTCAATTCCTAATTCTAGTGCCTTCCCTCTGTTATTTCCTCTATCCTGCATATAGTTTGTTTGTACATATGTTGTGCCCCCCTTAGATTGTGAGCTCTCTGAAGGCAGGGATGGTCTTTTTCATCTCTTTGTATCCCCAGCACTTAACACAGTGCCTGGGACATCATCAGTGCTTAATTAATGTTTATTGGCTCATTGACTGAACCAGCAGAGCATTTCAGCTGTCTGATGGAGACTGAGTCCAGCAGCTTTCTATAGGAACTCCAATAGGGGCATGTTATTCAGACTCAAATCCACGACAGGAACTCACAGAAGTCAGTACAGAAAAGTAGTGATCAGACTTTGCTCTGGATCATGCCACTTTGGGAGCAATGAAAGTTTCCAAGTCCCCAGAGTGAATTGTCACTGAAAGCTGAGAATAATATAACACTTGACATCCTCAAGAAAGCAGCAATAGGGAGAGCCCAGACATTCCCTCCAGCAGTGCACAGAGCTCAACCCTAACTTAAAGTCAGAAGTCAAGAAGTAGAGGAAAAAAACAAAAACCTTCCCAAAAAAAGCTTCTATGGTAATGGGGCATTCAAGATAAAAACCCAGAAGAGGAGAATAACTCCAAAATATCTACAAGCAAAACCCCAAAGAAAAACACTGCTTGGGTACAAGTTGAACTAGAATTACTCAAATAGATGAAGTAACAGATTTGTTTTGTTTTGTTTTAAGTGTTAAAATATGTTTTATAAATGAAATTAGAGTAGTGGTAGAAAAAGTAGAAAAGAAATGACTTAGGGAAGAATTAATTGGAAAAGGAATGAACAGCTTGGCACAAGAGATACAAAGGCTTGCCCAAGCAATACTCTCCCTGAAAATTAGGATATACCAAATAGAAGAAAATGGCTTCATGAAATAATGAGAAATACTGACACAAAGTCAAAAGACTGAAAAAAATTCATAATAAAAACAACTGACCCAGACAACGGGACCAAGAAAAAATAATTTAGGCATCACTTGACTACCTAAAAGTCATGTCCTAAAAAAGAACCTAAACCCATTTTTTCTTCAAGAAAACTAGCCAAACATCTAAGAACCAGAGGGGAGAGTAGAAATAAAAAAGAATCCAAAGATCACTTCCTGAAAGAATCTCCAAAATGAAAGTCCCCAAGGACATAATAGCTAAAATTCAGAGTTTCCAGCTAAAGTAAACTATAAGCAGCCAAAGAGAAAGAATTCAAGTGCCAACCCAGGAGCTACAGTCAGGATCATGTACAATTTATCAGTCACCTGCATAAAGGGATAGAGAGCCTAGAATACAATATTCAAGAAGGCTTTACCACCACATATATAGGTTTAGCACCAAAAATACTTTATCCAGCAAAATGAGAATAATTCTACAGGGGACAAACTAAATCTTTAATGAAATAGAAGACTCAGAGTAAAGATTAAGGATTTTTGCCTTTTTTTTTGTACATAGCCAATGCAGGCATTTGTTGTTTTTCTTTCTTTCTAGGTGGGGCCGGGGCAGAGGAGAGATAGGATGGAAAAGGAATATAAGGTGGATTTTTGCTGATTGGGAAAAAAAATTAATTAAAAAAATGCTAGGTTGAGTACACGCCATCTTGGGGAGGCGGGAGGAGAAGAAGGGGGAGAAAACCTAAAACTCAAAATCTTATAGAAGTGAATGTTAAAGCTAAAATTAAATTAATTTTAAAAATTAATTAAAAAATAAAAATGTGAAGCTTTTAAAGATACAGAGTCATCAAGTCTCAGGGTAAGAAGGCACCTCAGAAGCCAGTTGGTCCAACCTGCCCCAGAACAAGAATTACTGTTATAGAAGGGGGTCACCTAGTCTTTGCTTAGTGACTACAAGTGAGAGGGAAACTACTCCCTCCTGACATTACCCATTCTACTCTTGGACAGGTCTAATTTTTAGAAAATGTTTTCTTCCTAATGCCTAAATTTGCCTCTTTTTTATATCTGTAATGTCTCCTGGTTCAGCCATCTGGAACTAAGCAAAAATAAGTCATTGGTCATTTACGTGGATGTGCTTCACATCCCCCTATGTCTTCTTCTCCAGAATAAAAATCCATCATTCCTCCAAACAGGTCAGTCTTTGCTCTTGGACATGCAAAGACAGCCATTGGAAACTATTGATCATTTCCTTTTGCTCAGCCTTTCTCTCAAATGCTCACATGTACCATGAGTATCATTTGTATGGCTGTCCGGTTAAGACTGTAAATCTGTGCCCTTGTTTAGTGTGGCATGTACTCTACTTCTAACCCAATTTCCCCTCTGTCTGTTCTCTGTGCAAGCTCATTTGGCTTGACAACTATTTAATAAACCCATTTGCTTTTCTTTGACATGAGGCAGAAGTAGTGGGTGTTGAAGAGCCGTGAGGCCCTAGTGGACAATGAAACCCTTTCCCACTCAACACTCTTCCAACTCCACACAGATAAATTGTGGAGAATTGGAAATTAACCCAAGCTATCTTCTTTTCTTGGAGAAACAAAAATCCAGGAGAGCAGCACATGTTAATAAAAAAAAAGTATAAAAAGCAACAGGCACAGTGGAAGAAATCTTATTTCATGGTTTGGGAAAATGAGATGAGGTCAGGGTCGCAGAGTTCTTCCTTCTGCCTCATTTTTTTATTGTTTCAATGAGCATAGAGCATTCTGTAAGGAATACCTGTCTTTGGATGTGTCTTCCTTCAAAAATAAGATGTCTGTATTCAGGACTCAGTGGTGGGTGGAGACAGTGGATGCTTTCTCAAATTAGTGCTAGAAAATATGCAAAGGCTCAGAAAAAAATCCCAAGCTGTGAGCTGCCTACAACAAATCAACGGGGTCAGCCATCTCTTCTCATAGTTCATTCAGTTGGCTGCCATTTCTATATCATTTCTGGGAAAGAAGCAGGAGGAAAGTTAGAGGACTCAGGGTCTGGATTCTACCTTTGGCTTCTGGAATTCCCCCCCCCCCCCTTCAAAGCTCAGCTTCAGTGCCACCTTCTATGTGAGCACAGTGGAGAGAGCTCAGTTTCCTTAATGAAGGGGTTGGATTAACTGACCCCTGAGGTCTCTTCTGGTTCTAGACTTATGACCACCACTCTGCTACCAAAATGCCCTTCTGGAAGCCCAGCTCTGACCATGTCACAGTGCTGCAGCTCAAGGCTCTTCAGTAATCTGGCTTTAGGTTAAGCCAGGAACTCTTTCGTTTGGCACTGATGGCTTTACCCAATCTGCTACTGGCCTCCCTTTCTAGATTTACTTCCTATGATCCCAACCTCACCCCACCTGCAGTCCCACCCACAGTTAGCCGTCCATCTCTCCCTTCCTTCTGCCCTCTGGCCTCACCTCCACCTCTTACAATTCCCAGCTTACTTCAAGGCTCAGCTCAGGGGCAGGACCCTCTTCCCCCTACTCCCAAATACACAAGGTGTTAAGCTTCGATTTCTCCTACAATGAACTTTCCCTTTACTTTGGCATTTACTTATTTGTGGCCAGGTTGTATCCCACCTCAGGAGAATGGAAAGCTCTCCAAGGGCAAGAATGAATTAATTTTGGACTCTGAACCCTCATGACCCAGCCTTGGACCTTGAATATAATGGGTACTGAATAGATGTTTTGGATGAATTTAATCAAATTCAATCAAACCAGGCATTTATTAATCCCCCACTGTGTGCTAGGCACGGTGCTAAGTACAGGGAGTCATAGTATAGCAAAAAAGCACCTCTGCCATCAAGGAGCTCCCATTCCAAGGAGAGAGAAGAGTTGTGAGGAAGCAGATAGCAGATACAGGCATGATAAACAGGCATCTTTGAGGAAAGGACTAGCCAGGAGGGGGGGGAGAACTGGAAAATTGTGGGATTTAAGTTGAGACTTGAGTGAGAACATTCCAGGCACAGGAGATAGTCCACAGGCCATGGAGTTGGGAGATGGGAGTGTGGAGTACAAGGAACTACAAGATGGTGGGCGTCACTGAATCCTGGCATGCCTATAGGCAAGTGAAGTGTGAGACTAGAAAGGGAGGAACTGTCTAGGCTGAAAAGAGCCAAATGCTGGGTTTTATATTCAGAAGGGGAGAATAAATTACAAGTGTTGAATTAAATGAGGTATGTTTTTACTTTCATCTTGGAGTACCACATTGAGAGAACCCAGCCAGGAGAGCTTCTGTCCATCTTCCGCATCTTCCCAAAGGGCTGTAGATTCAGAACTGGAAGAAGGACATCTAATCTAATTATTTTAGTTACAAGGAAATTGAGACCTAGACAATTTAAGTGATTTACCCAAAGTCACACAGGAATTAAATAGCGGAGGCTAGATTTGAACCCAAGGTCTTTAGGCTTCAAATTCTGTATTCTTTCCATTGAGCCATATAGATCTTTGCTGTGAAAGAATACATTTTTTTCTGAGAGAAAAGAAAGAAACCAGATTTAGTCATGGTTCTCCATTGATCACAGCTTAGTAGGCCCAGAAAGAAAGAAAGGGAGAGAGGGTGTGTATCTCTGTCAGTCTGTTCACTCATCAAAGGGAGATGAGCTTCATGAAGGACTTGGAATTCATTCTCCTGACCCAAAGCTCTCTCCTCTGCCAAGAAGGTTAAAACATCATTGGCATGAGAAGTCTGTCTAAAGCATATTTCTCCTTTGTCCGTAGACCAGTTCCCTCTCGCCCTCTCTTATCTACTGGTTCTTCTCAGTCCCAGCTCCTGGCCTCTTTCCTGATGGGAGCAGGAACCCAGACTCTGGCTGAGCTGTGGGCTTAGAGCTCTGCAAGGAGGCCCTGCTGCCTAAGGAGAGGCCAGCCATCCCTCTGTAACCTTCCCCAGCCCCTCTCGTCCCCACCCCACACATTTACTCAGGAGAGCAACAATCCTATCAGACTTTTCAAGAGGTCTCAGTGCTAATTAGAAGCATTATCACTTAGTGAAGGAATAACATGAACCCAGGAAAAAGCTGCTGTTAAGTGTCTTCCCCATCACAGGAGCACAGGGAGGCGAGTGAACTCTCAGATTCGTCCAATCTGCTGAACTGGATAAAAGGGGAGGGGGAGGGGAAGGGGAAGGCTCATGAATTCAAGAGACTGCTACTCTGGCTTAGTGAGTGAGCTTGACAGACCATGGAGAGTCTCATGAGCTAAATTTAAAAGCAAGAAATATGTGTTTGGTTGTAGCAATTTGAAATGAATTAGGTAGCTTCAAAGGAAAGATTACTGCTTCTGGTGTCAGATATCCTAGACTGATATCCTACCTATGATAATTCTACCCTTGTGACCTTGGACACTGGACTTGGAGTCAGGAAGACTTGAGTTTGAATCCTCTTTCAGACACTATGTGACCTTGGACAAGTCCCTTAACTGCTCTGTGCCTCAGTCTCCTCCTTTGTATAATGAGAGGATTTGGACTTGATCACCTCTAGGTTTCCTCCCGGCTCTAAATCTATGATCCTAAATCACTTAACCCTCCATGAATCTCAGTTTCCTCATCTACAAAATGAAGGGGATGGTTCAAATGGTCTGAAGTAATTTCCAATTTTAGATCCTGAGCCCCTTGTGTTTCATATAAGTAACAGGTCACCTATGTAGATCTCAGTTCACCCAAACTCTTTGATCTCATGCAGTTTTTGTCCATGTCCTTCTACAACAGCTCTAGAGAGGTCCTCACCAACACACTGGGTCTCCTTCCAGCCCAGGCCTTCCCCTAGGGTGTAGATACTTGTGTTTCACTCAGGCAATCCACTTACTCTTACTCTACAAAAAGACTCACCTCTTTTTCCTCAATGATTTTTTGGTGCCATTTCTTATGTACAAATCAGCCTTGCGAATGTGCCATGGTCCACTTAGAGCCACCATGCACTCTTGTGTTGATATCATCCTGATCAAACTGCAGATGACAAAGAGTAAAGAGCAATCGCTTACACAGTGGACAACAAATTCGACACCCAAAGACCCCAAAACTCAATAATCTAGGCTGAAGCTAATGAAACAGAGTTCAATCAAATGTAAAGTCAAATTTGGATTCAAAGAATCCATTCCACAAGTGCAATATGAGTAAAATGTGGTTAAATAATGGTTGGTCTTGGGGTTTTACTGGACTACAGGCTTAGTATGAGTCAACAGAATGACAAAGTAGACAAAAAGTAATTTGATTTTGGACTGCATTGAGAGACAGAGAGAGAAAGAGGAAGAAAGAGAGAGAGAGAGAATAAAAGAGGAATAAGAAGCAGCCCCACTCTCCCACTGTATTCTGTCCAGTCAGACCATATATGAAATATTGTTTCCAGTTTTGGAAACCAAGTTTTAAAAACATCAGAAAGCTCAGGAGTGTCTATGGGGGGCAAATAGGATGGCGAAGGACCCTGAATCCCTGCCATGTAAGGATTAATGATAAGATCCTGGGAAAGTTCCTTCTCTTCTGGGGAGAAGAGAAGATAAAGGATGGGACCACTGTGTCCTATGGAGGAAATTAGACTTGTTCTGTTTGGTCCCAGTGGGCAGAACTAAGGACAATTTGTGGAAATTTCAAAGAAGAACACTGAGGCTTGATGTCAGGAAAAACTCATTAATAACCCTAGTTGTTCAAAACTAGAATAGTTGCCTTTAAGTAGTGGTAAAAGTTTCCCATTACTGAAAGTCTTCAAGCAGACATCAGATGACAGATTATCAAGTATGTTATCATGAAGATTCCCATTGGTGATGTGTTGGACTAATTGGTTGCTGAACTACCTTCCTACTCTCAAATTCTGTGATTCTTTCATTCTTTTAGGTTACTCAACCATTTTGATCAGAGATCATGGCACTCTATGATTGGTAGCTATCTAAAATCAATAGGAGAATGTTGTACATTATTCAAGAGAGGCTTTGGTGGAAATAAATTGTTTGGGATCATTGAAAGGGTGGTATAATTTCTCAAATGTGGTCCAGCCTAATCTCCTCCAGTTTGATTCTGGGTGCAATTTAATATCTACATGGAATGAGTATCCAGGAAATTAATATTGGTGGGCTAGCTGGATGATCCACCCACCTAACTGCATGTCATAATTTTGGCAATGTTCATTCTTTACCTATTTGACTTTTCCTACATAGACTCTTTGGTGAATTCTTTTTGACTGATCATGCATTTCATTGAGGAGGCCATGCAACATTCCACAGCAGAAATTGATTAGTATGTTCCATCTATGAACAGAAAGATTTCATATATAAGGAATTCCTTTTCTACATGGACCATGTAGGACACATTCCATAATCATGGTTAATGCCTTTGACAATCCTACAGGCTTCCCTGTCTTATGATTTGATTGACACTGGTAATCAAAAGAGCTGTGAACAAAGTTGTCAATGTAGTTGCAGCTCTCAAGGAGTCTTGCATGATCTTCATGTATATATGGTAGACACCCTATGGGAGGATAGTTTTTAAGGTTTCATTTTGCTTTATTAAATGAATAAATATGTCAATGCCAGGATGGATCAGTGACTTTGTCGATGTTGATGCTCTGACCTTAACCCATAGCTTCTCATCTTGCATAAGTCTTGTTTATGTTCTTCTATAAACCTCCATGTGTATCCAACCAACATGCCAGGAGCCTTCCTCTCATTTTCTTGACGTTATGTCAAGGAAGCTAGTAGAGAACATGGACTCCTGCTTGATTCATCATCCTGTTTTCTTGCCCCACGAGCAGCCCACCTGTTGTTATCTTACATCTCATGAATGACGTCCTTTTCCCTGCTTCTTCTGAGAAATTCATAAATAACATTTTATATTCTACTTATGTCCACCATGTCCATCTCTCCATTGCCTCTTGAGTGACCTTATATTTGAATTCTTTGAAATCTGGAATTCTAGGAGTCACTGAAAGAACCTTAATATTAAATAATCAATATTTAAAAGATCGGCTTTTGTCAGTCAACAAACATTTATTAAGCTCCTACTATTTGCCAGATTTCAGGTAACAGCACTTTCGTCATTTCCAAAAGAAACCTTGCCCACTTTCCTCCTACTGTTCAATTATGGTCCCAGCTCATTGCCTAATTTCTGTATATGGACAATACAATGTTTATTATGTGCTTGGCACATAATAAATAATTAATGAATGCTCTTGTATTCTAATAGGGCCCCCATTAAAAAACATTTGAGTGTCCTCCTTGCTTCTAGAAACTCCTTGAGATCTCATCCCTTGAAGCTCTCAAAATTGTGTCACCTCCAACACAGACTTACTCTGGGTCTACTTGGTGAAATCCACAATCTTTGTTTTCTTGAGTGATATTTTCTTCTTCTCATGTAGCACATCAAAGATAGTGATTTGTTCAGTTGTGTCCTTCTGACCGCATTTGAGGTTTTCTTGGCAAAGATCCTGGAAAGGTTTGCCATTTCTTTCTCCAGCTCATTTTACAGATGAGGAAACTGAGGCAAACAGGGTGAAGTGACTTGCCCAGAGTCACAGAGCAAGTAAATGTCTGAGGCCAGATTTGAACTCATGAAGATGAGTCTCCCTGACTCAAGGTCTGGCACTCTATTCACTGTGCCATCTAGTTGCCCAAGATAGTGATCTTAGGGCCCGAATGTGGTGATAACATCATAACTCATGGAGAAAATGGATGGATACAAATGCTTTCTTTTTCTAATTGACAAATAGAATGGATGACACTAAACAGAATAAATCAAACAAGAATGAAAACAGCAGCACCTTCTAGACAGATCCTTTTCAGGTTCAGTTGTGTAAATGGTGAAGACATGGTCTCCTGTAGAAAATCAGCTGTAAATGCCCATTCATTTCACATATTTGGGGCAGGCTCTCTCTTAATATTTGTAGCTCATTCCACAAATATTTAGAGCCATAAGAAAGTAGGCATGTTAGGTTGGTCTATTCCTATTTACCTTTTTTATGATAATAAAGCTCGTCATCATCTTTTTCCATTCCTTTGGAACCTTCCCATCTTTGAGATGACCTTGAATGTTGGTCCTTAGGTGGCTTCAATAATGTGTGTTTCTAACATGGTTTGCTTCCTTGTGGTCAGTCATTCCTTTATTCTCTTAGGCACCATTCTTAATTCCTAGGTGAACAACAGCTACTAAGATGTTAGAATCCATATACGCTGGTTTTGCCATCATCGATGATAAGAACAAATTGCTATGAGAATTCTGTCGGTTCCATTTTACGTCTCTTTGGTGTCCCACTTCCAGCTTCATCTTTAAATGCTCTTGAGATGATCTGACTTAGTTGGATTAATCAATCAGTAAGTAGTTATTAAAAACTTACTATGAATAAAAATATGCCTCAACACACTGGGGATTTCTTGTCTTCAGTGAGCTTACTTTTTAATGGGAGGGGGACAGTATGAACATGAGTAACATACAGAATTGGTGGAAGTGACCTTACAGGGGAAGACCGAAGTAGCTGAGAGCACTGGGAAAGTTCTTCTGAAGAAGATAGGCTTGGAGCCATGGTGAAGAAGGCCAGGGATTCTAAAAGGAAAGGGTGAGGAAAAAAGAGCTTTTCAGGTATAGGAGACAGGCAGAGCAAAGACACAGAGGTGGGAGATGAAGCATAGTGTGTAGGGAACAAGAGTCTGGCCACTCTGGATGGATTTTAAGGTGCATGGAAGGGAGAAAAGTGTAAAAAAGACTGGAGAGGGATGGAGGGGCCAGGTTGTGAAGAACTTTGAATGCCAAAACGAGTTCAGATTTGATCTTTGAGGTGGTAGGGAGCCACTGGGATATCTTGAGTGAAGGAATAAAGACATAATCAGCCTTATGATTTAGGAAAATCGCTTTGGTAGCAATGAAAAAGGTAGCTTAGGGGAGGAGGAGATTTAAGTCAAAGACGCTAATTAAAGACAATTGCAATGGTCCAGGCAAAAAGAAAAACTTTTTTGGCAATAATGGCAGCAATAATGGAAAGAAGAATCATGTAAGAGACATTTTGAAAGTAAAAATGACAAGTTTGGGCAATGGTCTGGATGGATGGCATACGAAGTGAGGAAGGATGAAGAGCTGATCATCCCAACTCTGAGAACTTAGGAACTTAGTTTACTAGAAGGATGGGAGGGCTCTGCTACCCCTACAGAGGGTGAGTTTGGGAAGAAAGAAACCAGTTTTCTGTGGCTTATTTTTAGAGCAGTTTTGTACAACAATAATGTTCATAGCCTTTAGTCAGTCAATAAACATGTATTAAGAGCTAACTGTATGCTCATATACATGAGGCATTACACAAATGAGATTACATGTGGATGGTGCTTTGCAAACTTTAAAATGTCTATTATGTTTTACTATTACTATGGTTATTGTTAAGCAGAGTCAGAGGAACATGGATCTTGCACCCCAAGGGACATCGAAGGCTGTTTAGTCTGACACCCTCATTTTATAGGTGAGGAATCTGAGGGCCAACATGGAGTCAGCAGCAGAGGTGGAATTTGAACTCAGGTGGTGTTGAAAGGCCAATGGTTAGAAACCCTATTGAACCTAAGTTTTGGAAAGTGATCAACATGAAATATCAATAAAGTTTAAGAACTGGACAGCATATGCCTCATCATTCCTTGTTATCATTGTTCAGTTGTGCATAACTCTCTATAACTCAATTTGGAGTTTTGGTGGTTTGTCATTTCCTTCTCCAGCCCATTTCACAGATGAGGAAACAGAGACAAACAGGGCTAAGTGACTTACTTACACAGCTAGTAAGTGTCCAAGGCTGGACCCAACACTACTTAGCTGCCCATTCATTATTCTTTACTAAGCCTTAATTGAAATGCTCACTGTCTAAAAGGAAGCCATAGGAACTAAGATCAGTTGGAGCTGCTGGCACAATTGCCCCATCACACTCCTGGAAATGCTAGCCCGTCAATGGCTGGTCATCTGTTTTTGTGTCTTAGAATGATGCTCAGAAGATGAAGTTTTGCTAACACCATGTGTGCCATCACATGCTGCCCCTTCACGACATGGAGAAGTGGATCTCCTGCCCCCTCCCCCCAAGGAGGGAATGTAAGCCCGGAGGTGTTCAGTGATTCAACCAGGGTCACACAGAGAGGATATTTCAACAGAGGGACTGAACAAGAGTCTTCCTGACACCTTAGCAGCTAGGATTTTCCCTTTTTCTTATGCAGCTTGACTAATGGTGAATGCCTCAGGCCCGTTTCTTGACCCCTAGAATTGGCCTAAGACATTCTGTGACTTTGTGGAGCCCAGCTACTCCAGCCAGCACTGATGGCCCGGGCTGACATCAGGCCTGTCCAAACCTACCTCATCTGGCGTAACCTAGAAACCAAAGGCACTTTCTTTGGAGATTAACTTAAAAAATGTTGCTTGTTCCTAAAACGAGGTCCTTGGCTTCCTGAGAGATTTCCAAGGGGGGCTAACTGGACATCAGCAAGACCCTTTAATGGTTTTTCCTCCAGTTCTTATCCTAAACCATAACCCTTTAATGATTTCTGCTCCCCCACCCCTTATCCAAAAGCAGCCAGTCTATCTGTAAATGGTAACTATGGAAAATGTGCCTGGGCCACTGGTGTGGGAGATAGGCGAGGCTCCTAAAACATCTCCTCTGGGGCTTATCACCTTTCTCCTGGCTCCATAGCCGGCGGGAGCTCCAGGGCTAGAGGAAGCTGCCTGTCTGTAGGCCTGGACAGGGGCTCATCAACAACTGATAACGTCCTCTGTGAACATACAGACTCTTGGGGGCCAACTGGCCTTTCAAATGCCAGAAAGGTTTGTAGGAAATACCCGGGACGAGACGACCTCCGATGGAGTGGGCTGAACGAGTTCCCAGGATGCCAGGCCACTGGGCAGGACTTCCAGGGAGCTCCCCCACCCCTCGCTGGCAGACACGAATGAGAGTCGACACTTCTATGGGCTTTAAGGCTTCCCATGCACTTTGTGTTGGGGATCTACTTTGAGGCTCCCAAAGACTCTGGGAGCTTGGTGCTACAGGAAGTATAATAGTATCAATTTTCCGGATGAAGAGATTGTGGCTCATAGAGGTAAGTGACTTGCCCAAGGTCTCGCTGCTAATATGTGCCCCCAAAGGGATTTGAATCCTGGGCTTCATGCTGCCAAGTCTGGAGCTCCATCTGCTGTCATTCTGTATCTCAAAAATGCCCCCAGTCACAAGAACAAGAAGATGTTGAATTCTTTTTCAGTCGTGTCTGACTCTGCATGAACCCATTTAGGTTTTCTTGGCAAAGATACTGGAGGGGTTTGCCAGTTCCTTCTCCAGCTCATTTTACAGATGAGGAAACTGAGGCAAACAGAGTTAAGTGACTTGCCCAAGGTCACACAACTAGTAAGTGTCTGAGGCCAGATTTGAAGTCAGGAAAATGAGTCTGCCTGATTCCAAGCCCAGGGCTCTATTCACTGCACAAAAACCAACTGCCTAAAAACAGTAAGAGATTTGCGTTTGCATAGTGCTTTAAGGCTTGCAAAGGTCTTGACATATATTACTTCATTTGATTCTCTCAACAACCCTAGGAAGTAGGTGTAATTATTGTTTCCATTTTAAAAATGCTGAAACTGAGGCTGGGAGAGTTTTTGACTTGCTCAGGTTCACATAGCTAGTGTCAGACAGGATTTGAATTCAGGTCTTCCTGACTTCATGTGGAGCACTTTCTCCACTATGCTTCCCAGCACTGGGTGTGCCACATTTTATTCAGCAGATATCTGGTTGTCTTCTGGGGGGTAATTGTACCCCAGATATACAGCTCTATAGAATTTTATTTACATGTACAATTGCCTGTGAGACAGGGAAAGATTCCTACAAAGAGTTGTCCCAGCGTGAAATGGGCTGCCTCAGGAGATGGTGGGCATTCCCTCCATCAAGTAGAGACTGGATGCCTCCTTGTCAGGTGATGCAGTGGGGAAGATTCCTTTGTGTGCAGCTTCTCCAGTTGGTCAGAGAGTACCCAACTTACAGTGTCGAAATTGTCCTCTCAATTTTTTGGCAGGCCTCAGTATTACCTGAGTGTCAGATAATCCACTGGTGAGGATTCTCCAAATTGGCAAACAAGACCCCAAACGTCTCAAGGCTGCCACACATTGGGGGCAATTTACCCAGTGGACAGTGTTTGGCTGCAAACCTTACCTTGTCACATTTCAGGCACCTCTGCTGAGGGGAGGGGAAAGTAGTGGCTTCTTCCAGCTCACTTTTTGTGGGTGGGCCATGTGGAGGTCTCACAGGGAAGAGGGGTATCAAGGGAAGACAACATTTTTCTGCTGGAGATGAGGGATGCTACACTGAGCTTTTATTAGCACCTATTTTTCACAACCCTTGAAGGTAACGATTCTGAGATTACAAAAAAACATAGCCTAGATAAACAACTGAGAAAGTTCCAGAGGAAAAACATTTTCTGAGCAGGCTGGATTCTGAGGACTTTCTCACTCCCCCCCTCTAAGTTGCCACCACCAAACTGTCCATAAAGTGCTTCTTTCCTCACTGGGTAGACATAGCTTGAGTTTCGAGGCACAGAGCTCCCCTGGGATGCAGGGCATAGAACAAAGGTGTAAGTCACCATAAGAGGTTCATTTTACAGGAAAGCAAACTGACACTCAGAGAGATGAGCTCCTCTCATTCAGTAAAGTCTTATGGGACTCCTGGTGTTACTGGCTTTTTTTCTTCTTCATAGATGATGACATTGAGATGCATGGAAGACATGGGGGTACATTATTTTTAAAAATTATTTATTTGTTTTTAACATTAATTTTTGAGGATACTTTCCATGGAACTGATCACCTGAAAAATCATTTCAATCTATTTCCTTTTTGTCTCAGTATCCCCAGCACCTCAAAGGCAGAATGCCATAATGGAGAGATGGCCGGCCTCAACACTAAGAGCTGGGGTCAGATCTTGCCTCTGCTCCATCCTGCCTGGGTGAGACAGAGCATGTCACATAATCTCTTAGTGCCCTGGGAAACTCCCAAAGACTAGACATTGCAGAGAAGGTGCTGAGCTGGGCTGGTAGACACTGTTTCTTCTCCTAGAAGTTCTTTAATATGTCTGGAATAGCACTTGGTCAAGGGGAGGGAGGTAGCACACAATCCTGTATTGTCTGTCACACAGTAGGTGCATAATAAATGCTTATTGAATGGAGTGTAATTAAATCAAAGAGATATGTCACACTGGTAGGGGGTCTGGCCCACTTGGCCTGTAGATAGCGACTAGAATTTTTTTTAAGGATAAAAATGATTGTATATGAAACTGTAAAATTTACAGGTTTAAATTTTTTAAAAAATTCTTATCAACAATAAATCAACAAAAATTTATTAAGCCCAGGCTTTTCACATAAAAAACAAAAACAGTCCCAGCTCTTAAGGAGCTGAGTGGTAGGGGGAACAGAATATTGTGAACTTAACAGACATGTTCCGTTTGGTCCCAAACAGATGGAACCATGGGCAGAAGCAAAGCTGGAACCAGAACCCAGATCTTGGCACTGCCAGGTCAGGATCACTGCCACTTGGTTAATGCCTTTCTCTACTTCCCACAATACCAGAACAAGGATCCAAAGACCAACGTCAGCCTCCATTGCACCCTTATCTAGGGCTGGTCCAGCCTCCAAGGGGATACCAGCTACCTCATCCACACAGGGTGACATGTTTTCAGCTCTTTTTTCACCTTGAAAGAAATCAGAGGAGATCTATGTGTCCCACTCCAGAGTCAAGTTGTCAGCAGGACGCCTTCAGCAATCAATGGAGAAATAGGCCTGGTCCCTGGCCTGGGACTCAGATAATCTCATAGGAGAGCAAGAAGAAACACAAGAATTCTTTTGAACTTTCCAGACCCTTGGACCTTAACCAAGTGCTTTGGTGGCCAAGCCCTGATGGAAACCATGTGAACAGGTGAAAATTTAAGTGTGAGAGGTGGCCTGGGGCCAGGATCAAGGCAGTTTGAGACCAGACATATGTCAGGGTGTTAGGAAGTGTCAAAGAGAAACCTTTTGTCAATTGGCAGGCTTGATATTTTAAGCCATTTTTTCAACTGTTGTTGTGAAAAGTCGAAGTCTACAGAAACTATCTATTACACTTATGGTTACAGTGGAAAGAGATAGGTCAAGGATTCAGGAAGACCTGACATCTGGACCCAACTCTGCTGTTAACTTGCTAAGTGACCTTGACCAGGTCTCTTGACCTCTATGGACTTCAATTCCCTTTATTGTAGAATGATGTGGTTGAAACTGATGATGACCTTGTCTCTGGTAATAGAATGTAAGCTCCTTGAGAGTAGAGACTATCATTTTTTCTATTTTTAAAACAATTTTTATTCATACTTTATTTTTTATTACCCACATTTCTCAATGTACCCTTCCTCCTAACCCTTCCCAGATAAGTATCCCTTATGACAAAGACTTTTTTAAAGGGGGAAGAGCAACTTAGCAAAGCTAATCAATACATCAGAAAAAATTGACAAATATGTAGTGTTCTGTACCCATAGTCCTTATCTCTGTAAAGGAGGAGAAGTCTTTTTCCTATTTCATTTTTGTCTGTGTATCCCCAGGTCCTAGAAAACTGGAAGACAATAGGAACTTAATAATTGCTTCCTGATTGATTGCTAAGGGCCCCTATGGCTCTAGGACCATATGATTCATTGTAGAAAATAAACTCACTTATAAAAACATTGGAAAGCTTATAGTTATGATGTTCTCAAAGTTGGTTGATGGTTGTGTGGATCAGCTATGATAGACTTAGCTCTTCTCAGTGATACAATGATCCAAGACAATTCCAAAAGACTCATGATGGGAAATGCTGTCCACACACAGAGGAAGACTACGAAGTCTGAATGCAGATTGGAGCAGACTGTTTCCATTATTTTGGGGTTTTGGTTGCCTTTCCTCTTTGTTCTCTTTCTTCTTTCACAACATAACTAATGTGGAAATATGTTTAACATGATTGCACATGTATAACCTACAAAAAAGAAAGTTGGCTGATGATTATTATAACTTAGAAAAACACCTGGAATAATTAAGGTAGCCCCTTTCTTTTATGGTTGTTCAGTTGGACCATGGAACTCCAGGCACTGTCCACAGAGTTTTCTTGGTAAAGATACTAGAGTGGTTCGCCATTTCCTTCTCCAGTGGATCACCTTTTGTTGGAATTTTCTAAGAACTGTCTGTCTCGGGAAACCCTGCATGCCATAACTCATAGCTTCTTTGAGCTACACAAGACCTTCTGTCATGACAAAGCAGTGATCCAGAAGGGGAGCCCCTTTCTCCAGATGTGTTCAGATTAATTTGTTCATTTATTTAGCATCTATTATGTTAAATGAGAGGCAGGTCTGAATTGGATGTAGAACCTAGAAAATGAAGAAGAATGAGGAATAGGACTGTGGGACATCATCTAAGAAATATATGATTGAAAAAGAAGACAGTATGGTCACAAGGCTAGAAAGAAGAATAAACAATGGACAGCCCTTGTGCTGTACTGGGGTCCTCCCAATGTCAAAAGAGATGGAGGAAGGTTACCATCAAGTCATATTTATCTCCACCTTATGGGAAGACACAGAGAAGAGTAACATGGGAAGGGTAGGTATGGATGGGTTGCCCTCTGCCTTGTTAATAATAGTAATGACAACAACAGTAGCATTTATGTAGTACTTTAAGGTCAGCCAAGTGCCTCACAAGTACTATCTCATTTGTTGGAAAGGGTATACACATTGATAACCTCACTGATCTAGTAGTATTTTCCTTATATTCAATGAACTGGAGGTGGGGGAGAGTTGAGAAGGTACAAAGATAAGTGAAGCACAATTATATATATATAATATATATATATATATATTATGCCCTCATGCAGGTTATAGCATAGTATGGAAACAGAGCACTGGCTCTGGAGTCTGAGAATCTGGGTGACTCAATCAATCAATATTTAAGTGCTTATTGTGATAGGCACTGAAGATTACTACCTATGTGACCTACCCAAACCTCAGTTTCCTCATCTCATAAAATGAAGGGTTTGGTTTCTGAGGATCCTATGACATGTTCAGAAATAAAGATTATGAAAATAAGACCATTAGAGAAGCATGAACTAAGTGCTATGAGTCCAGATAATGAATTAGGGACATTCAGGCAACCTTCAAGGCAGTGACCTTTGAATCATGAACTTTCGGTGCTCTAGAAAAGGCAGGGAAGCCTCACATTGCCACATTAGAGCTGAAAGACTCTTTCCTTAGAGATCATTTCATCCAAACCCTTCATTTGGAGATAAAGAAACTGAGACATTTTCATTTTTCCAAAAAAATAATAATCCATTTCCTTTTGAGAAGAGGGATATCATGAATTCTTCCTCCCAGAAGATGGTAGAATCCAGTCTTGTCGGAGATGAGCAGAGATCATCAAAACACCAGCAGGTTCATCCCATTCCACTTGTTTGTTGTACCCTTCCCAGTCTCATCTACAAATGATCTTGGGATGATGGATCAGCTAACAAGACTACGTGCCTTCCTTCAACCATCATCCGACAAGACTGGAGTTGATTCATTTAAAAAGATCCTGATAACTGCTTAGATGTTGCTACCGACACTCTCCTGGTTTCCAACTTTGGCAAAATACCAAAGGAGACAGGTCAGCAGTGAATGTGAACCATGAGGAACAGAGAAAGAGGGTTGAAGCAAGCCACCAACTGTTGTTGAGCATAGAGAAGGAGCGGTTGGAATTTTGCACATGGTAGCCTGGCCCACATAGCCAGTGATGTCTACTATTCCAGAAGATAAAGTGAAGGAGGGGACTGGAGGAACAGAGGAGACCTTACAGAATCCCAAAACTTTATATTTTAGTCTTGACTTGGACATTATCATTAGAATCATTAGTAAGTCACTTTTTTAATCCAGGCTTCAGTTTCCCCACCTGTAAAATGAAGCAGATTGGTCTAGACCAGTGGTGTCAAACTCAAATAAAAATAGGGTCACTAAACCATACATAAGAATCCCTGTGGACCAATACTGACTTAAAAAATTAACGTTACTCATGGTCTATTATATCTTCATTGTTTATTGTTAAATATTTCCAAATTACATTTTAATCTGGTTGGGGTAGCACTTTGGAGCTTGTGGGTCACATGCCACCACATGTTTGCCTCTTCTGGACTAGTTAGCACTTTCTAAGCTCCCTTCCCAGACACAAATTCAATAAGTCCATGATATGATTCACCTTGTCCTTTTTCAAAACAACTGAAGGTAAGTTTCAATTCTTCAAATGGTCTGGGGCAGCGGTTCTCAACCTGTGGGTCGCAACTCTTTCACAGGGGTCGCCTAAGACCATCAGAAAACACATATTTCTGATGGCCTTAGGAACTAAGACACTGCCCTTCTATCTGTCTCCAGGTGGGTCTGCCCACATGCAGATATGCACACATACAAGTATTAAAGGGTTGTAGCATTAGGAAGGTTGAGAACCACTGATCTGGGGCCTTTACCTTCTTCCCTCTGAAGCCTCTTACCTCAAAGCAGAAAAGTGATCCTCATAAAATGACCCATATAAAATTAGGGAGATTTTTCTAGATTCTCCATTTCATGATCATTATGTGTACACATTAAACTCCTTAACTCTTGGTGCAGAAGCGTCCAGCTGTCAGAAAGGTTATTGTAAAAAACTAAAAACAAACACTTCCCCCTCCCCTGCTACCCTTCCCCACACAGAATTGTGGTTCTGATAAAATACATTCACCCTCTTGAAAAGAGTGGAAGGACAGAGAACATCTGAGTTCTTCACTATTTGTCATATGCACTTTCTCCCTTTTCTGATGTTTATTTGATTGAATATGAAATCAAAACTGATTCCCCATTACTTCCCTTCACTCTCCCACTGAATAGGGTAGATTATTGCTCACTCTGCATCTCTCATCTTTGTACCTTTGACCATGCGGGCCCTGATACTTGGTGTAACCTCCCTTCTCAGGTCTGTCTCTTAAAATTCCTCATTTTCTTCAAGGTTCAGCTTAGGTGCCCTACCATGGGCCTTTCCTGATCGTAACTCCTTTCCCACCACTTGCTGCCCTCAATCCCCAAAATAATTTGTATTTACTTTTTATGAATTTTGCATTGATTTCTCTGTAAATCCCTTGTTTCCCCCCAATAGAATGTAAGCTCTCTAAAGGCCAAAATTGTTTTCTTTTTGGCTTTCTGTCACCAGCACCTAGCACCACTGCCTGTCACAAAGAAGGTGATTGATAAATGTTAATTGAGTTAAATGCTTGTGAACTGACTGGACTACCTCCAGGAACATCATGTCTTAGGTTTGGAATGGAAATGTATTTAAAACAATTTTTACTTTGAAGAGCATCCTTATGTACTTCTCACGACCTTTTAAAAATTGATCTGTGCCTCTGTTTAAAAACAAGCAAACAAACCAATCTTCCCAAGTAAACAAAATTTAATAACAAAAAATAAGCCCTGAAAAGTAAAGCCCTAAGAACACAGGTACATGAATCAGCAAAATAAATTCCCATGTAAGTTGTATCCAGAAACACAGATTTCTTTTGATATTTTAAGTTCTCTGTAAGGAGAGGAGCAGTATCATTATCTTGATCAGAATTCTACAATCTTTCAAAATTGTTTTTTTTCTAAAGTCTCGGTATCATTGAGAAATCATTCTCCTGGTTCTACTTGCTTCACTCTGCATCAGTTCATAAAGGTCCTCCAAGCTTCTTTTGAAACTGTCCATTTCAGCACATTAATTTATAGTAATTTGTTTAGCTCTTCTCCAAAAGGGGGATGATCCCTTGGTTTCCAATTTTTGGCTCCCACAAAAAATTACTATATTTTTGTCTGCATAGATCCTTTTCCTCTTTTTTTTATTTCTTTGGGATACAGGCCTAGTAATTAGTATATCATGGTATATCCCTAGTATGTCTTTGGGATATAGACTAGAAGTCTAGTAGGTGGTATAGATAGGTGAAAGAGTATTCACAGTTTGATAACTTTGGGGGCATGGTCCCAAACAATTCAGAATGGCTGAACTAATTCACAGCTCCAACATCAGTGAGAGGAGGAATGAATGGCTCATTATCTGCTTTCTGGGGTCATGGCAAAAATAAAACAGACTTTGAGAGGGGAAATTTATCCTAATGATCCTTCGACTGCTGAGAGTAAATAGTGTTTCCTTGAGAGTTTTGCCGTCTTTAAGGCTGCTGTAATCTTTCTGGAGAAGGGGAGTTATATATTTTCTGCAATTTGATTTTGTTTTTACAAATAGAGCTTTAGAAGTGGGGGAAATGAGGATTCCACTTGGGAGGAATGTGAAGCAATGGTAAGACCCAGGAAGCTGAATGAGATAGTCACACAGAAAGAGTTGGAGGCTAGCTTGGCAGAGCTTTGATAAAGAGCTTAATAGGGTTTGTATGAGGGATGGTAATTGGAGGCAGACAGAGGAGGAGAGGATAACCCCAGAGAGGTGGGGAGGGGAGGATGCCTTGGGAGGCTTCACATTCATGAAAACCATGTGGCATCATGGATGTTGATTGACCAAACAGTTTGGGGAATCTCAAGAGGGGAAGATAGACCCGTGAAATAGCACCCAGAGAAGACTGTTACTGTATCGTTTTTGAAGAATGCTCCTTTATAATTACGTTTCCAAAAACCTCCCAAGCATTCTTATCACTTGTCTTGAGCAGGAGTGCCTTGCAAATGTTTCCATGAGCCATGTTTATGAAGTTGGAGGACAGGAGTGGGGAGTATTTATGATAAGAAATTATCATCTCGGATCCTGACTGATTTAAAAAAAAAACTGTATCAGGAGGTTCTTGCTTTAGAACAGCTCTCCAGATGAAGTTGTGTTGGCTTACAGGGAGACAGCAGCATGGTGCATTGGGGGGGGGGGGAGTTTGGAGATGGAGAGCGCTTGGGATTTGGAGTCAAAGGCATTTGGCTCTAATCCCACCTGTGGGACTTTGGCCGAGTTATTTGAGTTTTAGGTGACTGCTCTGTAACAACAAAAGGCAGGGAGGTAGAGTGGAGTGTGACTAGGGCCTTGAAGCTATAAATGAATATTTTCTGGGAGCTGACTATAACAACCTCTTGCAAGTTACCTCAAGATTCTATGGGGCTCAGTATAGAGAGTGCTGGGCCTGGAGTCAGGAAGATTAGAGTTCCAATCCAGCTTGGAGGCTTCTTAGCTCTATGACCTTGGGCAAGTCACATAACCTCTGTCTGCCTTAGTTTTCTCAATTGAGGGTCATAATAGCTTCTTCCTCCCAGGGTTATTGTGAAGTTCAAATGAGAAAATATTTGTAAAGTACTTAGCAAAGTGCCTGGCATACAGTGAGCATTTAACAAATTCTTATTCCCTCCCCTTTCCCTTTCTTTAAGCCTTAGTTTCCTCATTTGGGAAATGATAGGGTTGAATTGGGTATTGTCTAAGACCTCTTATATATGATCTATGTATATGATCAACTTGCTGTTGACCAGGAATTGTTTAGTCTCTCCTCTCCTGCATCCTAAACAACTATCAACCACCCTCTCTGTGCCTCACTTGCCCATCTGTTCAAGGGGCTGGTAATAGTAGATTATAGTAATTCACTACTATATTACACTTTTAAGACTTGCAAAGCACTTTACAAGCTTTGTTTGTTTTTCAAATTTGTAATAACACTGTGAAGCACGTGCTAATATCATTTCCCTTTCACAGATGAGGAAACTGAGACTAGAAGAGGTTAAGTGACTTGTCCAAGGTCACACAGAGAATAAATGTATGACTCGGCATTTGAATTCATGTCTCTCTGTCTCAGAGTCCCTTAAACGATCTACTACACGACTCTGCCTTTCTGTTGAGTGGGAAGAGCATGGGAAGGCCTGGAATGTTAAACCAACACATGTAAGAGTTGTGCTATGACCAGGAGGGAGTCCTTAGAGACATGAAGGGGATAGTGGTGTAATCCAAGGGGTCACTCGACATCAATGCAATGTCCTTGAGTAAGCTCTAGAAAGCTGAGGCATTTTCTGTTGGGATGACAATGGTCAGGCTAGTGGTAACCCAGCCTCACAGTTGACTGACCACTCCTCCTTGACCTTTCCTTCCTCAATAACCTTTCCTTGACAAACCCTGGTTTCATTGAACTCTGAGTCTCCCTCTGCCTTCAGCAGAGGGGAGATTAGGCACAGGTCTGCTAATTACTATTTAAGTGCTCACTAATGTCGTAATGGGTTTGTCGATTAAAATCGAGTTAACAGTGGATTCAAAGTTTTCACAGTCTCAGAAGGAAAGAAAAAAGGGCTGTGTCTGGGCTGATACAATTTCTTGAGAGGATTAAAGGAGGAATAAAATCAGCTGCCTGATCTTTGCTGCCGTGCCACTGGGACACCAGCAAGGAGAGAGGCAGAACTGGAAAGGTTCCAGGTACATTTTTAGAAGCAACTGAGCAGCAGAAAAGTGAGAGCCAAGAGAAGTGCCAGGGGACATGAGGTCTGGTGGGTCTCTGCTTGGAGCTTTATTGCTAATCTGTGGTGGCGGTGTGTTGTGTCCAACTCTTTGTGACCCCATTTGAGGTTTTCTTGGCAAAGATAGTGGTTTGTCATTTCCTTCTGCAATTCATTTTACAGATGGGGAAATTGAGGCAAACAGGATTAAGTGACTTGTCCAAGATCGCACAGCTGCTAAGTGGCTGAGGCCAGATTGGAACTCATGAAGGTAAGTCTTCCTGATGGCAGTCGTGGTACTCTATTTACTGCACCACCTAGCTACCCTTCCTGGCACATAGTAATATTGTTGACTGATAGACTGATTCGATGTGTCAGACACTGGGGATGAAAAAAAAGAAGTAATCTTTGCTCTCAAGGACCTTATATTCTAATAGAATAATCATTGTAGCATCTGGTGGTACCCCTCAGCTCTCCAGATGGAACTCCCAAATAATGGCAATCTCAGGTTCAAGGTATTTTGTGCTCTGTACCTCTTAAACTATAGTTCAGAAGCCCCTACTTGTGTGTTTACATTTAATAGTCAGCCAGAGGACACAACTGACTCAAATCAAAGGCATTTAAATAAAATGCCATGGTAAGAAAAACAACAATAATACATCTTCCCCCACAAATCTGGGGCACACTCTCCCTCAAATCCACCTAGAATTTGTGGGGAGAGTAGACACACATAAATGATACAAATGGAGAGATGTACACCATGTAGGGTTGGATGGCCAAGACAGGTTTGTGAGGATAGGCAGCTTACTCTTCTGATGCTGTAGGGCCACTCATGTCTTTGTGCTTCTCCACTGACCTTAACCTCATAGTCTGTTGGACACTTCTCCTTTGGTTGCTGCCAGATGCTGCTTGGCTGAGGTTTCCACTGACTCCAGTTTCTGGCTCAGCTGAAGTCCTTGGCTGGGTCTTGTTATGTTCTTTTAGAAGAAGTCAGTACCTCTGTCCCAGAACCAGCAGAACTCATCCCTGTTTAGTTCCTTCAGAGTCTTGACTCTGAGTCCTCTCCTTTCCTGGGATACAAATACAAAGGGGAAAAAACCAATTTCAAGTCCCAAGGAGGTCACATCTAATGGATATTAGAATAGGGGGTCAAGATTTAAGGGTATTTAAGGGTAGTAGCATAGCTGGAAATTCTTCATCAAGTCCACTGTGACTTTGGGAAAGTCCCTTTCCCTGTCTGGGGCTGAGTTTCCTCCTCGGTAAGAGGAGAAGGCTAGACAAAATGATGTCTCACGACCCTCCCAGTACTAGTAGTCTGTGACACTGGGACTCGGTCACTTATATTGCAAGTCAATTTTACTTTGTCTCTTGCAATTAGCTCTGATCTTCCTGTGTCCTTGGTCTTCTTTGAGAATGAAGGACAGACAACAATCTGATAGATTTCCAAAAGGCCATCTATCTGTGTCCCATATGAATTACATATTATATATTATGTGTATGATATATACAATGCTATATGTGTGTATACATGTATATACACACATATTATATATAATATATATGCATATATACACATGTGTGTGTTTCTATATACTAATTCAATATAAAAAAGAAATAACATTCTGCCTGGTGAATATAAGATATGCCAGCTCCATTGACAATAAACCTTTTTTCTCAGATGGACATTAGAGCTATAAGCTTTGACAGAGAAGGGGTAGAACACCACAAAACAACGTTGACTTCAAATGGTGTTATGCTGTGTTAACCAACGGCATGGAGCGGAGCCCTGCTGGCAGCCCCCAGAGGTGAGCCCAAGGGGTTCATGCAGTAGCCCCAAGATCCTGAGAGATGTGAATGACCTTATTCATTCGTTGCTACCTGGGTTGTGTTTTATATTTGGATCTGACCCATGGGTTGCCTGGCTTTTGCTTTAAAGGAATGGAAACCATATACAAAGAAGCTCACTCACCTCCTGCATGTTTATTTTTGGTTGGATTCGGTTTGTTTGAGATTGGATGATAGAAGAGAAACATAGACTAGCCATCAGTCCCAACTGCAATCTTGTTGGGCTGCAGCTCTGCCCAGGTTCCCTTTGGCTGGAGGAGAGGGCAATGGGGATGATTCCAGCCTCTGATGTGCCTGTGGGTGAAAGCTGGGCAGAGTCTGATTTAGTGCCTCTCTTGTGTTTTCTTTCATCTTTGGTGAAGATGAAGAGAAAAAGCTATCTAAGGTGATACACTCTTACCTGCAGGGGGAGAAAAGAGTCATTGGTTTAGAGCCACAGGGAACCTTGGTGATCATCTAGTGTGTAACAGCACTACACCATCCCCTCCCCACTCCATTTTTACATATGAGGAAAATGAGGCAGGCCTATGGAAGTTTATCTAAAGTCACACTAGGAAGTAGCAGGCAGAATCTGAACTCAGATCTTCTGATTGCAGAGCTAGAACTCTTTCCATTATACATTTAGTATCTTCCTTTTCAAATGACCTTTCTGAATGACCATTCCTGTTCTGATCACAAGATCCAAAGTTAGCAGACTAGAAAATGCTCCAAGTACTGTTCACACATTTTACAGGGAACAAGCTTATCCCTTCTGTTAATGAGTGGAAGCACCTACCTCTAATATTTGTGTGGCAAAGTGCTGTCAACTTCCCCAAATTCTCCTTCTTTTATGGGTCAGAATCCTTTTCAAACCATAGTTCGCGAGTCCCTACTTCTGTGTTTTAGTTGTCCAACTTGTCAGAAGACAAATTAAATTCATAACAAAGGAATATTAATCAAATACCAATGTAAATAAATAATCATATAGCATCCTCACACATACACATACACACATACACAAGCACACACGGGCATACAACTTGAGTTCACTTTGACACAAACCCAAGTTAATTTAGTGCAAAGAATCCACTTTTATAGCAATGGCATGCAAGGTAATGTTTATGCTTGGAGAATTCACATGCCATGGCATCTATGTGAGGTTATGCACACAACAAGAATATACATGATCAGGACCTATTTGTAAAGATCTCTGTTGACTGATACCACCAAGGTGCTATTATTTTCTGCTCTAAACATTGTGCTAATAATAGCACCTATCTCCCAAGGTGGTTGTAAGGATCAAATGATATAATATTTATGAAGTGCTTTGCAAACCTTAATGGGCTATGTTAATAATGCTAGCTGTTGCATGGCTTTCTGCCAGACTCTCTCCTCATGAAGCTTTGGTCTTTGTTTGCTGCTCTCCACCTGGCATTGTTCACCACTGCTCTCTGCCAGGCTTTGCTTTCCACTCTAGTTAGTTGATAACTTAACTAGACCAATTTTAGAAGAGGAAATCAGGTTTTTAATGAACTGCCTTGTAAAGAAAAAAAGTAACCAGACTACACAGATACACAATTGAATTTTTCTTAGACCTTCAAAACAAATCATTCCTTCTACACAATTTCTAAACATACTAATAAATGTTGTGTTAGCCATTTATTCTTAGAAGGCACACGTGGTGTTCATTCCAAAACTTGGTAAAGACAGTTTTGAAATAGAGAATTATCAATCAATCTCATTATTTAAAACAGAATCAAAATAACAAATTGTAACAAAATAAAATATGGAAATATGTCAAAAATTAATTTTTCACAGCAAGTTAAATTTGAAGATGCTTCAATATTAGGAAACTATGAATGGAATAACGTGGTACTTAACAAAAAAGCTAATGGAGACAATGCCTCAAGCAAGATAGTAATAAATTCAACAAGCATTTCAAGAAAAAATCAAACATTTAAGAGCCTGCTACATACAAAGTATTGTCCTAGGCTCTCAGGATAAAATTAATTTTTAAAATTTCATTAAATATTTCCCAATTTCATGTAAAAAAATTTAACAATCATTTAAAAGTTTTCTGAGTTCCAAATTCTCTCCCTCCCTGTCACTACTTTCCCCTCCTTGAGAAGGCAAGCAATTTGATATCAATTATACATATGGACTCATGCAAAACATATTTCCATATTAGCCATGTTGCAAAACATGGACAGGAAAAAAAACAAGAAAAATGAAGGTTAAAAAAAAGTATGCTTCAATCTGCATTCAGAGTTTATCAGTTCTCTCTCTGGAGGTGGATAGCATTTTTCATCATGGGTTCTTTGGAATTGTCTTGGGTCATCGTTTTGATCAGGGTAGCTAAATCTTTCACAGTTTATCACCCTTACAATATCACTCACTGTATACAATGTTCTCCTGGTTTTGCTCACTTCACTTTGCATGAGGTCGTGTAAGTCTTCCCATTTTTTTCTGAACCAATCTTGCTTGATATTTCTTATAGCACAAGAGTATTCAATCACAATGATATATCACAACTTGTTGGCATTCTGGAGATAAGCTTTTTAAAAAAAGGAAACAGTATCTGCCTTCAAGGACCTTACAAATTTACTGGGGAGATATGATGTGTAAACAACTAGATGACTAACAAGTCTATTCAAGGTAAGGGACTAGGGAGTGGACTTACAGTGAATGCCCATCGAGAAACTTCCTTTATTGATGCAAGTCAGCACGTCTGGGCACAATTTAGAGTCCTCAATGGTTTCCTAGAACACTGGGAGGTTAGGGACTTACCCAGGGTCCCACAACCAGTCTGTGTGTGAGGCCAGACTTGAATGTGGTTCTTCCTAGCTCTGGAGCTAGCGTTCTATCCACTACCCCATATTGCCCCTTCTATAAAAAGTATAATACAAAGGAATTCCAAGAGGAAGGAAGTGACAGTAAGATGGGGTGAGGAGAGAAATCAGTGAAAGTCTTGTGTAGGAATTGCAGAAGCTAGGGATCCTTCAGGGAGGAGGTGAGGAAGAAGAGCATTTTAGATGTGGAGAACCATTGGTACAAAGCCAAGCAGGCAAGAGATGGAATGCCATTTACAGAGATACAAGATGAACCTTATCCACATTTTACATATACTACTAATTACTAAGAAAATGATTGAAAAAGGAAAGCCATTTGCAAAATAGAAAGTTTTCTTGTCAATAAAATTTTGGATATTAACTCACTGAGACACAAATGAGACCTTTGTAAAGGTAACTTCAAAAATGTTGTGACAGAAGATCAGCTGGAGCAATGTCCTTTGACATGGCTTCTATGACCAATTAGACTTAAAATGTCAATATTTCCCCAATTAATTAATATATCTAGAACAATACCAATCAAACTGTCAATAAATTACTATGTGAAACCGGATAAAATGTACTTTATGAGGAAAAGCAAATGGAGAAGACTATTAAGGGAAACTACAGAAAAACAAGTAGGTGAAGGTGGCCTTGTCCTATCAGACTTCAGAACTGATTATAAAGCAGTTATTAGCCAGACTATCATATCCTGGGCCAAAAGGAAAAAAAAAAGATGAGACAATGAAACAACATGGATTTCAGAAGTAGATGAATAAATAAAAAGAAATTAAGGCATAAGTAAGACTGTGTTTTAGGAACTTTGGGATATTAAACATTAGGGAAAGAAATTATTAGAAATTACTTTATTATAAAAAAACTAGATTACATTTTAATTTAGTTCAAAGAACTATTTAATGATACTGATGATGGTGACCATGATGATGATGACAGTGTTGATGGTACTGGTGACAATGATGATGAAGATGGTGGTGGTGGTGATGCTGATGATGACAGCTAGCATTTCTGTAAATAAATCACTACCACTTTAAGGTTTGCCAAGTGCTTTACAAATGTGACCTGTCTTGACTGGCTATTCCCCTAGTCCTCTCAACTCACCATACCCTTTTTCTCCAGAGGCCTCTTTCCACTGGGCCCTGTTAACTGCATTTCTCATTAATTCAGTTGACCATAAGCACTCTGAGAGTAGACACTGTTCTGATTTTGTCTTCATCACTCCAACACCTGCACAGTGCCTGGCACAAAGTATCTACTTAAAAGCTGGTTGAATAGAATTAAATTTAGGTGATCCTGTAGTGGACAGGAATCAAGCAAAGGAACCAGTGAAACTGGAGACAGAAGACCAGTTAAAAAACTACTGTAATAACCCATGGAGGTATGAGTTGAAAAGGACCCTGAATGAGGCAGGCAGTAGTATATATATAACATATAATATATAATACATAACATATAATAATATCTATAATAGAGAAGACTAGACATGTAAGAGATATTTCAAAGGAGGAAATGAGGACTTTATGACAGATTGGACCTGAGGGATTAAATGGAGACATTGTCATGTCAGCTCCTTTGTCACCAGCAGGTACCCCTTCTATATTGGAATTACCTTCCTTCCTACCTAACAAAGAGTCTCAGTGATAAGTACAACATCCATGAAGAAAAGCTAAAAGGTTGAAATGACTGGATCAAACACAATGGTCAATTAAAGTTTAAATTAAATCAAACAATTAAAATTAAAATTTCTCTCTCTTTTTGGGGGGAGGAGGAGGAGAAATCTAGGATGTCATAAGGAGAAACTCCCTCCACCAATGTGATCAATAAGTCATTTACAGAAAAGAATTTCCTTGGGAACCTGTCCACTGTCACACAGTAACGTGTCAGAGACAGAACCTGAACCCAGGTCTTTCTGATTTCAAGGCTGGTGCTTCTCCCCTTTCTGTTAATAATCAGGAAACCACAAGCATAGAAAGTGACATGCACCATCATCTACAGTTACTCCATCAAGTGGTTTTGCCAAGCCATTTTCATGAAATGTTCCTTTTGGGGGTATTTGGTTTGTTCGTTTTTAGGGGCCATAGGGAGCTTGCTGGGACATATCTGCTATGTCAAGTCTCATGACCATTGATCATCATATGTAAGCATCTGTTGAAGAAACACCTGGAGGCAGCCTGACTCTCCTACCAGGAGAGGGACCAAGGGTCACTTGATGAATTATTTTTTGGCCTCCACTAAGCGGTAAGCATCGTGCTAGGCACTAGGGATTCTGATTCAATGAGTAAAATAATTCCTGTGGACAAGAAGCTTACAGTGGAAGAGACAAAATGGGTCCCCCAGGGCATCAGACAAGGTTGATCCCACTGACAGCGTAAGGATAAATGGAATGTTCCCATTACTAAAATCAATTCAGGCTTTGTTTCCACCATCCCTGCTCCACTCCTCTCTCTCCTTTCTTTAAAGTGGGGTCCAAAAAGATCCAAGAGTCAAATCTCAGAAAAGGCCATTTTATAAAGGCCACACATGGGGAGCTACATGGACTTTTAGAATTGAATTCATCGTTTTCAAAAATGGAAACGAATGTGATTTATTGAAGAATAATTCTTCATTAAAAAGTGGGATTCTGCAGAGTAATTTCATCTTTCAGTACTCAACTGGAAAAATGATGGTATCTTTCTACCATCCCTGATATAGCTTACTTTCGGCCAAGTCTATTTGGCTCTGGGAACAGCCAAGATTTCTCCTCTGGTTTGGCTCAGAGAGCAGGAGAAGGGCCCTTAAAACCTCATTTGTTTAAATTTATTTTTCCTGAATAGATGAAGGAAGAGTCTGCCAGAGACTGGGGCTAAGAGAGGCAGAAGAAAGGTGAGAGATCTTTGTATTCCAATTCTCAGTAGAATGTAAGGTCTTTGAGGGCAGAAAATATTTTCACTTTTGTCTTTTAATGCAAATACTCATTGAATTGGATTCAATGGAACTGAACTGAATTCCCAGGTCCTCTCCAAAGCTTTTCATTTGTGTTCAGATGACCACATGACTTGGAGGCCCTGGGACACTTGGGAGGACTTTTTACCACTTTGGTTAATTGACCCACCTAGGAAATCTGGGAACCTCTCCCGATACAAGTACATGGTTTGAGAAGTTCAAACAAGAAAGGTTTTACTTACAGGTGAAATAAAAGTCAAATCAAATAGAAGCCAATCCTGAGCTCACGGAAAGAAACAAAGTTTGGAGGGCAGCCCTTCCCCAAGGGAGTTGGGGTCAGTCCCTGCGTTGCGGACTTGGTGTTGCTCCTCAGCACCCTGTCCTGCTTCCTTCTCTAACCTTCCATGCCTCCTCCAAGGCAGGGTCATGCTAGACCTGCTATCACTCCTGGCCACAGGTCATTTATTCAGTGCAGTGTAATTCAATTTAATTCAAGAAGCATTTATGAGGTGTTTACTCTGTCCCAGATATTAAGCCAGGCACTTTAGAAACAAAGGTGAACAAATCTTCCAGTCAAGGCTCAGCTCTCCAGTTCTATCTCACTGGAAATTTGGACTCTGCTGCCCACAACTACGTCAGTGAGCGTTTTGCCTTATCTTGCCAGGAGTCAAGCCTCACATCCAGGCCAACATCCTTGGCTTTCCCTGACTCTCCCTCTCTATTCCCCCTTATGTACTTTTGTCTTCCATTGGAATATAAGCTCCTTGAGGACAGGTCTGTTTTGTCGTATTTGTTTTCCCCAGCCCTTTGCCCAGTGCCTGGCAAAGCAAGGCAAGCCCTTAATAAATGTTATCTGTCTCTCTATCCATTCTGGGTAAGGGGAATTAAAGCTACCAAAAGGAGGAGAGCATCTCCTTCTCTCAAGCCCTGTCCTTGGTAAAGGACATAGATTTAGATTGCAGAAGGGACCCCAGAGGGTATGTAGTCCAAACCTTCATCTTATAGATGGAGAACCCAAGATCCCAAAGTAGTGAGTGCCCAGGGTTCGACAGGTAGAAAGTGACAGAGATAGGTGCTTCCACTCATTAACAGAAGGGATAAGCTTGTTCCCTGTAAAATGTGTGAACAGTGCTTGGAGCATCCCTTTCATTTTCTAATCTGCTAACTTTGGATCTTGTGATCAGAACAGGAATGGTCATTCAGAAAGGTCATTTGAAAAGGAAGATACTAAATGTATAATGGAAAGAGTTCTAGCTCTGCAATCAGAAGATCTGAGTTCAGATTCTGCCTGCTGCTTCCTAGTGTGACTTTAGATAAACTTCCATAGGCCTGCCTCATTTTCCTCATATGTAAAAATGGAGTGGGGAGGGGGTGGTGTGGTGCTGTTACACACTAGATGATCACCAAGGTTCCCTGTGGCTCTAAACCAATGACTCTTTTCTCCCCCTGCAGGTAAGAGTGTATCACCTTAGATAGCTTTTTCTCTTCATCTTCACCAAAGATGAAAGAAAACACAAGAGAGGCACTAAATCAGACTCTGCCCAGCTTTCACCCACAGGCACATCAGAGGTTGGAATCATCCCCATTGCCCTCTCCTCCAGCCAAAGGGAACCTGGGCAGAGCTGCAGCCCAACAAGATTGCAGTTGGGACTGATGGCTAGTCTATGTTTCTCTTCTATCATCCAATCTCAAACAAACCGAATCCAACCAAAAATAAACATGCAACCTGTGTTGCCTCTAAGGTAGTGGTTCTTGACCTTGCTAAGGTCAAGACCTTTTAATACAGTTCCTCATGTTGTGGTGACCCCCAACCATAAAATTATTTTCGTTGCTACTTCATAAGTATAATTTTGCTACTGTAATGAATTGTAATGTAAATATCTGATATGCAGGATGTATTTAAATTGAACATAACTCACAGGTTGAGAACCGCTGCTCTAAGGAATGAAATGGGGTGGGACCCCTCACTGGGAGAAGCTGCTGCTGCAGACACACCTTACTTCATCGGTCAAATTTCCTGCTTCTTCAATTCATCCCTCACCAGAGGAGAAGGATGTTGAAAATCAGAATATTCTTCCCCATGCCAATAGTTTCAGTTTATGCTTTTCAAGCAAGGAATTTATTTTTAAACTCCACATCTGTGCCCCCCAAACACCCCAACGTTCCAATCACTTGCCTAGTAATGAATGCCAGGGCAGAAGCAAGATTACAATCCCTGGATTGATTTTGATGCTAAATCTCCTGGCAGGCATGAAATGTAATTAGCATCAAGGTTGAAAGCTGTGGCAGATGAAAAGGAGAAGCTGTTCTTCTCCAGTTCTCCTGCAGCAGGGTTGGGGTGGGGGTGGGGGTGGGTTGAGGCAGGAGCATCAGGGCTAAAGCATCCTTATCACACCAGCCCTTTCAATCCCCAAGCAACAACTCATGGCTCAGTCCTCTGGCCTCGATGAACACCAACAGCCGATAAAAGCCCCCGATAAATTCTGTTCTCCTATACTCAGCAGAGGGTCGTTATGCCCTCTGGCCACTGTCCCTCAGAAACTAGAAGCCATTGGCACATTTAGATGACAGGGCAGGCTGATAAGTACTCTTAAGCAACAGGGAGGCCAGTGAGAACCCCAGGTTCCCCTAGAGAGTCAGGGAAAAGAGCCACCCCCAGTGTGTTCAGACCCCAGACCAGGCACGTAGCACTCCACCTCCCCTTCTGTGCCCCTACATTTTTACACAGATGACATCAAGTTAAAATAAACTTGGGCAGACCTGGAGGATAAGACAAGGTACAAAACTAACTTCTTTCCACATGAAGCCTGTGGGACTGTGTAGGAAGAGAGACAGAGGGAGAGAAGGAGACTTAGCTCTTCTCACTAACTAAAGACTGTGACAGTATAGGGCAAGCAGGACCCGTAAGCACGGCCCCTCTAGGGCACCACTGGGCCACAGTCTTTTAACCAAGACATTCACAAGCCACATGGGCACAAGAAAGGGTGGGCTGGCTTTCTACCTAGCATCAGCTCAATTTACAGGATTAAAGGGTCCTAGATTTAAAGCCAGACAGGACCTCGGAGGTCCTCTACTCTGACCCCTCAATTTACAGATGAGGGAACTGAGTCTCAGAGAGATAAAAAGTCTGTTGCCTGAATTCACACAGATAACTTCACTAGAACCTCTGCAACAAAACCTTAAATTGGGGCCTGGTGATGAGTTCAAGGAGCCTAGGCAGATTTTCTGGATGATTTAGGCCTAACAACCTACTCTTCCCCTGCATTTGAGGGTTAATTAAGACACAGACAACCAATAATGGCCACTGGCTATCTCCTACCCACTTTACCCTTCTGCTAAGCTCTATTTGTTCAGGAAGAAAACTCATTTACAGTTAGGTCAGACTTCAAAGTTTGTTTGTGTCTTTGTTCTAATTATCTGGAGAGTTAGGCAATTGAGTGAAATGAATAGAGGGTCAGCCTGGGATTCTGGAAGACCTGGGTTTGAGTCCTGCCTTGACGCGTAGTTCCAGTATAGCTGTGACAAGTGCCCCCGGAAAGCTCTCTGACTGTAAACTACTGATGAATGATTGAGCTACATGGGTGGAGAGGGTTTCCACACTGGGAATTCCCTTCACATTGATGACACGGGTCTGAACCCCTCCCTCCATACAAAATGAGGATTGCAGTTGAATAAATCAGTTCTAATAGAAACATCCCAAAGAGAAAAGCAGTGTGGTGTAATGAGTAGAGAACTTGATCGGGAGTTAGGAAGACCAGGGAGCAGGAAGCAGGACCTGGGTTCAAGTTATTTGGGCTCTAACACTCCCTGTCTGGTACTGAATAAAGCACTCAACATCTTCCAGAGTTAGCTACTAATTTATGGGCCTGTTGTTATTCAACAACTTAAATCGTTGAAATCACAGCTCTTTTAGACCCCTAAAATTGAGAAAAATGGAAAATTAGAGCCAATCTCTCTATAAGCAAAAGCCCCTTTCACATTCTCTACTTCTATGACCCCTCTAGCCTCGGTTTCCTTATCTGTAAAGCAAAGAGGTTTAAGTAGTGGGCCTGGGAGTCTATGACCCTGAGATACCAGACTGGCTGTCATCTGGGTCTGAGGACAAATGTGTGGCCTTGGGTGAATCACTCCAGCTCTCACCCTCAGTTTCCTCATCTGTAAAGTGGGAATAACAATGGTACCTACCCTATCAGTGAGATACTCTATGGAGTTGATGTGTTTGTGAACTGTCGTGATCATTAGGGACCCAAGAGCCCTCCTCGCCCTCATCTGCATTGTCCTCCGTGGATGAAGGTCAGTGGATGAGCCTTTCTCAGGCAGAGGATGTTTATGCACGCTTATTCCCAGACCCGCTGTTCAGACTGATCTGGCCCTCAAAGTCTAGGGAATGGCAGGTCAGATAGCTCATTGATTCACTCCAGCCAGACACACAGGGAAGTCCACTGGATTTGGGGTTCAAACACAGCCCTGGTTTCCTATCCACCCACCTTGCCAGGCATCCAGTCTATATAAGAATAGTATTTTTATTTAATCAAAAGCATAGATTTGCCTAGGGGGGCAAAGGCATGACAAGGGGAAAGGAAGGAGAAAGACAGAGAGAGAGAGAGAGAGACAGAGACAGAGACAGAGACAGAGAGACAGAGAGACAGAGAGAGACAGACAGAGAGACAGAGAGAGACAGAGACAGAGAGATGGGAGTGGCCATCAGTCTAGTATCCATCAGTAATGACTTCAGGTCCTTAGGCTCATTGTGAAGAGCTAATCCTAGTGACAAAGGAAGGTATCCTCTTACTAAGTCCAAAAACCACTCAACCTCCCTGATCCTTCCTTTTCCCTTTAGTCCCCAGACTCTCAGTCCAGCAAAAAGAGACCCAGAGGAGATGCTCTGCTTAGAGTGGGGAAGGAAACCAGTATTTATGAATCCCCTATTATGTGCCAGGTTCCATAGTAGGTGCTTTATAAACATCATTTTGCCTGATCCTCACAACAACCCTGGGAGGGAGGGGTTATTATTAGCCCCATTTTATAGTTGCAGAAACAGAGAGACATATAAAGTTAAATGACTTGCCCAGGATCACTGAGATCATCCAATTTTAATTCAGGTCTTCCTAACTCTGGGCACACCACTCTAAGCACTGCACCATCAAACTGGTGGGATACAGATGCTTTAAATTTCAAACTTGATTTTGTATCAAGTACAGTAAGCAAATAAAGGAGAGAGACAGAGAGAGACAGAGACAGAGACAGAGAGTGACAGAGAGACAGAGACAGAGAGTGATAGAGAGAGACATAATGAATAGAGAGACAGAGAGACAAAGAGACTGAGAGACTGAGAGACAGAGAGAATAGGCTATTAATACTAACAACCTTGGATTGATAAGCTGGAGCAGGACCCACCAGAATGGTGAAGGGCATTGAGTCCATGACATATCAGAGTCAATTGAAGAAGCAGGGAGTGTTTACCCTGGAGAAAAGAAGGCTTAGGAAGGATTCAATAGTCAGGTATTTCAAAGGCTGTCATGAAGAGAAGGGACTCAATAGTTTCTGCTTTTCCCTGGAAGGAAGATCTGGGAGAATTAGACAGAAACCACAAAAGAGCCCAAACTTAGACTTGATGCTGAAGAAAAACTCCCCCCCATTCCAGCTGTGTCAGAGTGAACTGGTGCGGTGGGCTCCCCCCTTTGGAGGTCTTCAGGAAACAGCTGCATGATCACCTGTTGGATATATTAGAATAAAGATTCCTTTGGTGTGAAGGAATCGCTGTTGAGATCCCTTCCAAACTCTATTACTCTGTGAAATAAAATTCTAGCAAAACCACTGTGGTATCACATCCACCAAAATGTCACTGAGCATGTGGGATGTATACCAGAGGTACAAGTATGGCTCAACATTAGGAAAACATTAATTAATTATACTAAAAATAAAAACACCCTCAAATTATATAATTATATCAAGACACAGAAAAAAGCCTTGGACAAAGTGAAATATTCATTTATGCTGATGTTATCTACAGCTATGGGAGAGGGATTGAGGAGAGAGCTCCCTTCTAGGGACCCTGGCTCTGCACTCAGTAGCACCCAGATTGAATTCTGGTGAGCCTGATTCAAAAGAAAGGTAATCTGACTTCTTTCCTTCAAATTCTCTGACTCATTATGCCTTCAGATGCAGAATCCTGAGGAAAATCCTTCAAACTATGCTTAAGTGCCGATAATTTATAGAATCAGTCTAAAAGAGATTAATAGAGTCCTTTCTAAAAAATGACAGGATGCGCAAACTAGATATCAGGAGGACAGCTCTACATTTCCTCCATCACAAAAGAAATGATAAAAACAGACAAATAACTGAAGTCTCAACTCTGACTCTTGCTTCATCTTTATTGTACTCTTTCAAAGGGGAAAGACTCAGGAGACTTGTGGGACCGCTGAAAAGATATTTCCCCTCCCCCTCAGATCTTTACTGTCTACATAGAAACTCTTCGTCCAGGCCTTCTGGGCAGTCAGATGATGGTTTGTGCCGCCAGGTTCTGGGATGGTCTCATCACATCTCCCCAGTCTTTGAGAAGCTGCTGAAGTATGAAAGTCATCTCCTGCTACCAGCCAGCACCTGTGCCCCAGACCTCCTGCATTCTCAGGTGACGGGGTAGCAGGTGGTTATTAATTCTAGTCTGCTAACTTTCTTGGACATAGGTGAGGAAAAGAGCGAGCTTTTAGCCACAGCCCTTTCCAGCTTCCTGGAAGGTGGAAATCGAAGTCTTTCTTGGAGAGGAGTGGGCCACCTTCCAGGGATATCTATTCAGGCCACTTACCTTCAGGACCAGTCTGAACAACACTTATTGACAGTAGGAGAGCCCACGCATCTCACAAATGGATTCAGAGCCACACAGGGCTGCAACAATCACATGGGCTGACCCTATCATTTTTGAGGTGAAGGAAAAATTAGGAGCCCAAGAGGTTGAAACACACTCAAGGCCAGAGGAGCTGGTTAGTGGCAGTGCCAGGTGGGCTGACTTCTGGTCCAATCAAGACTTTTTATCATTGACTGCTCCTCTTTGAAATCAATTAGGGCCCTAGAAGGGGTATATCCATGCATGCAACGTGCTACTTCTTCCCAAACTAACGTGATTTAGTAACAGTATCTTGCACATAGTTGCTTGTTTATTTCAATTCAATTCAACAAGCATTTATTAAGTCCCTACTCTATACAATTTATGTATGAGCTTATAGGTCCCTAGGTCTAGAGAGGAAAGGGATTTCAATGGCCACCAAGTCCAACCTCATTGTTGTATAAGCAGAGAGGTCAAATGACTTGACTGAGGTCACACAAGAAAGGTCCTCTGAATCTATAGCCTGTGCCCTCTCCAGTGCTAGGCCAATACAAGGCTCTTACTCAACATGGTACAGTAAAAAGAGCTTTGGATTTGGAATCCTAGGACCTGGGCTCCAATCCCATTTATCACCTTGGGCAAATACCTTTTAGTACCCTTGGTTCTCAGTTTCCTCATGTTTAACTGATGGAGGGAGGACTTCCAAGGTCTCTTCCAACTAAATTCATGATTCTGTGAATGTTAATGTTGTTTTATTTGGGAAGCAAAAGAAAGGAACCAACCCCAGAGAACTCTGAGATGCTTCTTCAGCTCATCCAAATTTCTTGAAATTGTGATCATCTCTCATTCTGGGAATCATGGAGACTCAAGGACCCCCTACATTCTTCTTCCCTGTTTTAACTAATTGCTCATTCAAGAAGTCTAATCTTTAAACTCTTCAGATTGTGGGAGCTCTGGCATTTAAGAGGATGAAAGTAAATTCCCTGCACCAGAAAAGACCTTGTCCCAGGCCTATAAATGATTCATGGGAAGTATTATTACCCCAACATGTCTATGATCAATAGGAACAACTTAATTACGTTTGTAAATGCTGCCTATCTTCTCGGGCCAGTGCGTTCTCCCTCCCTACACCTGCAGAGACCAAAACAGATTAAATGGGCCTATTCAATACAGCCCATGAAATATTGATTAAAGATCTGGTTGAAATAAGTGTATTAATGTAGTCTTAGAGCACTCAAGTGAGTAAGGACACCCCGGGGGGAAACTCCTCTGCAGAACAAGTGAGACCAAAATGGGATGCTTTGGAGGGGGTGAGAATGTAACTGAGTGAGCAGATCCTTTTTGCGATGTCACCCGGCTTCCTGGGACTTCGGTGAGAAAAGGCTGGGCTCAGGAGGGAGGGAGGGGAATTGGGGGACAGAATGTAGAATTCTAAGTAAACAGGAACAAAGGTAGCAATACTGACACCTGCCCACTGCTGGACGCTTTTCTGTGCATCATGTCACTTGATTCTCACAATAGCCCTATCAGATATGGAGTCTTAGCCCCATTTTGCCAATGAGAAGACTGAAGTCAAATGATTTATCCAAGGTCATAGGAGACAGTGGCATGTCAGTTGTGCTGATTCCAAATCCAGTGGGTTCTCCACTACATCCTATTGTTTCTTGAATAAAACAAGTCTGGAAACTTCTCCCCTCATCCCCACCCTCCAGATCCACTTGTTTTTTTAAGCCCTTGGAAGTAAAGACCGAAAGTGAAGTAAAGACGGAAAGTGGGTGAATTGTTGAGGAAAGATAACAACTGAGAGGAGCAGGCACACTCCTTCCACATCATGAAGTTTTATCCTGCATGGAATTTTCTGCCTCTGCCTTTTTCTTTTGATGAATGCTGTGTGACAATCCCTTTTGTGTTAGCATTTTGAACCTCGGACCCAAGGTGGTCTCTGTCCTTTCTGTGGGAAAGCCTTGAGGCCACTTGCTTTTCTTCAGCTCATCAGGATTGTTACTCTCCCTGCCCCAATCCCATGATCCCACTGGCTCAGAGGAATGCTGTTAGAACAGGGGCTGAAGGGATGAAAGCTTGTGTTTGGCAGGGGGCACAACCAGTTCTGTGGATCCTGTGTGACCTCAGGCAGGTTGCTTCATGTCTCTGAGCTTTAGTCTTAGAAGATTCTCAAAGTCTCTTCCTCACCCTTCCCAGACCTACTCTTTTTTTTCCACTTAGATGATTTCAATACATAAATGTCTGTTTACAAAGACCCCCAAAAAGGCAGCCTGGAAGAGCAGGACAGGTAGAGTTCCCTTGTAGACCCTTGAGAGAGGCGTTGGTAGGGGGTCCCTGGCTGATCATGAACGCACATTCTATCATGTGTCAGCTTTGAACCTTATGATCTGCCACAATGCGTACCACCATAGTGGGTGGCCACCACGTGTGATGAGAAATGGTAGAGAAGACATCTCTAGCTAGATTCAACAATTTCAAACTGAAACCACTATTTCCTCCCAAAGCCTCTATCTCTTCTTCTGATTTATCTGTCTCTATCAATCACTATCATTCTTCTGGTCCCCAGGAGAGTGATCTAAGTCATTTTTGCTCCCTTGTCATGACTAAAAAAACCAGATGGGGGGAAGAAGGTTTTGAGTCTACAAAACCATAGACCTTGGCCTAGACAAAATTCTAGGACATGTTATTAAAGGCATGGAATATATAGCAATCTTTTCTCTTGGGACAAAAGTAGTCTGGTGTAGGGAACAGGGAACAGACTAACTTGGGGGAGAGTTAGTCCAGCTGTGGGAATAGGAGGTAACTCATCTCTCAGAGGATCCCACTCCCCCTGAGAGTAAGGAAAGGAATGTAACCCCAGAAGAAGGATATTATAGAAATAGGGCCCTTCAAGTAAGGTTGGGTGAGGCTGATGGCCAAGTCATGGGGCAAATACTAGAGAAAGAACACAAAAGTTCTACTTCTCCCTCCCCCTCAGGGACAAATCCTGTCTCTCTCAGATAAGTGAGATCTGGAGCAAAGCTTTAATCCCTCTTCCCTCCACCCTCCCCAGTTCTAGGCTCTAGCTGGCATTCAATAAGTTTTTAATTGAATTGGGTTGAATCAAGTTGAAATGAATTGATTTGTAATGAATTGATGTAATAGAAAGACTCCAGGTATCCATTTCCCCAGTTTGAAAATGGGTATAATATCAGTCTTATCTACCTCAATCAGTCAATCAACTTATTAAATGCCTACTTTGAAACAAGCACTGGGCATCACGGGATTATTACATGGATTAAACTCAATTCAATTCAACAAGTACTTATTAAGTACTTACTGCATACAAGACATCCAGTTGTGTCCAAATTATTGAAACAGCTTGGAAAGCATAAATTGTTATCCTTATGTAGACTCTACACTGTCGACTATTTGTGAATGGAAAGTTAAAGGCACAGGATGGGCTGTTAGCATTTGTTTTACTCAGCCATCCCTGAGGACAAAGGAAACAAAGGAAATGCAATTCAATGGTACCCCAGCAGCTCACAGTTATTTCTGTCCCCAGGTCACCTGTTCTTCATTGTGTGGTGCATCTCGATTTCATAAACCCTTGGTCTTTCCAAGAATCCATCCTTCAGTTATCTTGGCCAGAAGTAAAATCCCAATGGAAAGTGTAAATGGCAGATTATTTTGTAGAAGGGTCGGATTTCCCTTTGGAAAGGACCTTTAGGAGCATCTAGCCCAACGCCCTCACTTTAAAGATGAGGAAATCGAAGGCCAGACAGGTAAAATGACATCAGGTTATAGAATTAGATCTGGAAAGGATGGGCTATCTAGTCCAGCCACCTCCTTTTACAGTTGAGTTGAAAACTGCAGAGGGGGTAGGTGGCAAAGTCAGGATTTGAACCCAGACTCTCTTGTCTCCAAAAATACTGCTCTTTCCTTGACAAATGGAACAGCTCCAGATTTGGAGATACGAGGTGAGTTCAAAGCATCGCTTGGGCCACCTGCATGACCTTAGCAAAGGCACTTGATGACTCTGGGCCTCAGTTTCCCCCTCTGTAAAAGAAAGAGGCTGAAGTAAACTCTTTTCTGACTCTGAATCTATGAACCCAGGCTGGCAAGGGACCAAGATTGCCAACAGTTGGTTCTAATCTCCCAGGATGCTTAGGATGATTTAATTTTCAATAGCAAATTTTTACAGGACATTTTATCCCCTGCTCTGCAGGAAGAACTTAGCCACGGGAGTTAGGGGACCTAGGTAACATATCCTGCTGCTGAAACCTGAGCACCATTACCAACATTTAGCCTTTATCAGATACAGACCGGGCATCTGCTGGGTTAAGTAATTATTTTAAACAACAACAACAACACAATCAGCAGGGCTGGCATGGAGAATGTAAAAAACAAAATGTTGAACAAAATATTGAAACAAGGCACTACAGGGACAGTCTTGACATTAAAAGCAAAAGATCATTGAATCCTGGCTCACCCTCAATGCTCTGTGGATATCTTTAGAAAGCCAAGAATGAGTCTGAAAAACCTTTTTTAGCTACCCATCTCAATTTTACCCACATATTAAAAAGGACTTTAAAGAGACAGTTGGATGTAGTGAAATGGATATTGGATTTGGAGATGGGCAAATCTGAGTTTAAATCCCTCCTCTTAAACTTATAAGCTGTGAGAACCTAGAGGTGGGGGTGGAAATGAGTAAGGGGATGCTTTAACCTCACCAGGCATCAGGCAACTCCCTAAGATTTAAGGATTTGCTCATTGAATTTGGCTTGGGGAAGGAATGACATACACTCTAAATTGGGTATCTTGGCCTACAGGAGAGTAGGGGGGAAGAGGATGAGAGAGGGGAGGATGGAAGGGAGGGAAGGTTGGGGAGGAGGGTTGTTAGAAGCACACACTTCTGTAAAGGGACAGAGACAAAGTAGAGAATAGAACAAGTGGGGGACAGAATAGAAAGGAGGGAAATATAGTCAGTGTTACACAATATGTCCGTTGCGGAGATGTTCTGCATAACTGCACATGTATGGCTTGTATTGAATTGCTTGTCTTTTCAGTGGGGGGTGGGTGATGAGGGAAGAAGGGAAAGAATCTAGAATTTAAAGTTGTAAAATAAAATGTTAAAAATATATGTATATATTATTATTATTATCATTATTATTATTTACATGCAACTGGGAAATACAAGTACTGGGGTAGGGAGATAAATCTTGCCCTACTGGAAAGTCAGAGGGGCGATGGGGGAGGATGTAGCAGACAAGGGAGGGAGGGGCTTTACAGTGGGATTGCCACTTTGGGGTGGTGGGTAGGGGAAAGACGGGGAGAAAATTTGTAAGTCAAAATCTCGTGGAAATGAGCGATGTAAACGAAAAATAAAAAAAGTAAAAAAAAAGATTTAAACAATGATAAGGCAAAGGCTTATATGTGTATTTAGAGTCAGAGGTACTGGGTTCAGATTCTGCTTCCATCACCTACTACCCATGTGACTTAGAGAAAGTCATTGAACTTTGGGGGGCTTCCTAAGGGACCAGAAAGGTCCCTCCATCTCTAAATACTAAATTCTATCATCTATTAAGTCATAGGTATGTGGTAGTCTGGCTTGGTAGAGGAACTGTTGACACTAGGAGCTGCCCATACTGAGGAAATCACAAATACTTAGTGCATTCCCCCCCCAAAAAAGGTTTGGGGGACTATATGTATGGGGGCACCAGAGCCTGTAGAAAAAAAAGATTCTTTCGATGAGTATTTTGCACCACTGACACTCCAATTTATGGTATCAGTTTCAGGTTGTTTGTAAGCTTGAAGAGGGAATCAGTACGAGGCAGGAAGAATGCTTCTCTCTCATACACTCATGCCCTCGCTGCCCACCACACACACACACCAGCCTTGTTCAGGAGCCCAGTAGTCCAGAAGGTGGCCACTTGGTGACGGCTTTCTTGCTATTACTTAAGGAATGGCACACATTGCAAGGCATTCTCTGAGCAACCTGTTGAATAATGTTTCTATGCACCTCCTAAAGATAAAATGTTCATAGGTAACGGCTGTAGGTATACCACACTGGCAACAGGGGAATGACTCAGCCCAAGATGTGAGCTTAGGCTTGGTGGTTTTATGCAGAGATATGATAGATAAGGTGAAGGGTTGGTGTCAGGGTTGAAGGAATCTGAGAAAACAGAGCTCAGAAGGTATCTACTGTCAAGCACACAATGGTTCCTGGCCCTGTGGAACATGGTCATTGTTGTCCAGCCCTTTGGCAAAGTCTGTACCTAAAACCTCCAGTACCTAATACAGTAGTCCAACACATGAGTTCTTTCCAATAGACAAATATAATATAGGAGAACACAAACAGGGAAACACAAGGAAAGAAACCCATGTAACCAGACTCCCCCTCTTCCCCCAGACCTACCTGGATCTGCTGTGGTCTCATCAGACTCTTCTGTCTTCTATCACACACAGCTCTACAGACTTTGTATAATGGCCAGTTTGAAAATACTAACTGCGAATCTTGGGTTGTCCCTGCTGTTCTATGTGACTCAGTCCCTCATTGTAAAGTCAATGATCTTCAGCTCTGACAAGAAACATCCCCTGTGGAAGTCTCTTTGGTAGATATTTCTTGTCAGTGTTTAACACTGAGCCCCTCAGCAGTACTGCCTTCCATAAACTGTATTAGGAGAGGAATTGTCACAAAGGGTGACTCGCTGCCCCTCACTGGAAGAGGAAGGGGCCATAACTAGAAAGTCATGCCATTCATAACATTTCCCCATGGATCAGGGAATGTGGGGAGGTGATTCTCAAATACTAGGAAAGGTGAGTGTTATTTCCTTTTATTTTTGGCAGATGACACAAAGCTACAGGAAAGAGCTAACCTAAGGGATGTTGGGTTGCAAAAGTTCTAACCATGTTAGAGTACCAGCCTACTCTAAATAAAAATAAAATGAAAGTGAGTAGGAATAAATGTCAAGTCTTATACTTGGGTTCAAAAAGTCAACTTCCTAAATACAAGATGGGGAGGGGACATGGTGAGACATACTTTGCCTAGTGGGCAGCAAATTAAATATGAATCAACAGCAGGGTGATTTGGAGGCCAAAGACATTAATGTCATATTGGCCTAAGAAAAGCAGAGTTTCCAAGAAAAATGGAGTGATTATTCCTCCCTGATCTGTCCCTGTCATATCACAGCTGAAGCACTATATGCAGTTCTGGGTTCCATGGCTTAAGCAGGACACTAATAAGCTGGGGGGGAGCCATCCAATGGAGAACAACCAGGTTGGTGAAGGGCCTTGAGTTCATGCAGTATAAGGACCAGTTGAAGAAACTCACTGTATTTAATCTGGAGAAAAAGAAGATTCATGTGAGACAGGTAGGGATATACAAGGGGTAAGGAGGTATGAGATAATAAGACTGTGCTCAAATGCTTGAGAGGTCATTGTGGAAAAGTGTTCAGAAGTTCTCTCTTTGGCCTCAGGAAGAAGAAACAGGAGCAACTGGCAGAAGTGGAAAGAAGACAATTTAGGGTTTCTTCTTTAGGATCTACATTCAGTCACAGCATCCAATACCATTCTTAGCCATCTGATTTGTCCAACAGTGGAATGTCCAATAGCACCAGGAGGTGCTACACATTTCTTTCCTTGGTGGTCTCCAAGCAAAGAGTGGACGACCACTTCTTGGGTATCATTGCAGAGGGAATCATTGTTCAGGAAGGGTTGGACAAGGTGACTGCTGAGGTCTCTCCCAACTCTGAGATTCTGATTCAGTTATTCTTTCTTATTTGAAAGCTATTAGTCCATGAGAGCCAAGAGAGATTTTGTCAGAAACCCAAGTTCTAGCTCTGATTCCAAGATTCTGATAAGGCATGAAGAAATGTACTCCACCTAATTTTCTATGTTAAAAGGAAAATGATGGGAATGAAAGAATATTAACATGAATTAAAAAGGCTCTCAGAGCTGATGTTATCACTTCTCATTATGACACGGTCCCAGCTGGAAGTTCAGACATCTTCCTTATAGAGTAAGGGAACCAACAGAGACCTGAGGTGGCCACAGAGCCCATGGCCCTCTTTCAAGCACCACTAGGTTACAGATTCAGAGCTGTAAGAGACCATGGAAACTTGCATGAAATAAGGAAGAGCAAAGTCAGCAGAACCAAGAGAATGTTATACACAGTAAAAGCAATATTGTTCAAAGAATTGTGAACAACCAGGTTTTTTTCTGACTAAATACTCAAATCAACTATGAAGGACCCATGAAAGTAGATGCTATCTACCTCCAGAGAAAGAACTGATAAATGGAAGTATGGTATTACACGTTTATGAATCTGAGTCAAATGGTGGCCTTCTCTAGTGTGAGGTGGGGAAAGAGGGAGAGAGACAATTCAGAACTTAAAATATAACAAAAATTAATTAAATTAAATAAAAAGAAGAGACCAACCATTTAGTCTAAACATTTCATTTTACAGAGAAGAAAACTGAGGCTTAGTGGGATTGTGTGACACATCCAAGGTCACACATAGGATCACAGATTAAGAGCTGGAAGGCACCTCACAGACCCTCCAGTCAAACCTTCCCTTTTTACAAAGGGGAAAACTTGGCTCCCAGAGGTGGAGGGACTTGTACAAGGTCACACAAATGGTAAGTAATCAAGAAACAATTAATGCCTGTTGAATTGAATTAGTAATTCCTTTGCCTGTGCTTATCATGATCAATGCAAGGTAAGTTGACATTGCCACGGATTACATGATGAAACCAGCTCCTGTATACTCTCCAAGGACAACATGTGAGACATCTTTCAGTTTACTTGCAATGTCCTTATGTCTTTTGGTCTTGTTTGTAATTAAAATGTCAATACAGATGTGGTTTAGTTACTTCAATAGTAAGTATATTGACTCATTTGGTCATTGGATAAGATCCAACTCATTGGTGTTGGGTGTTTAGAGTACCAAGGATGAAATCAGTGTTTAAAGAGGGTCTAAAAACAGCAATTCTTAGCACCCTCTGTTCCTTTTTCTCTTATTATACCATCATCACTGTGGAAATGGGAGCCATAAAGGAACAAGGGCTATTTTGTTTTTTTCTTTGTTTCATGAGTCACCATAACCAAGAGTTCATCATGAGGATGAGTTTTTTTTTTAACTTAAGTTACACTGGTCCTGTGGCAGAAACTATCTTTGACCAGGATCATAATAGAAGTCTTTTTTTAAAAAAGGTAGAACTTGGTAGAATCTGTCAGAGGATGCCATAATGAGTCATCAATGTAGGATTTCTGGGGAGGAATATTAAGAATTTTTGTGAATTACGACTATTGACCCATCACTAGATAAACAGATTGGATCTTTGTATAATGCCATCCAGGTGGCAGAGTGGATAGAGGGCAGGACTTGGCGTCAGGAAGATCTGAATTCAAATCTGTGTAAACTAGAATATGGGATCATACCCCTGAAAAATAAATCCATTCTTTGCAAAGAAATCTAACCTTCCCCCAAATAGAAAAGACTTCTGAGTTGTCTAAATGAAAGCTATTTCAACACAGAATTTTGATGTTTATGGATTCAGTATCTGAAAAGGGACAGTAAAGTGGCCCCAGAGTTGAACAGGAAGAGGAGAGTGGGCTGGATGGCCTTTGGGAAATGACACCATGCTTTTCATGTCCCCAAGCTTCTCCCTGAAACAAAGGCTCATCTCTTTAACAACAATATCCTTCCAGTGATAAGCTTGGCTGCAAGTCCTGGAACATCAGTCTCCAAAGCATTAAAGTCAAGGGTCACCCAAAGGGCAATGGAGAGGCTAATGGTGGGTGTGAGCAGGCTGCAACACATCACCAAGGCAGAACTGCATAAGAAGAGTGGTGAAAATGATCTCATCAGAGAGGTGGATGGTGAGAAAACAGGGGTGGTTGTCTGTAGCAAAAGTGAGGGATACCTGATGGACAGCCACATGCCATATTGGCTTCCACATCATGCTAAGACATGTAGAGGAGAGCTTCAAGCCCAAGGGGTGAGCTCTTAGTGGAAGTTCAACAGGAGAGTATGGACAAGTTCTACTGTAAAATTCAATAGATAACAAAGAAAATAACATACATGTTACATACATGCATACAACAAACATACAAAAAAAGGTACAGATTGCTTGGATCTGATTGTTGGCAGAAGTAATCACATCATTAAGGGACCAAATATCCAAATACAGCCAACACCAAACAGCACACTTCTGTGGCGCCCATCCACTTGAAATGTTACCTGCAAGTTTGTTTGAAATTGTTTTATCTACAATAGCTTATCTACAGAACGTCCTAGAAAGTATTGATAAAACACAGGTGTATATCCCATCATCAGAGCAATCTACCCATGTTGGTTCTCACAATTACTTGTCACTTTCTGCTCTGTTGTATAGACTGGACCTCAATACCTCACCTGGGGATACTGATTCAGGCTATTTCATGATGTTCCCCATGATACAGGGAAACTTCCTGAAAGTAGGGACTATTTCATTTCTATCTTTGAACCCTGGACACCTAGAAGAGCACCCGGCTTACAGTGGGTGCTTAACATATATTGATTGATTGACTGATGCTCTACCATGAACATTAAACCAAAACTTTAGAAGAAAATAAGATAGCAACCATATATCTTGACCCTTGGCAATAAATGTGAATTGGAACAATTCTACCTAGGTAAGTAAGTAGGGAGTTTTATTCAGTATAAAGTTTTGGGAGTTTTGTGGTTTATTTTTGTTTTGCCTAAGAATATAGCTCAGAAGTAAACTGCCCTCTAAGGAGTGACCCAATAGTGAGATGTTAGTATTCAAGCAAAAACTCAGAATAATGATGATCAAGTTGGAAACAAATGACTAAGAACCGGCAGAACAATAAAAGTATGGGCAGCTGGTGAATTTCATTCTCCTCTTCACTCTCAGCCAAATGTCCCAAGGTGCCTATGAGAGCATCAGAGGGGGGAGAAATCATTCTCTGCTCTTCCCATGGAAAGGGAAGGAGATCGTTTCTTTCCCTCATAAATTCACAATGGGGTCTCTTCCACTATTTTATAACAATTCAATCTCCCACATGTTCCCCTCCAGTGACCACATCACTGACAGCAGAAGCCAACTACTTTCCCCTCTCCTCCCTCAAAGTAAACCAAGTAAATGCCCAGGATTTCAGTTTACTAAGAATTCCCAAGGATAATAGACCCTTAACACCAACCTTAAGAAAAACAAACGAAAAGCATTTATCAACCCATAGAGCACATAGCAATGTCATACTAGCTGTGTGACCCTGGGCAAGTCATTAATCTCTTAATTAGAAAGTCCCTTTCTGGCAGAGTGAAAATAGTTGGATATGGTGGTATACTCCATATTCCCAGCTACCAGGGGATCTGAGGCTGGTGGATATTTTGAGCTCAGGAGTTCTGAGCTACAATGAGCTATACCAAACAGATTTCTACACTGTTCAGCATTAATATGGTGAGATCTTGTGAGTGAAGGACTCAGAACCATCATCCCCTTCAGAGGGAACTTGAGCAGATTGAAGTACCTAAGCTCATCAGAGTGGAATTGAGCCTATGAATAGTCTCCACCTTTATAGCCTGGGTAAGACAAGGAGACTCTATATTTTTAAAAAAATTCTTATTTCATTTACGTTCTAAAAGAGTGTAAATATCTACTGACTCCAATAAAACTTGAGAACATTTGTTGATACAACAATTAGTTATTCTGTTTTCTAAACGCTGAAATACTTAACCTCAGAAAGATTTTTAGTAAGCGTGATATAATTTGGGTCCCCAAAGCAGACTCATCCAACCCAAATTTATACTTATATTTATTTTTGTTGTTGCTGTTGTTTAGTTTATTCCATTATATTTGACCCCTTATGACATTATTGGGGCTTTTCTTGTCAAAGATGCTGGAATGGTTTGCCATTTCCTTCTCCAGCATATTTACATATATATCTATATCCATATCAAATTGTGTCATGTACATAAACATATATCATATGTATGTAATCAGGCTGTTGATAGGGAAGGATTTACTCTTCCATAATTCAGTGCACTTGAGACTCTGATTGAAGTCAAATATGGATTACTCCGAGGAAGAAGGCAAGCCATGCTTGTGGGTAAGAAGGTACAGATAGTGGGGGTGTCTGGCAAGCTATGGTCCTGACCAGTAAGGAACGGGGAGAGACAGAGACCAGCAAGCAGCTCCCTGACAAAGACTATCTGAGTCAGATGATGTGGTGAGAGCCACCATGATCTCTGGGTAGCATTCAGTGCTGAGGGATTCAGGGCTTCCATCTTGAAGGGGAGCCTGGAACTGCAGGAAGAGGGTCAGGGGGCTCAGCCCCGATACTGGCCCCATCTAAGCCCCAGGTCCACTCATGCTAGGGGGACTTTGTGAGAAACCACACAGAGATGAAAGAGAGGAGAAAAATGGCCCTGTTCCTTCACTTACTGAGAATTAAAGGTAAGCTCCATCTCTGCCATTTTGTGCTTTGCTATAAATGTGCTTTTCATCAAAAATTTGTTGGCAGCTTGGTCACTTGTTGGTCATAGGGTCACACAGATTTAGACTTGAATGGGACTTCAGAGGCCATTAGGTCCAACCCTCCCATTTTACAGATGAGAAAACTGAGACCAAGAGTAGGGGAGGGACTTGTCCCAAGACACAGAGTTTGTAGGCGGCAGAGTTCGGACTCAACCCCAACAAGTCTTCTGACTCTTGAATCAAATACCTTAGGAATGAATCCATTTCAAATCACCCCAAAGAGATGCTCTGGGGGTTGGCCAGGTGCCGCACAGATGTTATAACAGAGGCACTCTTCAAGATCAAAAACATGAGTGACACTCACAATGGACCCCAATGGCCTCGAAGGAAGGAGTCCCGCCTTTTGATCCGGGCTCTACCACAACCTATGGGTGCAGGCTGGGCTGAGTTGCTCATGCTCCCGGGGCCTCAAAATCTTCGTCTGTAAAATGAGGGGATTTGGATGAGTTGATTTCTAGGGTTGCTTCCAGCTGCAGAACACTATGAAGCTCTACTTAATCTGCCAACTCTTCAGAAGGGGAGTGAACCCTCCCCGGGGTGGCTACCTCGGTGCCTCTCTCTTTCTAATAGCCTCAGGCAGGGCCAGCCCTTCTCCAATGGCTGAGCTCCATCATTCGTGCCACGGTAATAAAACATACAAATTAAAGGGCTATTAACATTATTGCCCCCACATTGAAGGCATTATGTAAAGTCTGATTATCTCTGCGGCGGAGACTATCATCCATTAAAACCCATCATTGACATCGGTCTCTCTAGGACCAAGATTTAAATGAATGTTTCGATCAATAACAAATGTGAAATCAACGCCCCGACAACCAGAGAATCAACAGTAGCTTGATCGCTGCCTGGATGCTTTTTCACAAGAAGAATATTCGACTTAATCGCAATGACCAGTGCAGCGCCCCCCTCCAGAAAGTAAAAACAAATCAAAACAAAAGGAATTGTGGAAAAAAGAAACCTCGTCTTTGAACTTCTGATCATTTTACGTCATTCTTTTCCATAAGATTTTGAGTTACAAATTTTCTCCCCTTCTTTCCCCTACCCACCACCCCAAAACGGCGATCCCACTGTATACCCCATCCCCCAATCTGCTCTCTCCTATATCCTCCCCCATTACCCCTCTGACTTTCCCGTAGTAGGGCAAGATGGATCTCCCTACTCCAGTACCTGTATATCTCATTTCCCGGTTGCATGTAAATAATAATAATAATTATTATTATATATGTGTATGTATACATATATATTTTTAACATTTGATTTTAGATCTTTAAATTCTAGATTCTTTCCCTTCCTCCCTCCTCACCCACCCCCACTGGAAAGACAAGCAATTCAATACAGGCCATACATGTGTATGGACAGGCAGGACATCTCCACAATGGACATATTGTGAAAGACTGACTATATTTCCCTCCTTCCTATTCAGACCCTCCCTTGTTCTATTCTCTACTTTGTCCCTATCCCTTTACAGAAGTGTGTGCTTCTAACAACCCTTCCCCCTAACCTATCCTCCCCTCCATCCTCCCCCTCTCATCCCCTTCCCCGTATGCTCCTGTAGGGCAAGATACCCAATTTAGAGTGTATGTCATTCCTTCCCTAACCCAAATTCAATGAGAGTAAAGTTGACCCTTTCTCTTTTGCCTTCCTGTTCTTCCCCTCCATTGTAACAGTTATCCCTTACCTCTTCTGTATGAGAGGATTAATTCCATTCTGTCTCTCCCTGTTTCCTCTCATTCTATATCTCTATCACCTCTCAATTTCACCTTTTAAAATATTATCCCATCCTATTCAATTGATTCTGTGCCCTCTGTCTATGTACACATATATACACATTCACATATGTATTCATACGTATATATATCCTCCTATATAGACATATGTGTATGTATACATACATACATTCATATTCCCTTCAACTATCTTCATACTGAGAAAATTTCATAAGTTACAGTTATCATTTTTCCATGTTGGCATGTAAATTGTTCAACTTTGATAAGTTCCTTATGAATTCTTTTGCATGTTTACCTTCTCATGCTTCTGGTATTTGAATGTCAAATTTTCTATTCAGTTCTGGTTTTTTCAGCAAGAATTCTTGGAAGTTTTCTACCTCATTGAATATTTTCCCCTGGTATATTATACTCAGTTTTGCTGGGTAGGTGATTCTTGGTTTTAATCCTAACTCCCTTGATCTCTCTCTCTCTCTCTCTCTCTCTCTCTCTCTCT
>CM053599.1:16288412-16308056 GCA_028646575.1 Pseudocheirus occidentalis | reverse complement strand
CATTACACCACCTTGAAAGAGTGATAGTTTTGTTTCCTTTTGGCCTTTATTCCTTCAGTTTCTTTCTCTTGTCTTGTTGCTATAGTTAGCATTTCTAGTATAATACTGAATAATAATGGTGATAATGGGCACCCTTGTTTCATTCCTGATCTTATTAAGAAAGCTTCTAGTTTATCCCCATTAGAGATAAGGCTTGCTCTTGGTTTTAGATAAATGCTACTTATCATTTTAACAAAAATCTCCATTTATCCCTATGTTTTCGAGTGTTTTTTTTAAAACAGAATAAAAGCCTTTTCTATATCTATTGAAATAATCTTATGATTCTTGTTGGTTTTGTTATTCAATTATGATAATAGTCTTCTTAATATTGAACCAGCTCTGTATTCTTGGTGGCTATAATATATGGTTTTTGTGACATAGTGCTCTAATCTCTCTGTTAATCTTTTATTCATTTTTTTGCATAAATATGCATTAGAGAAATGGGTGTATACTTTTCTTTCTCTATCTGGGATCTCCTTGATTTAGGTATGAGATCATCAAATCTTACTCCACCATTTTACTGATGAGGAAACTGAGACCAGGAAACATAAAGCAAAATATCACAAGAAGCATTTGAACCCAGAGCCTCTGGTTCCAAAGGCAGTTCTCTGTCCATGGTGCTTTTTCCCCTCTGAAGGCAACACACTCTCTCTGCCCAGTGTAAGAATTTCCCTCTCTGTTTGAACACAGTATAGTAATAATTAACAAGAGCAGCAGCAGCTAGCATTTATACATCACATTCAGGTTTGCCAGGGGCTTTACCAACACCTCAATTTGTCCTCACAGCAACCCTGGGAGGTAAGTGTTATTGTTTTACAGATGAGGAAACAGGCACATAGATGTTACACACAGAAACAAAAGTCTGCAATAATTTTTAAGCATTTAAAGGGGTTCTGAGACCAAAAATTTTGGGAAATGCTATTATAGGGAACTCCCAGGTAAGGAAAGCTCCTCCAACAATGCAGATCTAGTTTAGAGCCCTGAGAGATTAAGTGACCTGCTCTCCTCACACAATGATTGTGTCAGAAGCTGGATTTCAGATTTAAAAGACCCTTTCATACAGTATCTCGTTTAAATTGGTGCTGCTATTAGCATCATTTTACCAATGAGGAAACTGAGTCATACAGCTAGCATATGGTCCTGAGGTCTCCCTAGCTCTGTGGCTGGCCCTCTATCTACAATGCCATATGGTCACTCCATTGCCCATGAAATTCTGGTAATTCAGAAGACCATGGAGGCTCTTAAAGACCCAAGGGCAAAGCTTGCCTCAGTTTCCTTGGGCAGCTTTCTGAACCATTGTGACAAGTGCAGTCCTTTGAATTCTGTTCATTGTGTTCCAGTCATTCCCATTCAACAATGTGGAAATGTTCCCTCCAAGGCCCTCTTCCTCCTCCAGCTCCTTGTCACTTTGCATCAGTCCAAGGTCAGGAATGCTAATGCCCAGCCATTTGAACTCCACCTCCCCTGACTGAGGAACAAACTGACAATTAGTCCTGGGACCAGCATCAAAAAGAACAGCCCAGCATGGAGTCTGTCTAATTAGTCATATGAACGGCAGGTTTCCTCTTCGCTTCCTCATGCAAGCATGCCTGTCAGATCTCATGCAGGGAGACTTTCTCCTCTGACATGGGACCCGAGGGCTTGTGGGAAGAACAGGTAGCCCTGCTTTAAAACCACCATGGTCCCTCTTGGGGCAACCAAAGGGAGTCTTCAGGACATTTTGGGGACTGTTTTGTCCAGATGTTTGATTTGCAAATGGATCTGTAGTGGGGGAGAATTTTTGGCAATGACTCCCAAAGGTAGGGATAAAAGTCTCACTGGCTTTTTAAAAAAAAACTCTACCTTTGGTTAATAATTTTTCCTGTATTAATGGAAAACTGAGCAAGATGAGAGATTCGAAGTGAAGGCTGCCCCATTAATCCCGGGAAACTGAGTTGTTTAGGCTGCTACACTTTTTTCCCCTCTCAAAAACTTGAATATTGCTGAAGATCAGCCAACAGATGTAAGTCTGGGGACCCCAAGCCTCCTGCTCCCTTCAGCAGAATTAGAGGACATTGTCAAAGGCCCCTGATGGTCCACTGCCAGTGAAGTGGTTCATCCCCTTCACAGCTACCTGGGCTTGGGCCTCATGGAAGGATTCCAATAAAGGGGCACAAAGATGAGTTGGCTGAGGAGTAGGAAGATAGTTGGCTAACTTTTGAAACTCCTGAGTGTGCTTTACACAGTCCCAGCCTTTGTTTCTGGGGTTAATTTACTTAATTGTCAATCTACCAATCAAGAAAATGTGTGTAGGTATGTGTGTGTGGGGGCCCATGTGTGTTGCCCATACCCATGCGTGTCTGTCTTTGTCTTTGTCTCTGTCTCTCTTGGACTTGCTTGCTCTCAGCACTCCTAAACCATCTTGTTATTGTTGTTAATCATATCACCACTATGTATCATGGAGCAAAGCCTGCAGATCTCTTTTTTTTTCTGGGGTGCAAATGGCTCCAGAGAGACACAACTCCATTGAGGTGATCTTGGAATCATAGCTCCTAGACCTGGAAATGATCTCAAAGGTCATCTAGTCCACCTCCCTCTCTCTCCCTATTTTGGGGCAAAGAGACTTACCTGGAGTTGTTTAATTAATATGAGGTAGGGACAGCATCAGCTTCAAGGTTTGGGTCTTCCCAGCATTCTGAACTGCTCATCTTTCTTGATGTTTTGATAAACAGCCCCAGATGCCTCAGGAAAGAGCAAAGTATGGAGGGATAATTAGAAAGATGATCAAATGTTCTCCCCCAGGCTCCTAGAGTGGACAAGAATTATTGACATGAAAGAAAGACAGAGTGATGAGAGGTCCAAGGAAAAGAAGAATCAAACAAGAAGCCATGCTGAGGCTCAAGGGATTGGAGAGCACCATCACTGACTATATCCTGAAGCCCCCAGGAGAGCCTAAGGTGGCACCAAATGGCTGGAGCTGCTTTCGCCTTACAGGAGTCTTCTCCAATGGGGACCCCTGTGGTACCCTGAGACCTTCAGAAGGTCTAGGATGTCAAAACTATTTTCATAATAATACTAAGATATTTCAATTTCAGCCCATATGAACAAAAGCTCTTTGGGTCATTGATTATTTTGAAGAGTGTAAAGGTGTCCCAAGACCAAAAAGTATAAGAACCACTCTCTTCAAGGGAATTATCAGTGTCAGTGCAGCTGTGCTATTGCTGGTCCAAAGTGAATTACCCTCAAGCAATATTATCATCACTTAGCATGAATGGTGAATCACAGTTCTAAGGGAGGAATCCTCCAAATCCATTCTCACATGAAGCACTTAGAAAGGGTCCTAACTTTAGCTTAACAATTCCTTCATATTCAGTTAGAGATTTTTAATTAGCAACATCTGTATGTTGAAGTCCTGGAGCATTCTCTGGTCCCCTAGAGAAGGGTCATGGAGTCACAAAGATAAGATCTGGGTTCAAATCCCACCTGAATTAACGTACCAGCTTTGTGACTCTGGGTGAGGTGCTTAACCTCTCTGGGCCTCAGTTTCACCATATATAATGGAAGGTGGGGTGGGTCTCATGGTTCTAAAGTCTCTTCCAGCTGTCAGTTTATGCCTCTGTGAGTTTATACCACCTTAGTACTGGTCAGTTCTGGGACCTGAAACCAGAAAGTGAGTAGAGAGAACCTGGAGAAAATTTGGTGAATATTCACCAAAATGAGTCAAAATTACACAATGATCATTGACGTCTCTTCCAATCCTGCAATTCAGGGATGGCCAAGATAAACAGAGAAACTAAGAAAGAACAGTTCAAGTAAGGCATCCACCGAGATGAACTTTGCCTTGACCAAAAATTGGCCTTTGTGACTGATGAGGCAGAGCCATAGTCTGGGAAAGAGCCACAAGGCAGCCCTGGATGACCTAGTGCTGAGACTGGCTTCCTCTTTTGCCCACTGGAATTTCAAGAAGCAGAGGAGAATGCAGTGAGTGGTAGAGAGAGGAGGCAGGACAGTGGTGGCAGCTGAGACAACCAGGAATTCCCCCAAGACTGGGCAAATCTTTCCTTCCCCTGTTAGGCTTGCACAGGAAGACCTTAATAAGATAGCAACCAAGAGAGTTTTGAGTGTCTCAAAGAGGGACCTGAAGCCAGGGAGCACAGAACCAGGATTTTTGATGCCTAAGCTAATGTTCTCTCCACTCTCCTGAGCTGCGATGTTTTTGAATATAAACCAAATGCAAGCATTTTCTATGTGCCAGGCACTGTGCTAAATTCTGGGGATACGCAGAAAAAAAAAACACAGCACCTGGCCTCCAGGAGCTTCCAATTTGATGGGAGAGAATACATGCAAACAACTATGTATATTTTATATAAATAATGTAAAGGTAAATGGGAGATAAAATCAGAGGTAGGCACAAAGATTAAGCAGGACTGGACAGGGCTTCCCGTAGCAGGTGAGAGTTTAGTTGTGACTTCAAGGCAGCCAGAAGATGGAGCATAGCAGATAAGCAATTATCTGTGCTGCAACAGCCTCACAGGTCGCTGAGGCTCAAATGAGATCATTGCGACATTTTGCAAACTTTAAGGAGGTCTCGAAGTGTCTGTTGTAATTATTACCTTTTCCTTTAATATTTCTCAAGCTCATCCTTGTCTTCCCCAGACTGCAAGCTTCCAGAGGGCAGGGAGCATGTCCTGTGGGCTTGCTTTGTGTAGCTGCACCCTGGTGGAACCTGTTGTAGTTTATGATAACCATGACACCAACATGCTCCTTATTCCTTGGCAACCACTACTGAGAAGTACCCATGTTCTGAACCATGTGTAGAACATAGACCTGGGTGGGCATTTCTGATCAATACATTCCACAGTCCCAAAGGCTGAAAGACCCTGGAGAAATGATGGGGCCCAGACCCCGCCTTCAAACAAATGAAGGGGTTCATCCAAGACTGATGTGTACATCCTCTGCACTGTCTTTTTGAATGAGAATCAATCAGAGCATTAGAGAAGTTTCCTGGTGATGGGAGGAGGAGACATCTGAAAAATCCAAGTTCCCTGTGTCAAAGGTCAAAAGAACCAAGGAGGAAATGGGTTTCTTTGGGAGGATTTGTTTGAGGCAAATCCACCCTGACTACCACTTAACATCTCATTATCCTGAAGGTGTTTCTGAATGGATTTGTGGACTTCATGGCTCAAAGTCTGACCCCTGACTTAATTGGTCTGTCATCTCCCTCTGCAGCCAACATTTTTCCTTAAAAAAAAGTGATGCAGTTTTATTGTCATTTTTTTTCCATTCTTTTTTGGAGCGGAAGAGGGTTTTCTCTGGTGGGGATTCCCAACATGGGAACTCTCTCTCATGGAGGCAACTCAGTAACTCTGTTTTAGAGAGTTGCCAGGAACCATTGAGAAATTAAGTAACTAGTCCAAAGTCACATATATGGTTAGTAAGTGTCAGAGGCAAGACTTGGGCTGGATCTTTCTGACCCCAAGGCTAGACCTCAGGATCACTATGCCATGCTGTCACATACAAAATGCCAGTCTGTGAGGAAGTGAACCTGATAATCATAAGCTCTTTGGGGGCAGATAGGACTTAGTCTCATCTAGCTTTACCTGTAAGGAGAGAACGGCTTCCCTTTCTTACTCAGAGACCAGATAAGGCCATGTTTCTGAGCCCAACTTAAGCTACTTTTCTTAGAGTAGAAATTTGCCATGTTCATTTCTAAAAATCTTTGTCTACCCTTCTTTGCAGAGGCGGAGGACTATGTGTGTGCAATGTCCTTTCTGACTGTTGTAGTGGTGGCTAGTTTTATTGAATTGCTATTTCTTTTTTATTCTTTCTTAAAAGGGATGGTTCTATAGGGAGGGGAGGAAAGGGATACATCTGGAAAGGAAGGAGATGGAAAAACAAAAGACATCATGAAAAATTTTTACTTAAAAATCATTTAATACCCTACCTCACATGGCGTTATGAATGCTGTGTTGTAGTGTGTGTCAAACAGATTCTCTAATCTCACTTCTTGTGGTCATCAGTTTCTTCATCTTTAAAATGAGATCTGTCTTCAAGTATTTGATGGACTGTCCCACTGACCCACAGAAGAGGGGTTAGCTTTATTCTGCCTGGCCTCAAAGGGCAGAACAAGAAGCTATGGATGGAAGCTACCCAGGGAAAATGTCAGGCTTGATGTCAGGAAAAGCTTGCTGATAATCAAAGCTGTCTGGAGCTGGTGGGAGCTTCGACCTCCGTGATGGCCCTTAAGGAAAGACTGGACAATGACATGCTTATCAAGTCATTTTCAAAGTGGATTCTATTCATATATGAGGGTAGGGGATGTAGGGGTGGGCGCAAGGCCTCTTCCAGCTTTGAGATTCTATGAGCCTGGGTTTGAACTCAATCATAGCATTGTAGAGTTAGGACCTGGAAAGGACTTTAGAGGCAATCTCCTAAATCTCCTTTTTAGAGGCAATCTCCAAAATCCATCATTTTAGGGATGAGGAAATTGGGGCATCAGTAGGGTTAAAGCATTTGCCCAATGTTTCATAGGCAGATCCAAGTGCCCTGGACTTCAAATCCAGTGCACAAATGTTCATTAAGAGTCCTTTCCCTAGACCCCTTTTCTCTTCTTCTTCAGTGCTAAAAGTAGCTCAGTGTTCTCATAAGCTCCCATGGAATCCAATGATCATCTCCACATTATTTTCTGATCTATTTATCCAGATCCTAACTTCTCTTGACCTCCAGTCTCACATCTCCAATTTTATATTGAACATCTTGAATTAGATGTTCTACAGAGCTTTCAAACTCAATATGTCCCAAACTGAACTAATTAGATTTTCTCCCCCAACCGGGCTCTCTGCCTAACTTCACTATTGCTGTTGTACCACCATGTTTCCAGTCACCCAGGCTGGTAAGCTGCATGTTATCCTGAACTCCTTAGTCCCTTTCACATCCCATGTCCCATCTGTTGCCAAGATCTGTCCAGTCTAGCTTTGCAACATCACTCAGGTGCACTCCCTTCTCCTCAGACACTGTCACCACCCTGGTATAGGCCCTCATCGCCCATGTCTGGAATCAGCAGAGCCTTTTGTTGGTCCCTTTTAAGGGGGGGGGGTGTCTCTCCACTCTAACCAACTGTCTCAACAATTTTCCTAAAGCACAGATGGTCTGACCAAGTCACACCAATGGTTCCCTAATACCTCCAGGATCAAATAGAAAATCTTTTATCTGACTTTTGAAGCCCTCCCTACGTCCCCAGTCTTCTCACATATTATTCTCCTCTATTCTGACCTAAGGCCACCAGTCTCCTTAACGTTCTTCTCCTTTCTCTCTTCATTTTCACAGGCTGTGCCTTGTGGCTGCAGTGTTTTCCATACATCTCTGTCCTGGCTTCCTTCAAGTTTCAGCTAAAATGCCACCCTCTGAAAGGGACTTTTCCTGGGCCATCTCCCCTCAATGCTAATGCCCTTCTTCTAAGTTATCTCCAATATATTCTGTCTATATTTTGTATGTATAACATACCCATTAGATAGTAAATTCCTTGTGGATTGGAGCTATTTTTTTCCTTTCTTTATATTCCTAGTGATTAGAACAGTGCCTGACAAATATTAGGAGCTTAATAAATGCTTGTTGACTTGACTTTTGTCTTTAAAAATGTTCCACTGATTTTTAGGGTGTTTACCCCACAGAAATTTTAAAATCTGGAGTAGATGCTTCCTCCTCAAAAAAATTTTTTTCCCCACATACAGAAAGCCACAACAATTGAGAATGCATTTTATTATGGTTTTCTCTTAGGGATGTGGGGATCAATGACCCTTCCAGTGTCTCTGCTTAGTCCCTCTAGGAAGGAATGAAAGCATCTGGAATCTACTCTCCAGAGTGAAGGGTGTGGGTAGGTGGGGAGTCCAGAACAGAGGTTTTACTCCAGCCAAGATAATTAAAAGTCTTAACTAAGCTACATGTTTAGGCAGGGTAGAGTTAAGGACAACAACAGTCTTCTTGTCCAGCTTGCCATGGCAGACTTAAAACAGCTTGATAAATAGAGTAGAGCATTGTTTTGAGAGTCAGAAAATGGGGAGTCAAATCTTGCCTCTGACTCTTAGTACCTGTGTTACCCTGGGCAAATCTTGTCACCCCTGTGGGTCTCTGTCTTGTCCTCTATAAGGGGTGTGTGTGTGTGTGTGTGTGTGTGTGTGTGTGTGTGTGTGTTATATTGGATGACTCCCAAGGGCCCTTCTAGGTCTGGAACAGTTTACATACTTGTGTTTGAATGAAAAAGGTCTACTTCAGTTCCCTGTTAAATAACCAGGCCCATTATTTCATTGATATAGAGAACTCTCAATGAGGGAATTACATATTGGCTCAGGTACGTTAGCTGGTGCATATTAGCACTTGCTGGGTAATTTTTATAGTGTTAGAAAGCTACAGAGAGAACTGAGAGGTGATGGGTGAGAGAGGTAGTTTGTGGTAAAAAGGAACAGTTTTTTTGTTGTCGTTGTTGTTGGTGAAATCAAGTGTTTTCACCAGCAGATGCTTGCAGCTCACTTAATTCTGGGTTGTTGCTGATGTCCTGCTGACCATGTTGTTGGCAGCTTCATTGAATGGTAGACCAGTACAATGCTCAAGAGAAGTCTGGACCCTCCCAACACTAAGAGGATATCTGAAACTGAGTATACTCTTTAGCATGATTGATTTTCAACCTGTCTTTGACACTGTTTTACACTGAAATACTAATAAAACCAGATAACCCTAAAGTTCTGTTTTTTTAAAAAAATTATCCTTAAATGAACTAGGTAGATATTTCCAAAATTTTTGTTATCTAGAAATTTTAGGACTGTTTAGTATCACAAAACCATAGGTTTCAGACTGGAAGTGACTTCAGAGCTCTAGGATTTTAAATAGATATTTATCGTGCCACTTAAAGTCCATGTCACATCATAGACCTGCCTAGGATAGGTTTAAATGCTTGGAGTATGATGTAGCTGTTAAAAGCAGCAAGGCACAGAGGTAAGACAGGAGGAGCTAGGCAAAGGACAGGAGGGGGTTGAAATAGATGGCCTTAGTGGGGATGTAAACTAAGCAAAGATGTTGGATATGGACCCAGAAATCCAATGGTCTGACCTGGATCTGCTATGGCTGTCTTGTGGGACCTTGGACAAGTAAAATGAAGAGGTTGGAATTGACAGTCCCTGATTTGCAGTCAAGAGACCTAGGTTCACATCCAGACTTTGCTACTTATTACATACCTGACCTCGGACAGCTCACTTCAGCCCTCTGGGCCTCAGTTTCTTGTGTTGTAAAAATGAAGGGGTTGCTACTGGATGGCAGACTTCCGAGGTCTCTCCCGGAGGTAACTCCATAGTCCCAGGCAGACGATCGCCACTCTCCTTTTTACTTGGGGTCTATGTTTTCTTTTCCCAGGCTGCGCTGATCTCTGCAGGAAGAGAAATGGGATTTTCGGCTTGCTAGGTTTGGGACAGCGAGGGGAGGAGCCTGCTGCATCGGACGGGCTGCCAGTTGCCCTGGGGGTTTGACACCAGTGCGGTTGCCATCCTTCCATGCAGCTGCTTCTACTGCAGGCTAGGACATCTCCAGAGGGGAGCAGATGAAGGAGGGGGAAGGGGCGAGCAATTCCTTTGGAAGTGTGAATGCTGTCTGTCCTGGAGCCTGAGAGGAAGGGCTTTTAGCACATTCACCCGGCCCCAGGCAATCCTACTGTAATCTAATTGTCCAGATTGGTAAGACTCCCTCTCTGGTCCAGGATTTGCGTCTTCTAATGGTTTCACAAGCCCTAGAGACACTAAGCTCGTGTTAGCTGAAGTCTTTACCGCTAAAAGAGTGGATTTTTCCTGGAAAGGGGCAGAGGGAGAGCCAGGCTCCTTACAGGACTCCAGGGCATCTCCCTGAGCCTATTCTCAGACTCTGGCGAGGCCACCGAGGGACCCGAGGTCGGAGAGGCTGGCTTCTTGGCAATGGGATGTTTGTTCTGTGCAGGGAACTCCTTTCCTTTCTTTCCCACTTCCTTTCTTTCCCTTAGAGAGCTGCGTAATGACAGAGCTGGTGTTAGAGTTAGAAAGACCCAGGTCCATTTTCTGCCTTCTAGAGTTACTAGCTGTAGAAATCTGGCCAAGTCACCCACCTTCCCCCTCTGTGGCTCAGTTTCCTCATCTGTGAGAAGACTATAGTCTTCATACTATCTTCCTTTCTCATGTAGGTTGTGAGTAAAGTGCTTTGGGAACCTTAAAACAGTAAAGAATCATGAAATACTATTCCCACTACCACAAGGTTAACAGTGGTTTCCACTGGATCCACAGGAATTCTAACGGCCATTATTAGGCCACACTCAAACTGGTTTCCAGCAGCTAGTTATACTCTGGTAGCCTCTGTCCCTGGGGAAATTGGCAAAATGGCCAGTGGAAAGCTGGATGTGCCCCTGGACTCCTGGGGAAGCATTTGGAGGCAGCCTGTCTACACTGGGATATCTGCCACTGAAACTGGCTCAGCCTGGACGCTAAGTGATAGGGAGAACCCTGCTCCCACCTCAGGGTGAAGTAGAAGCTCCAGTCTTCCTCTCCAGGAAAAAAAAAAATCAGAACAAACCAAATCTAATTATTCCTGAGTGTCAGGGATTAGTGCAGTCTCCCAACTAGAAAGTAACCTCTGGTGAACTTGGGGATGACAGGACAGGGGAAGAAGGAAGACTGCAGGGTTTGATTTTTGGTTTGGTTTTCTTTTTGTTTGTTTGGGCTTTTTGGGGGGGTTGTTTTTTGTTTGTTTGTTTGTTGCATTTTTGTGTCATGGGACCTCTTTGGCTGTCTGCTGAAGCTCATGGATTCCTTCTCAGAAAAATGCTCTGAAATGCATAAAATAAAATGCATAAGAAAGTTATATTTAAATATAGTTATCAAAAACTATCAAAGACTTTAAAACACAAGGAATTAAAATACCCTGTTCTAGTCCATCTCTCTAATTTTATGGTGAGATCCTTCTCTTTCCCCTTCTAGCATCCAGTAAAATACTTAACCAGCTCCCTGGGATCCTTGAGACAAAGGGCCTCTCCTATTTTTTAATTTTATGTGTCAGAGGAGCTTCGATTTGGAGATGGAAGGCGCCTTCCAGCCCAATGCCTTTATTACATAGATGAAGAAACGGAGCTTCTTGGCTTAGTGGATAAGAGTGCTGGACTTGGAGACAGGAAGACCTGCAAGACCCTGGGCAAGTCAATTAACCTCTTCCAACCTCAATTTTCTCCTCAGTAAAATGGGAATGATAATATTAGCACCTCCGAAGTTGTTTAGAGCATCAAATGAGAATGCATGTAAAGCGCTTTCTAAACCTGAAATGCTTTAGACGTTTTTGCTATTATTTATTCAGAAAATTTCAAGACTACAACTGCCTCTATCTATTAACCAGGGGGCTGTAAGCAGAGAGGCCTTCACCCAAGGGGTGTCTCCCAGAAGAAGCCACTTTGGGGATCAGAAGACCTGGTTTAGAATGCTGACTCCTTTGCAAATCCTTTCACAAAACTTTAACTAGCAGGACCAGCCCTAGCCGGAGCCCCAGGGGCTAGAGGGGGGTCGGTGGCGCCGGCCTAGGTTTATGGCTCCCTATCGGGCCTTGGAGGCAGGGAGATTAAGAATGAACAGAGGCCTGACCAATGGACTGTTCAGGGAGAGGGACATCCATCCCAGATGAACAGGCAAGTCCTCTTACTTAGCCCAAGGACTTAGAATTCCCCAAAGCGTCTAGACATCAATCCGCCTTATCTTGGACAGACACTGAAGTGGAGGACACCTTGGACTGGCTGCATATGTAGGTGTGAGGAAGTGACTGGGGACTAGGGTGGGGAGAGTTCTCTCTGGGGCGTTTCATTGGCACTCTGGGCTCCCTAGAAGCAAAGATTCTAAAAGCAGGACAAAAACTTCGCTTTATTAAATAAATCTCAGCTCAGTTCCTGAATGCTCCAAATCTAGCCGAAAGCTGCGGGTGGGAGGAAGGGGAATGGGGCCTGCTTCCCATGTTGTGCTGTCCCTGGGCTGAGGAATTAGTCTCATGAAAAGGCCCCAAAACTGCTGCCTCTCGGGAAGCACTTGGAAGGGATTGTTGCTTCCCAACAATCTCCCAATCCTTCTGGCTTCCTCCTCAAAACAGGACGGAACTGAGCTTCCCCCAAAGCAGGAAAAAGAACTGCACGGGTCTCAGCCCGGAGGGCGTTAGTCATGTGGGTTCCTGTGGCCTTTCCCTCCCTCCTCTCCCTCCCCCCAGTCCCGGCCGCTTTTTCCCCCCTCCTTCCCCTCCCCTCAGAATAAGGCAGAAGCCAGCTTCAGGAAACCCGCTTAGGCTTATGAGGAAGAACTCCCAGTGACCAGAATGAACTATGCCCCCACGGCTCAATATTAGTGCTGGAGCTCAAGGTGGCTCTCTTCAGTATCAGACCCTTCTTTCTTCCCTCCCTCTTCCCCTCTCTAACCTGGTCCCATTGCCCTCCTTCCCACCCACTACCAGCACTTGGCAGTCTCCGTATCCCTCCCCCCAGGAGCTGTCTCTTTCCGTCACCTGACTCTTGGGCTGTCAGAATGACCTGGAAAGGACTGGGCACAGGCCGGCAGAGCTGGGGATGAGGAATGGGGAGGGTCGATTTCCTCTTTCTCTCTTCAGTCCTTGGGATCTCCAAGTCCAAGTCGCACCCAGACCCCGAGGGCTCATCACAGACTAGAGCATCATAGAGCTACTTTAAGCCAGAAAGGAACCTAAAGGTGGTGGAGTCCGACCCCCTCTGGTTACTGAAGAGGAAACTGACCTCCAGACGCGTGAAGTGATCTGGCCAGGGTTGTACAAATTCATTGATTTAGAGCCCCGGAGTCTAACCCCCATTTACAGAGGAGGAAGCCAGGAGGGCACATAGAACCTTTGACTTGCTCCCCGTCTGTGGGACATTGCCCTTAAACAGCTCCGACTCCAAGATGGACGGGTTTTCTTTTCCGCCTCGCTACCAGAGGGACCCCAAAGACTGAAACCCAAGTACTGATCTCTCGAAAATAGAGCCACCCTCCTCCTTCCCCTCCCCTTCCGGACTGTTCCTAAATGTTGCTGGAGGCGGAGGGCGGGGTAGGAGAGGAGGGGAGTTCCCAGTAAAAACGACCATTAATGTCTGCTGCTCTGCGCCCAAAGTGGCAATAACCTTGACATTCCGGAAGATGTCGAAATTCTCAGCTCTTCGCCCTCTTGCTCACTCAACTGCCCCGTTAGCGCCAACTCTGACAGATGTAAGTGTAACAAATAACATCTCTGTGTTTCAGAGGAGATGACGAATACCGAGCACTGAGGGGGGAAAAAAAACACAAACACATCAAACTTTAAGCTCTATATTTTATTTTTCTAAGTTAGGATAACTCATAACAAAACGTCGGTATAAAGAAGTGTTTCTTATTATAACTTGAACGTTAAACTAGTTATCAGGGATAGGGATTGGGGCAGTGATTTTCTCGGTGAAGAAACTCCTAAGACTATGCCTCTATTAACGAAGGCCCGCACCTTCTCGGAGACTTGGAGTCTTAGCTAGCTGCCTAAAGCCCTTTACAATCAATTAGCTTGTCTGGGGTCACAGAGTCAGCGTGCGTCAGAATCGGGACTTCCAGGCTGGTTCTCTAATTAAGACACAGTACAGCCTCTAAAGTTAATATCAGTAATCACTGTTGTATAGAGACTGTGTAAACACATATGTGTATACATATATAGGAATGGATTTATATTTACGTGTTGGGGTCTGTGTGTGGGACCTGTGATTTAATTTCATTCATGGGAAACTCTCTACCAATATATGGTCTTAAAAAGTTGTCAGGGTCAAGGAGAGATTAATGATTTGGCCAGGATTAAGCCAGTGTCTGTGTGTCTGTCTCTCTTTCTGTCTTTACGTCCTTCCTTTCCCTCCTACCTATCAATACATCTATCATTCATCTATTGTAAATTTGGGCATGCAATATAATTTTTCCGAACCTCAGTCTCATCTGTAAATTCAGGGCTTGAACTAACCGACCTGTCTTTAAAGTGTGATCCCTTGATAAATTCTCCAGAGAAAGACAGTGTGCTTAATTGAAAGAGAGCGGTTCTTGCAGTCACAGAATCACAGAATTTGAGATTTGGGAGGGACCTCAGAAAATCCCTAGACCTAGAGGAGCCCCCATGCCTAACTGGAGAGTGGTTGTCCAGTCTTTTACTAAAGACCTACAAGGAAGAGGAACCCATTGCTTCGGAAATAAACTGCTTGACCCTGAGAAAGTCACTTAAGCTTTCATTAAGTATCCCCTGCAAACTCCCTAAGAATGGAAGGCAGCTGTGTGACCCTGGAGAAGTCACTTAATCCCGATTGCCTCAGTCCCCTTTCCCCTCTTCCCCCCCCCCAAAAGATTAGTATTGTCTATCTGCACTGGTGAAGTGAGTGTTCACTCCAGGAGTGCCCTTACACTCAAAAAATGTCGGAATTGGACTAAAAGAAAAAATCGTTGCCTTCTTGCTCATGTCATCCCTCAATCGAATTTACGTGATCATTTTTGAGAACCGATGCAGTTGTTTGCAGTCCCAGATATTGGAGGATGAAAAAAAAGGAATGTTAATGCCTTTTTCCCTCGCTACTTCTACTCAGCCTCTCAAGCACAGCTTTGACCAGCCCACATCGAGGTGTCCCACAGGACACTCCCGGAAACATCCGATGGCCCCGGAATTCTGTCCTCTGTGGTCACATTTGAAGTTGCCTTGGGTGATAGCGAGCACTCTAAGACTGGTTGTCCCTTTCCTACCTTGGGTGGCGTAGCTGGGTTACGTTCGAATCCTTAAGCAGAGCAGAGACTGGGCAGGATATGGGGGAGGGGGGGAGGGCGACGGCTGGAGGAGGCTAGAGAAGGTACTAATCGCTGAGCTGTACTTTGCATTTGGCTTCCTTGACTGGTTCAGCTCCAGGAGAAGGAGTTCGCTGAGGGGAGAAATCCCGCAAAAGCACCGCTCTCCCCATTTTCTAGTTCTGTAAGTGCCCGGAAGAGCCACATGATTTTTGTTCCTGGGTTCCAATACTAGATCATCCATCCGTTAGACCTTGGGCGAGTCAACTGACCTTTTGGTTCCTGAGTGTGTATTTTGGACTATATAACCTCCAGAGTCCTTTTTTAAACCTTAACATCTGTGCAGAAAGGAGAGACAGAGACAGAGAGAGACAGAGAGAGACAGAGAGAGAAAGAGAGACAGGGACAGACAGAGACGGAGAGACAGAGACAGAAAGAGAGACTAAGAGAGAGACAGAGACAGAGATTAATCTTCGTGGACTTCATTTTCATCAAACTTAAATGAGAAGGTTGGACGTCAATTCACTTGGGTATTTTCTGGTGGGGGATCTTTCTGCGTTTGCTTTGGACTGGATGGCTCTGAGATCCCTTCCAGCTCTGGGCCCACTGTCAAGAGTTACACGATACAAAAATAAGTTTCTAAAAGCGGGGTGTAAATTAGGGGGGCTTGTTTTTTTTAAACGACTTTAGGTCGCAAATGGGATAAGTAAGACGTCCGTGTAGCGGCAGGTGATTGCACAGTCAGAAAACTTTCGAAGTTGCTAAAAGGCAACGAAGAGACCCAGTGCAGGACAGAAAAAAACAAAATTAAGACAATTATCCGGATAATTCCACTTCTTTCCATCATCTTTTCCCAATCACTTTCATATTTAAAAATATCCATAAAATCGAGAAGAAAATGTTTTGCACTAAGTAATTCGGAATATAGTCCCTTTGATACAGTTCCTGGCACTGCAGCCTGCACAGAGCCTGCACACAGCCTTTTGACACCTCTGAGGCTCAGTTTCCCATGTTCTTTTGGGAGGGGCGCCCTTGGGTGAGTATCACTCACACCTCAGTCATCTCCCTTGCCGGGGACCCGGATTCGGGGAGTTCTAAAGAAATCTCCCTCTCGGCTCCGAACCACTTTTAAGTAGCAAGCTTCCATTTAGGGGAGCTGAAGGTGTCCCTGTCCCTTCCTACTCCCTCCGCTCATCTAAGGGAAGGGAAAAGCCCCGGGGTTGCCCCTGAAACCTTCCAATCAAATCAAACCGCTCCGAGTTAGCCAAAGCTCGAGGGAAGGGAGCTTCGAAGCACTTCGAGGACTTGATGCTTGTAAACGGTCCCGTAGCATAAGCACGAGCTGCAGGGAAAAGAACCCCCTCGGGAGGGGAAGCTACCAGGCTAGAGCCCGTAAAAACATGGGCTCAGCGGGAGAATGCGATTGCTGCCTTCCCCAATGTCCTCCTATGGCTGAGGAGGACGTGTTGGCTCTCTGAATCTGCGGGTCGGAGTGGGCCTCTTTTCCTAAGAAGTGAGCCAACTATCAAGAAGAGAAATGGATGATCACATCTTGATCCGCTAAGGCTACAGCTTTCTGCACCAGCCCTCCCTCACTCCGTGCCTACCCCCAGTCAAGGCTGTCACATTCCTTTCAATGTAGAATATCTACATTGACTTCCTTCCTTTAAATCATCAGCTCTCATTCTGAGCCTGTCTGGAGGGAAGCGGGGAGGCGAGCTGGACTTCACTGGGCAGAGCCCATCTCCAGCCCCCAGAAGCACTGGCTCTCCCTCGACCTCTTGGGCAACATTGGGGGAGTTACTTCAATTCTCTGGGCCCCAGTTTGCTCACTGCCTACCTCCCTGGCTTGTTGGGGGCAAAGTCCTTTGAAAACTTGAAACTCGTGCTGTAGAAATGTAGCAACATCGCTAGCTAAAAGGGCTCCTGGGACTTGCCGTATGATTGGCCTCCAAATCAGGGGGACGAGTTCAAATGCTACCTCTGGAATTTACTGGCTGTGTGACCCCCATGGCAAAGACCTGCCCTCTCAGTGGCCCCAGACTCTTCTCTGAGACTCTCAGCTGAAGGTGGTCAGTGTCCGTGGTAGAGCGAGCTCCCCATACCACTGGAATTATAGATTTGGTCTTTTAAAAAATCTGTCTAGGGTTATGATTTTATTAGATTAGCAGAGTCCTTGGTATAGATATTGAAACAGCCTCTATCTATCTACGGAAGCTTGCAGCTCATATCTAAAATTAAAATCCAATCAGAAATTTGGATCTGGAAAGGACCTTCCAGGCAGATAACATCATGGAAGTCATGGAGGCCAGCCTTCACCGGGTATAGGGAAATCAAGTGACTTGCCCACAGTCATACAGGTACTAAATGGCAGAGGCAAGATCCGAGGCCGGGCCTTCCTGATTCCAAATCCAGTATCCTCTCTCTCCACCACACGGAAAGACTAAGGGACTTACCTAGGGCGTGCAGCTTGTTCTTGTCAGAGGCAGAACTGGAACTCGGGTGTTCTAGATTTCGAGGTTGCTTCTGTACTCTACACCACGCTTTCTTGTTGTTGTTTTTTTCAGTCCTGTCCGACTCTTTATGACCCCATTTGGGCTTTCTCGACAAAGATACTGGAGAATTTTGTCGTTACTTTCTCCATTGAGGCAGACAGGGTTAAGTGACTTGCCCAGGATCACACAGCCGTTAAGGAACTAAGGTCGAATTTGAACTCGGGTCTTCCTGACTCCAGGCGCGGTGCTCTATCCACTGTGATACCTAGCTGCCCACACCACGGTGCTTCTGGCAAATTATCCTTATTAGTTGTTAAATGAGGAGAGAGGCGGGGTAAGCCCAGATCTGCCTCTAATAGCCCATGCTACTACTGGTAATACTCATTTACCAGAACATTCCCCTATGTTGATGAGAGGCGCCGAGGTATAGGGATTAGGGAGATTGCTCTGGCTTCAGGTTGTGTGATCCTGGGCAAGTCACTTAACCTTAATTTCAAAATACTCTCAGGCAACTCCCTAAAACACTTCAGAGAAGGTGCCGATCTGTATCGGCAGACGAAATTTCCTTAAACTGGAATTCCCTCTACTAATCAAATCATTCCCTACTCTTGGATTTCTATATCTCTCTGTCTCTCTGTCTGTCTCTCTGTCTGTCTCCCTGCCTCTGTCTCTCTGTCTCTCTCTGTCTCTGTCTCTCTGTGTCTGTCTCTGTGTCTGTCTCTCTGTCTGTCTCTCTGTCTCTGTCTCCCTCTCTTCTCTCTCTTTCTGTCTCTCTGCCTCTCTCTTCCTCTCCTCTCTCTCTCTGTCTCTCTCTCTCCCTTTCTTTCCTTCCTCTGTCGCATTGGGGGTAGTACCACATAGATAAAATCATGGATCCATTAGCGTGAACGCCTGGAAGGATGGATGAATACAGGCATGGCTGCCTTACTAACGTGGATAGTGAAATCCTTAGACGCCTGTGTCTCAGGTTCCAAACACTTCAGGCTTCGAGGTTTCGGAAGATATCATTCGTACCCTTAAGCTGCTTCCAGGTGATTTGGAGATTTTATTTCTCTAGGCGGGTTTCTTTACGGGAGAGGAAATGCAAGAGGTGTGGCGGGAGGGTGGCGGGGCACCTCTGGACCTGGGTGCTTTTTCTTATATTTTAGTCCGGCTCTAGTCCTCAATTAAGCGGTCAGAGAGGTAGAGGCATCCTTAGTATGTGGTCGTTGAGTCAGGTTTTGAGTCAGTCTATAAACGTACATAGGCAGAGTCAGATCGCGCCAAACACAGTGGATTGTCCAGTAAATCCAGAGAATAGCTGTCCGCATCAAAGGAGGGCCGTGCCCTGAAAGGTGCTGGTCTTAGTCAGGACTCGCGGGAAGCTGAGACTAGTTGGCCCCTCTGACCGTTGGGAGCACAGGTGTGTCCCTGCCGACATGGGCTCATCCGTGACCACCCTCTGGACTGGCTAAGGTTGCCCCCCTCCCCCTTTCTTCCAGCCTGATCAGAGCCAGCCCGAGGGACAGCTGGCGGCCGGCTCAAGTTGCCGGCCCTTAGTCCCAGCCTTGAGGTAAAGGCGCTGTCGCGGGGGTGGCCTCCTCGTCTACAAGGAGCCTGTACTTCTCAAGAAAAGTTTATTTTGCCAGATGTTTCCCTAACGAAAACCTAGCCCTAGGCCCCGGGAGGTTAGTCCGGCATCCCAGTGCATCAAAAAGACTTGGTTTTTTGCAGGTTGCTTTGACTTCGGGACCGTGACTGGTTTTTACTTCAGCACATCCAAACTTTATTTTGGCACGTTGCTCAGCAAGAAAAAAGGAAGAAAAAAGAGAAGGGGCCACCCCCCCCCCCAGGGTTGGTTGTAATTTCCTAGGGCCCCTGAGATTCGACTTCCTTTCTTTTTTCTTCCCAATATCCCGATTCTCTGGCCAAGCCAATTTCTTCCCTTTCTCTAAGGCGCCTAAGGGAAAGTCTTCCAGAGCGCTGGCACGACCTTGGTACCCTCTCGCCTGCCACCCTGTGCTGGCGCTGCTGCTTGGGAGCTTCTCATACAGAGGGTAATGGACTGGCTAGGAAAGCCCAACTGTGGAGCTGAGATCTTTCTAACGGGCCCACAAGCCTCAGTACTTCCGAGGGCCGGGCTCCTTTCCTCCCTTTCTTTTCTTCCCTCTCCCCCTCCCAACAGGAGGTGAGAAAATGAGCGGCTTCTGAGAGCTTGGGGCTCTGATACTCTCCTCCTCCTCCTCCTCCTCCTCCTCCTCCTCCTCCTCCTCCTCCTCCTCCTCCTCCTCCTCCTCCTCTTCCTTCTCCTTCCCCCTCTACCCCTCCCTCTCCCT
>CM053599.1:16261905-16287912 GCA_028646575.1 Pseudocheirus occidentalis | reverse complement strand
CTTCCTTCCTTCCTTCCTTCCTTCCTTCCTTCCTTCCTTCCTTCTTTCCTTCTTTCCTTCTTTCCTTCCTTCCTTCCTTCCTTCCCTCCCTCTTTATCTTCCTTTGATTTTCTTTTGGTTCTCTTTTTTCCGTTTCCCAAGTATCTGAATTTAGTAGAAACGAGAGGGGGAAACACACAAACACACACAGAGAGAAAGAGGGGGGGGGAGAGGGAGAAAGAATTACATCCCTAATAATTGGGGACCTGGCTGCCTGGTTCCCGAATTTCTCCTATATGTTCCTGTAGATCCCCCAATTCTTTTAGGTTCCGTCTTCTGTCCCAGTCAACCATCTTTTTGCCTCTTTTCTGCTCCCTCTAATTCCTCTTTGAGAAACTTCCTTGGAGTTTTCCAAATCTACCAGTGGAAAAAAAATAAAAATGTGTGTGTAGAGGGGGTGATTTGGAAACACTGACACTATTTTGGAATGTCTTTCAACACTGGCATCTATTGTGCTTCTCAGGGATGTGTTGAGTTTCAGGGGAGTCCCGGGGAAGTCTTTTTATTTTTATAAGGTCATCTCTTCTTTTTGGTAGGAGTCCCCCAAAGAGAGACCCTGCTGTGCTTGCGTGCTATTGTAGACTGCCCCCAGTTAGCAGGTTCTCTGCTTGTGCCATCCCTCTCAGCAGCGGTCGGTTTTTTTTTTTTGAGACATCAGTTCACACAGAAGGCATCTCTCTCTCTCTCTCTCTCTCTCTCTCTCTCCTGAATTAAGAAGTTACAGAAAAGAAATACAAAGAAGAGAGAAAAAGAAAAAAGAGAGAAAGATGAAGAAAAACATCATATGCAGAGAGTGTGAGACACTCACAATCAGGATTGGAGGTCACTACCAGAGCTTTGGAATAAGGATACCAAGAGAGAATTACTAAAATCCCCCAAGTGCCCTTAAACTGACTATTTACATAGCTCACTGATCTGTGGATAGAAACCAAGGACTAAGCAGTCAGAAGTTTTTAAGAACCCTAAAACAGGCCTGAGAGAAGGACTTCTTGCCCCAGGATCACATTCTTTTCTCTTCCACTACAGAGAAAGCAGCTCTTTGGGGATCCAGGCTGCAACTGTCTTCTTCCCAAAGCCTCAGATTTGAAATGTTGCTGGATCTGTGGTGTATTTGTGGCAGCTTATGGTCCCATGTAGGTAAAAGTATCCTGTCCCTGAATAAGGTCTGCCCTTGGGCTTAGGCCCTCAGGGAGTCATTCAGTGCAGCCCACCATTCCACTATAATAGGGAGCTAGGTTGGAGGATCTTTAGATCCCTCTCCCATCCTCTAGGGCCTAAAGGGTGATTTTGTTGAGGGCTAAGGGGGAAGAATACGGTCCTTTCCCTTCCTTTTAAAAGTGAGAATTAAAAAAAAAGTCCCCTCTCCCCATTATATGTTTCTCCGGCTTCTTTGGACTTCAAATATTTTTAGGAGTTATGTTTTTAAATATTATCCAAGCGAAGAATTGGGTTGTTTAGGATTTCTAATAATCAGTGGGGGATAATCATAGCATTTCCCCGGCCCCAGACTTGGGAGCTGGTGCAGCGGGTAGAGAGTACTCTATCTGGAACCAGGAAGCCCTGAATTCAAAACTGGTCTCATAACCATATTATTATGGGCAAATCACCTAAGCTCTGTTTACCTTGGATTCCTCACCTCTAAAATGAAGATAACAATAGCATTGGCCTTCCCGAGTTTTTGTAAAGATAGAATGAGGTACTTTTAAAAGCACTTTGCAAACACGAAAGCGTTGCCCAACTGTTAGCTATCAGTATAACATGATTATTACTACAGTTAATATATCACAGGACAATAACATAAGATACTCTGCTAGAGTATATATGTGTGTGTATGTATGTATGTGTATGTATACATACATACATACATATGTGTGTATATGTATACTTATATATATAAACCTGATTTAATATAACCTTGAAGAGTTGCTGATATGGGTTAGTAGAAGGTTTCACACTAGGAGCACCCTAAATGGACTAAATGACGGATGCAGCTCCCACACTCCATAGTTTATAGGTTATAGATGTCTAAAGTATTAAAATACATCTTGGTAGGTTTATTATAAATAAGGCTGTACCGATATTACAAATGTATCCATACAGCTATGTACACATAATGAGTAATGATAACACAACTTTCCTACAAACCTTTGAAGAATGCAAAGCACTGTACGTGATGTCATTTTAACTATAGCCGTATTATACATATCTTTATAACATAGATAGAACACATATTACTACAAGACACAGACATAAGTAAACGCAAGATCTATAGGTGATACAAATATCTTTATTTGTATCTATAGAAATATTGTATATGTTTCTGCAGCCTCTTCTCTCTGCATGGACCCGGCGGGTAGGCCTTGGTGGAGAGCTGTTTTGAGATTGCTTCGCATTGCAAACTCAAGTAGTTGCTTTTTTAAGGAGCGAAAGATAACGGAGACCATTAGGCAGGTCCCCCTGTGTTCTGTCAAAGTGCCTGGCGCATTTGAGGACCCTCCCTATCAGTCCCTGCAAGGCTCTTTCCTGCTTGGATCTTATCCTGGGCCGGCGTGCCGGCGAGCTCTGTCCGCCCCAAGCCCTAGCCCACTGGGCACTGGATTCTGCAATGTTAAACTCCACCAGCCCGTATAGTCTTACTGCGACCGCCACCCTCAGGGCTGTGGGCTGAGAGGTTTATGTGGACGTGTCCCCGGAGGCAGCCGGGCTCTCTCGGGGTGCAGGAAATTGTGGTTTAGGGACCTCCTTTCGTTTCTATCTGGCATGGGTGAAGACCAAGGGGAGGCAAGCCTGAGGGTAGGAGTAAAGAGGCCTAAGGGAGGAGGCGGGGGCGGGGGCGGGGACTGGTCGCCGGGCCCCTAGGTCTGGCTATCAGCGGGTCTCTCTCCGGATCCCACAATATGAGTCTAGACTTGGGATGGTTTGAAAGACTGCCGGAAACACTTGTGGTCGGTTCCCCTCGGCCCCCACCCTGTCCTCCACCTCTCTTGTCCTTTGCCTCAGACGGGTTTCCGATAAGGGCACACCGAAGTGCCCGGAGAGCGAGCTCCCTGGGTTTTTGCTCAGAGCCCGCGTCTGCCCAACAGGCTGCTTGAGGACGCCGCGCTCTTTGCCCCTGGCCTCCGCGCTTCTGAGACTGCGGGCGGGCCCTTCTGACCTCCACCGTCCTACGGCCAAAGCCGTGCTCCCGATCCGTCCCCCGCCCGCAGCCTTCCAGAGTTCACCCACTTCTCTTTGCACTAGAACAATTCGTGGAGAAGACTTCCTGTGCCCAGCCCCTCGGCGACCTCCCAGGGCTCGACTCCCACGGTGACTTCAGCGGCAGCCTTGGAGGTGGTGGCGGCGGCGGCAGTCCTTCCTCTCTGTGCACGGAGCCCCTCATCCCCACCACCCCCATTGTCCCCAGCGAAGAAATGGCCAAGATAGCCTGCAGTCTGGAGACCAAGGAGCTCTGGGACAAATTCCACGAGCTGGGTACCGAGATGATCATCACCAAGTCGGGCAGGTAGCAGAAGCTCGGGGATTCGGGGCACGAGGGCAGAGGGAGAGCAGGGGCTGAATAAGCAGCCCCACTGTGCGAGGGCAGAAAGGGAGGTAACTTCAGAGAGTCACAGGAAGGCACCCCAGGGCCCAGTCAGTCCAATCCCCTAATTTTACAGATGGGGAAACTAAGGCCCAGAGATTTGTTCTAGGCCACTCATCGTAGGATCCTATATAAAAGGTGGAAGGCACCTCAAACGCCACCGAGTCTAACTTTCTCATTTTACAGAGGAGGAAACTGAGGAGCAGAGAGCTTGTGACTTGCTCAAGGTCACACTAGTAGACAAATGAAAAAAAAAAAAAGCTCCATTCCCCTAAACGTTGCTTTGGAAAAGATTTGAGCCGGTCTTGGACCTAGTCTCTCTTTTGAGGTTGGAGGGAGGGGAGAAGGTTAGGAACGTCAGAGGGCGTCTGGATCCTCTTGGGGGTGGTAGGTGCTGGGGTTCGCCCACGCCATTCCTGGGGCAACATTCCTGCATTCTAGGACCCAAACCCGAGGCCCTGCGGTCTCCTGGCCCCTGGTATTTCGATCCAAGGGTACAGTGGGGCCTCAGTGAAGAAAAGGAAGGTCTCCGGGAGAAAGTCTGCTTTACCAGAGGGGAGGGCAGGGAGCTGGGAAGAAGCTCGAAATCCAGGGAGACCCCAGGCTGGGAGCAAGCCCGGGCCGCCTTAAAAAAACAGACTCTGGGCAGAGGGCAGGCAGAGCTGGCTTGAGACGGGGATTTATCCGGTTGATCACGGTCGCCGCCAGACTGGAATTTCCTCAGTCGGAATGGCCCAGACCCCTTGGGAACTGGGAGCTCAGGGCTTCCCTGTTTATCCTTCCTAGTTTGCAGACTGCCCCTAGAGTTTAAAAAAAAAAAAAGTAAAGTAGAAAAAATTAAGGTAATGCAGAGGGCGGGGGGTGGGGGAACCTGCCGAGACGATTGTCAACGTAATATGGAGCCTAGATTTAGTGCTGTAAGGAACCTCCAGGGCTATCCTCTTTACCCAAGGGGGACCCCGTAGCCTAGAGAGATAGACAAGTGAATGGCCCAAGTTGCTACCTGTGGTACGTGGCAGAGTGTGATTTGAACCATACTGTTTTTTATTCCAAATCCAAAGAATTCTTGCAACTGAATTAGTCTTGGAAGAGACCTCTAAAAGCATCAGGCCCAAGGACTCTCAATATTTCAGGGTGAACTTAGCCGAGAAAAAAAATGCATCTTTATTTTCGTTAATCTTTGGTTTCTTTTGTTATCTTAGGAATTTTATTTTATGCATTAAAAAAAACATTATTCTGAGAAAGGCTCCATGAGTTTCACCAGACTGCCAAAGGGATCTGTGATGCAAAAATAAAATAAAATAAATTAAGAACGCTTGATCGAATCCAGCTCCCCTCGTTTACAGAGGAGGAAACTGAGGCAAGTTTCAGGTCAAGTAAGGAGGTCAACAAACTTTTATTAGGCGCCTATCAATGGTCAGTACTACTGAGTGCACTTAGCGAATTCAAGGGAAGACCACCCACGGACCTCAGGCACCAATGCCATCGCCCTCTCTTCCAAGGAAAAACCAGTTAGAAGTAGACTGGGTCTGTCTGCCTGCACATCACTACCAAGGCCAAGTGTACAGTAAATAGAGATTTTGCCGGAGGTGGGGGTGATTAAGTACCTTGCCCTGGGTGGCGCACAGATGCCGTAGCCCAGGGCTAGAGCTAGGTGAGTGGATTATGTCCTCAAACCTTCCAGCCGTGGGTTGGAAACAGTTGAAGTCATTATCCAGAAACAACTGTGTCTGAGCCCTGGTGGGCAGTCCAAGCTCGTTGTAAATGCTTATTTCACAAAGGGTGCCCTAAAAAGGCCAGCATAAAAAATTCTGGGGAATCTGTGCTGGTACTCGAACACTCAGTGCTCTGAGCCCCGTAGCTCAGGAGGCGCGGTGGGAGATGATTTTAATCAGAGAATATTTGTCAGGAGAAGGAAGGAAGCATTTAGTGGGTAGAGAGCAAACCCTGGAGCCAGGAAGTCCTGAATTCAAGTCTTGCCTCTGATACTTACTGACTGATTAGCCTGGCGCAAGTTATTTAAGCCTCTAGGCCCCGGAAGGCAACTAGCTGAGACTGTAAATTACAGAGTTGCCAGTACAGAAGAAGTACCCATCCGCTCTAAGAGTTTCCACACCTGGAGTTCCCCCACCTCGATGAAATAAAAAACCAAAACCAAAATCAATCAAGAACATTTGTAGTATAAAAACAATTGGAGGAGTACTTGGGAAAAGCTGCGTGAGGTTTTGTTGTGTAAATAGATTCAGGGGGTCAAGAGAGACCCACTTAGAATGAAACCCTCGCAACGATTAGCTGCAAAAAGTCACTTAACCTCGGTCAGTCTCAGTTTCCTCATCTGTAAAGTGAGAATGACAGCACCTGTGGCACCCACCTTACCTGCTGGAAGGATCAAGTCGGATCCAAGGTTTAAAGCGCTCTGTAAATGTCAGCTATTGTTACAACAAATCCGACCCACGTGAAAGAGACACAATTCAATCCCAACTGAGAAACTGAGCCCAGATGGGAACTGTAGGGAGATTTCAGAGGATTTTTGACCTTCCAGATGGGCAGGAATGTGCTAGGAGAGACAATAAGCTGAAATAAACCTGTTAGAACCGATTGGATCATTTTCTTCACCATCAAAGCTTTTAATTAAGGAATCAGTCCACTAAGCCCCCATTTCAGCCCAAGTTTGTGTATGTATGTGACCGATCCTTTCTCTCCTCTGGTTGAAGGCGAATGTTTCCGACCATTCGGGTGTCGTTTTCCGGGGTGGACCCTGAAGCCAAGTACATCGTTCTGATGGATATCGTTCCCGTGGACAACAAGAGATACAGATATGCCTATCACCGCTCGTCCTGGCTGGTGGCTGGCAAGGCTGACCCTCCTCTGCCTGCAAGGTTTGTCATCCTCAATGCCGGTTTTCTCATGCGAAAAACATTTGCTTACAACCTCCCCCCACCCTTAGCTATCTGCCGAATTCCTCTGGCCTGCCCAGAGAGTTCTGCACGGGGATTTAAAGTAGTCTGTTTTTAAACCTGCTGCTGCCGATTCTGGGAGGGAAGCACCCAGGCAAACCAGGAGGGCTGGCTCTGCTAAAGACCTGCGTTAATCTTGGGTGAGGATATTTACAGACAGAAAGCAGCACCCTTTCTTTGGACCCTAGGTCTAATCCTCCCTCTCCTCCCCCTCCCCCCCAACCCTTTATCTTCTGGAGTTTGCAACATTAAAATTCAAAAGAGATCAGAGGTCACCCACAAGACAGAAAAGATACTATTACTCAACTGGTATTTAACTGACTAATTACAATGAATATTTGTTGCCAGTTTCCTTATATCACGTTATGAACAAATCCTCACATGTGGATCATATTCTCATCTTAAGGGGTTAGATTTATTACCATTATTTTAATCAATTAATGATTAATAGACTTTTATTAAGCATTCCTATATACCAGGCAAGGGCAGCTAGATGTCAAAGTGGATAGAGTAGGGAGTTGGAAGTCAGGAAGACTCATCATCCTGAATTCAAATCTGACCTTATACACTAGCTGTGTGGCCCTGAACAAGTCTTTTAGCCCCATTTGTCTCAGTTTCCTCCTATGTAAAATGAACTGGAGAAGGAAATGGCAAACTATTCATATATCTTTGCCAAGAAAACCCTAGTGATGTCACAAAGAGTCAGACCCAACTGAACAAACACATGCACCAGGCAAAGTATTAATCACTGTTAATATCATCATTATTCTTACCATTATTATCTTCATGAGCATCTACTAATTCAGAGATGCAGTCTGAATGTGTGTGTGTGTGTGGTCCAAGAAAGTCTTTGAAGCATTGGGATGAGAACATAATTTATATCATTAAGTACCATGTTTTTTTTCTGGACCTGAAATTTTCTCATCCTTGTAGGGAACTCCCTCCATCAGTGGAGCTCAGGAAACTCAGGTCTGCTTGGGCTCAATTGACTCCAAGACTAGCTCTCTATTCCCCGGTACTGACCATTCTGCATCATTGTAGAAACAAGCAGCCCGTATGTCCTTTTTCTAAGACACTCATTCCAAATCCAGTTTTTAGACTGCAGTGTATTTTTCTGCAGTCTAAACTGCAGTCTAAACAGTATTTCACTGTTCCAGGGCACCAAATGAGGTAGCAGTCTAATGAGCAAGAGGATATGCTTCATTAAGAGGAAATAACAATTAGCATGCATGTAGTGCTTTAATGCTTGCAAAATACTTTACAAATATTATCCCATTATATCTTCTCAACAACTCAAGGAGGCAGATTCTATTATCATTCCCATTTTATGGATCTGGAAACTAAGACAGAGGTTAAGTGACCAAAGAGAGTATGCCCTTCTTTCCCAAACTATATTGTGTTCATTTTGTCTATATTTTGTATATACTTACATGGGTATATGCAGCTTCCATAAATCATGTACAGTCTTCTTGAGGGCAAGGATGGTTTCAATTTTGTCCTTGTATCCCCAGCACCTAGTACAGTGTTTGGCTTATAAAAGCTGCTACATGAATGTTGGTTTGTTGATTGCAAGCTGAAAGTTCCAGAGGTCAATTGTGTAGTTAAATTTAAACAAAACACCAAGAGCTAATTTTATTCTTCATAGAGTGCTTGAAGGGAGAATGTTCCCAACTGTTGCATGAATGTTTGCTTTTTTGTCCAACTAGAACTTTATGTTAGAGCTAGGATTTTATCAGAGAACCCACTCTACCTGCTGTTTGGATACTGTTCTGGTGGAACATTAGACATGCTTGGCACTGAGGAGGCACTTTGGTGTAGTGGGTGAAATATGGCGGGAATTCAGAGGACTGGGGAAATTTCCACCACCACTCCCAATACTGTTTCCACTTGGGGGACCTTGGACCAATAGCCTAACCATCTGGACATGAGTTTCCTTTCCTATGGCCTCTGCATTACATACAAATTGTTCTAAAATGGGAAGGAGTTGGATTGAAAGAACTCTTGCAGCTCAAAATATGTTATCTATGTGTCTTGAACTCTTCGTGGACTGCTCCCTGCCCTAGAGAAGCTATTTTCTCTTAAAAGGTGCCCAAGAGGAGGAACATCCACTGCTTCATGAAATCCCATTGGCAAAAGAATTGGCTCCAGAGGTATTTCACAGACAACACAACAGGTCCCCACCTATTGCTATAAGTTCTATGGGAACAAGGACAGGACCTGTACTATTCATTGATCTAGGGAGAAAGCCTCATTAGGGAGATTCTACCAATGCTGGTCAGAATTTTCTTTGAAATTATCTATTTTAAAAAGGGAATAACTTGGAGCATGGAGGTGGTCAGTGATGCACCCAGGGTCACACAGCCAGGATGTGCAGGTCTTGAATATGAGTCTTGGCTGAAATGCCCCACTGCTTTCCTCTCTGTACGTGTATGCATTTACATATATGTGAATATTATAGATTACAAATATTTATGAGAGGGAGTGTGATGTAGTGAAAAGAGAGTCAGCATTAGAGTTTAAGTGCCACCTCTGACAAATGCCAGCTGTGTGTACTTGGGCAACTCAATGTTCCTGGGCAGCTAAAACATGCAGAGAAAGGGCTGACCTGCATTGGTGGAAGCATTTTCCTCACTTGGGAGTTCCCCATAGTAGTGACAAATATAGATCTAGTCTCTCTTTCTTTCTCTCTCTCTCTCTCTCTCTCTCTCTCTCTCTCTCTCTCCCCCCCCTCCCCCGTGTGTGTGTGTGTGTGTGTGTGTGTGTGTGTGTGTGTGTGTGTGTGTGTGTGTGTACACATAGGGATAGCTACTGGATCCATGATTTTCTATTTAAGGAAATTTTCTCTATCTAGATAGGCCATTACCTTCTTTGAAATTTAACAGCATTAGAGACAATTACCTGGCACTCTGAAAGGCTAAATAATTTGCCAGGGTCACATAATGAGTATGTATCAGAGGTAGAATTTAAACTTCACTTTACACCTTTCCCCCAGCCCCTCTCCAACCTCTTCACACACACAACTCTCTGGACCTTGTTAGTTTGAAAGAGGAGCTATTTTAGCACCCCTCCCCCCATGCCATGAGAGAAATGATAGGGATAAGTTCTTATGCATGTCCATATATCCTTATGTATGTATGTTTGTATGTCACCCCCTACACACACACACACACACACACACACACACACACACACACACACACACACACCCAGCAGAGTCTGTTAACTACACAGATACTTAAATGAATGCAATCAACATTCTCTGCTACTGACTGGATCAGGCTAGTGATCTATCAGTGGCTGGTTCTTGGGAGAAAATGGTTGTTTGTGAATCTGTTTTAAGTGGAAAAAACCTATTAGGAGTCCTTTTGCAGATCCCTTCCTTTTCTCCTTCCCGGTTCCTGATTCTCCCTCCCTCCCTTCCTCCCTGCCTCCCTCTCCCTCTTTCCCTCCCTCCTTCCTTCCCTCCCTCCCCTCCTCTCTCCCCCCCCCCCCCCATTTACACACACATTTTCTTCCTATTTAAAAGCCTTATGCACACTGGTGACAGAGTCGCAGATGTGAAGGTCAGCAGGCTTCTGGAAATGTGACATCTCTTGTTGATGTTACTGCTCTGTCAATCTCCGTCGATGGCTGGGGAGTGGAAATGCTAACCAATAGTGATCTTAAACCCCAGCATGTTTAAGCTGCTGCTGGAATCTGAAGTCTGTCTGGAGACTGGCAAAAAGAAAGGCTGCCCTTGCTGAGCTTTCTTTTGCCTTCATTTCTCCTTCAATCTATTATCCACCACCAATTTCTATGGAATGTAAGGATGTCTTGATCAACTCCATCCATTTTAGAGGAGTTACTCATGAATCCTTAGACCCTGTCCCATTTTGCAGCTTCAGTGGGGTGAGGAATGCTAAATGATCATATATATGTTGCTGTGCTGAGTGAATCCTATTGAAATTCAAAGAATATGTACTATTTGGGAAGGATTTCTTCGATGAAAAGTAACTTCTGGTATGAAAATTCCATCTTCCAAGGCAGATTGACAGCTCATGTTCATTACAGTTTTGGAGAGGATAAATCTAAATCCTCATCCACAGTTGCCTAGGGCATGAGAGGGTAAATGACTTGACCATAGTCTCATGCCCAGTTACATATCAAAGGCAGGACCAGTTTTTTCCAGTTCTTACTGATTCCAAAGCCAACCTTCCATACTGCTAGATTATGCCCAGCTCTTCTGTATATATATTATCTTTAAAAATCTACACTTGTTTTCAAAGTTTCTCAGTAATAATATTCCATCAGAAATAATTAAAAAAATTTTAAGGTAGAAAAAAAACATTTTGTCTTCACACGGGGCAGACTTTGCCTGGAATTTATGAAAATACGTTCCATTTTGGCAGAGCACTTCCTGGAGTTTCTTGGCCAGAGAAAATGGGTTGTTTGGCCAAATATTGAGGAACATGGCTAGTAAGCTAATAGGGCTCAGACACCAGGACAAAAAATAATCTCGCCAGTTTCTAGAATCCTAAGGAATCTCTCCTTTCATTTTTTTTTTTTTGGCACTGAAAAACCCTCTTCTTTCAAACTGACAAGGTGCAGAGGGCTGTCATTTAAAAGCTGCTCTGCTCCTGGATTTGCACACATTGTGAAATCCCTTTCTTCCTTCTGTCAGAGACTAAAACAACTTTTTGTTACCAAAGAACATTTTAATCGAAAGCTTTTTTGGACACTCCCCTTTCAAGCCCTTTAAAGTGTTTCCAGGGGTTGGTTTCCCAGCAGAATCCTTGCCGTTCTGAATCTTTCTGCGCTGGGTGCTTGTGAGGCATTATAAGTCTCAGCATGCACACCTTGTCTTTCCCTGTCTTCTGTTATGTCTGTTTCTCCTGTGACAAGCTGTGGCCTAGACTCTTTGGCCACCTTCTTGGCTTTCTCTAATTGTATTATGAGAGATTTTTGAGGGCTGGCTTTAGGAAGCCAAACAGTTGTAAGAAGCTATGTTGGAATGGGATTTTTTCTTTAATTCAATTCAACCCAACAAGTGTTTATGGAGGGCCTACCAGACATTATATTAGTGACAGAAAGACAAAAATGAACTTGTCCCTTCCCTTAAGGAGTTTGTATTATATTGAAAGACATAGCATGGGCATAGATACATATGTATTATATATGTGTATATATTTCTGTATGTATATATGTATATATAGACACAGAGTAAATACAAAGTCATTTTCTGGGTAAGGAGAGAGAATTGTGATTTAAAGAGATCAATTGTGATTTGAAGGAAGATACAAATTCTATGAGATGGATCTGAGAAAGAAATGCATTCCAAGCTTGGGGATGGCTGGTACAAAAAAGTATGGAAGTGGGTGATGGAAGGGCATTATGAGAAAGAGCAAATACGCCAGTTTGGCTATGTAGAATGTGTGAAACTAAGTAATATGGAATCAGTCTGGAAAGAGTATGCAGAGTCAGATTATGTAAGGGTTTGTGTGCTAGGCCAAAAAGGTTTATTTTATCCTAGAAGCAATAGGGAGCCATTGACATTTCTTGAGTGAATGACATGGCTTGGTATATACTTGCCTATTCTAGCCTAGTTCACAATGTTTGAGCATAATTATAAGTAACCTACATAATGTCATGAGATCCAAGCTGGGAAGCACATAGAAGCTTTCTAGTCTCACCTTCTTTCTTTACATATGAGGAAGCTGAGGCCTAAGCAGGTAAAGGTACCTGTCCAAGGTTACACAGGTGGCAAAGTCATGATTTGAACCCAAGTTCTCCTATTTCAAATCCCAAGGTCTTTCCAACAAACTAAATTTATATGCAAAATTTTTAAAATTTTAAAATTTGATGAGTACTTACAGGAAGAACTTCCCACATAATAGACAGGAAGGAACATCTTCCCAATGATATTGAGAACCTGCTCCTCCCAACTTTCTAATTTTTGTGAATTCCCATCATTAATTGACTATAAATGGAGACACCACAGAAAACCTTTTGGTTATCCCAGACAAGCTCATTTCACACTCATTTCACAACAATTACTCAAGGGCAGTTTTAAGATGAAATTGCTATTCTTTAAGTCTCTGGTTCATTTGTCTTCCATGATCCTCTACCCTCACCTAGATAAAATACTCTCACCCTCAGTTAGAGAGTGAAGGATCAGGCTTCATTCAAGGTAGTGAATGATTGTGCAGTCCTGGAATGCAGGCGCTCATTTCTATAATCCACTTGTAGCCCAGGAATTTAGGGCAAGACCCTGCTGTTTGTATCTGGTGGAGAGCTCTGGTTCTTGCAAAAATTGCATGGTTGTTGAACGCCACAGAAAGCTTTGAATGACTCTGTTGACTTGACAGGGGCATAAGAAACCCATTTGGAAAACGGTGCAGATGCCCCCCCTCCCATGTTTGGTACCTCAGCAGTACCCACCAATGTGCAGCAAGAAGCCAACATTTAAATGATTTTCCCTTTCACTATCATTGTCATCTATGGAGATGAATATATCAATGGAAATCAGCCATTTTATTTAGTTAAGAAGGCAGTGTTGCACAGTGGTTAGAGAAGTCAGGAAGGCATGGATTTACGTACTGCCATCTATGACTGTGTGATGCAGAACAGGTCACTTAACCTCTCTGTGTTCTAGGCACCTCTCTTAAGACTGGAACTTGCAGGGAAAACGTGACCTGCTTTGGTAGAGGGAGTTTCCTGTGGGAATGAAATTGCAGGTTCAGTCTCTGTCCCTGTGCCTTTATTTACTCAAACAATAAATGTAATTGATTCTTCTGTGCAATTCTCTGACCCAAACCTCTCCACTTCAGATAAGGCAATGCTTTGCATATAGTGGAGAACCAATGAAGATTTCAATTCTATCAGCACATCATTCATACCTAAGCATTGGACTCGGTGCTGGGTATAAAAAAAAATACAAAAGTCTCTGATTTCAAGGAGCACACATTAAGGAGAGAGAGAGAGAAAGACAGAGAGACAGAGGCAGAGAGACAGAGAGAGACAGAGACAGAGAGACAGAGACAAAGAGACAGAGAGACAGAGAGAGAGGAAGAAGGGAAGGAGGAAAAGAGACAGAGACAGAGAGATGGATGGGGAGGGTGAGAGAGAGGTGGGGGAGAGAGAGAGAGAGAGAGAGAGAGAGAGAGAGAGAGAGAGAGAGAGAGAGAGAGAGAGAGAGAGAGAGAGAGAGAGAGAGAGAGAGAGAGAGAGAGTCCAAGCACCTAAGAACATTTACAACTGGGAGGAGAAGGAAACACAAGGTGTAAGTGGTAGTACCTGGGCTGTGCTCTGAGGCGTCTTTTGAAGATGTAAAGGTGATCCAGGAATACTATCTATATTTGGGAGATGGGTAATAATGCTGCAGATGCCTGCGTAGGCAACACACGGTAGTGGAAAGGACACTGAATCAGAGGGTTGCTGTACCGAGGTACTCCCAGCCAGCCAAGGCACTCATCGAATCTCTCGGAGCCTCAGCTAGCTCATTTGTAAAGCAGTGGGGTAATGCCCTCAATATACTATTATAGCAAAAGTGCTCTGTAAGCTAAAAAAATTCCTTATAAGTGGGCATTATTGTTATTGTTGTTATTGTTTTTATTACCTGCCATTAGATTTATGGACCTGACAAAAATACAATAAAAAAATGAAATCTAGGGGTGGCTGGGAGGCTCCGGGAATAGAGCCCTAGAGTCAGGAAGACCTGAGTTCAAATTTGACCTCAGACACTTAACACAAAACTAGCCATGTGACCTTGGGCAAGTCACTTAACCCCAATTGCTCTACCTTCCCTTCTCCAAAAAGCAAAAAACAAACACAAGCAAAATATTTAAAGAAATGAAATCTAGTTATCATTTGTCTTTAGCTAAGGGCAACAAAACCAGTGTGAATGACCAAAAATCTCCACTCAATCCAAAGTTCCATTGGAGTCAATATTTTCAACTTCAATATTTTCCATTCAAATGAACTGTTTACATTGAATGATGTAGTTTGGCATTTATATCCATTTATTTTCCTTCAGCCTCTGCTGGGGGTAAATGGACACAGTAAATATGTTGACAATGGTGATGATAGAGGGAAGGGGATAAATGTCGATCTCAACATTTTATCGCTCTTTCTTGATCCCAAGAGTCAAGAGAGACCTGAGTTTGATTCCTGCCTTAGCTGCCAGCTACTCCACTCAACCTCTCAGCCTCATTTTCCTCATCTGTAAAATCAGAGTATAAATGGCACCCGCCTTAGAAGGAAGTTGGGAGGAAGAAATGAGATAAGGAATCAATAAAGTGACTTGCAAACCTTAAAGTGCTAAGGAAATGTTAGCTATTAGCATCTCCTTATCTTTCTTGATGGTGTTCAGAGGAGAATGGTCTAAGGACCAGTCAGTCTCCTGCTATTATTTTTTATGTTGACTGAGCCAAGGACACAGGTAGAAAAACGCCAGTGTTTTGTAATTGAACAAGTCTAGGGATGTAAGCTCATCTTCAGTGGGCTCCTCAAAAGCTTCTTTCCTTCTCTCCAGTAGTAGTCACAAAGACAGGGATATCATGAGCCTCGTGCTGTTACCACACTTGAGATCTTCTACAAAGCCTTTGTGTTGTGAAGTCTTTTCATCTATGTACTTTGGAGATTATGAGTATTCAGTATAACAACATCTATTTTTAAAAATACCATTATTTTCACATTTCTGTGGATCGGTATTTTCATTTTGTTTTAGGAGGCAATCAGGGTTAAGTGACTTATCCAGGGTCACACTGCTACTGACTGTCTGAGACTGGATTTGAACTCAGGTCCTCCAGGGCTATTGCTTTATCCACTACAACACCTAGCTGTCCCCTTGGATCATTATTAAGTTGAGGTGATTATAGGCAATGATTATGTCTGTAAGGATATACTCATTCCACTTCATTTTATTTACTGAATTTCCAGTAAATAAGTTGTAAGTTGTCTGTGAGCTTATAAAAGATAGTGAGCTTCTGGTTTCCAACTGATGTCTTTTTAGGTATCCAGTAGACATTATTTTTTGTGGTCTTGTCTTTATTATATTATTCTTCTCATCTTTTTTGATGGGGTCCAGATATAAACAGTCCTTAGATGGGATTGCTAGCCTACTACTTTTTAACATTTAATATGCCATGGATCATTGCACAGGTGGTTAAAATAATTGCTTTTAGTAGCTGAATAAAAATGTTAGGGTGCAAGCATGTCCTCTGTGGGCTCCCTAAGAGCAGCCTTGGGACAATTTCAGTAGCAGACAGGATCATGGGGATGGTATACACTTCATTCTATTCCCACGTTCCTTTGAGACCCTATGCTTGGTTTATATTTCAAAAGTGTTTTGTAAAAAAAAAAACAAACTTTTGCACCTTGGAGGTTCTGGGAATTTGACTCGGCAAAATCTAGTAAAAATGTTCTTGAGTTTTTCATGGATGTATTCTATCCTAGAGCTTGTGGGCGGCACTGCAGTCTGTGATAAGGGTCCACTCCCAGCATAGTTTATTGTTTAGCGATGTGCCTGGCACATAGTAGGTACATAATGAATATTTTGTGACTGAATGGTTGAATTCACTAGGACAAGTAGAAGCCTGTACTTCTCCTATGGGAATTTGTCACCTGTCAGTTCATGAAAGATATCAAGCTTCTAATGTAATATTTTAGTGACCAGACAGGGCATGTCTGGTGCCAAATTATGACAGAATGAAGCAACATGTGGCACAGTTGCTACCATTTTCTATGATTAATATTGTCTCATTATTAATGGCATACATTAAAGGAAGCTAAGTAGTGCAGTGGTGTTGGAGTCAGGACAGCCCGAGTTCAAATCCTGTTTGAACTTGCTGGGTGACTCCAGGCAAATCATTTAGTAGCTATCTGCCTCACTTTCCTCATCTGTAAAATGGAATATTAATGACACCCACACCACAAAGTTATTGTGAGGACCAAGTGAGGTAATATGTGTAAGGTGTTTTGCAAACCTAAAGTGCCATATACATTTGAGCCATTATTATTTCCTAGTATTAATAGTTTTCTTATTTTTACTTTTCCCAATGATGTTCAGGTAGAAATGCTCCCCAGACAAGACTATTCTTTTACTATTCCTTTATATTCAATGTTCTATAGATTCTTGCACAGGCAGAAACACCTGCTTTTTATTCATCCTCTGTAGGTTTCTTTTTGTTCAGTCATTGTTGACTCTCCATGGCGCCATTTTGGATTTTCTTGGCAGAGATACTGGAGTGATTTACCATTTCCTTCTCTGAGTAATTTTACAGATGAAGAAATTGAGGCAAGCAGAGCTAAGTGCCTTGCCCAGGGTCATACAGGTAGTAAGTGTCTGAAGCTGGAGTTGAACTCAGGAACTTGAATCTCCTTGATGCCAAGATGGCCACTCTAGCCACTGCTCCACCTAGCTGCCTATAGATTTATTGCTAGGTTATTATTACTAAAAATAAGTATGTGAAGCATGAATAAGGAAGAGAAGAAGGCATAGATGAACCGCAGATGGGAAGTTTATTTCCAGAAAAGTAGCTTTCACTGAATGACTGCATTCCAATGATTCTCTCTGGGATCTATGTAGAACCCAAGCTGAAGATGCCCAGAAAGCTCTAGGCTGAATGATCTTTAGGTTAAGCTAATCAAATTGCGAAAGTAATTTTCTACTTTAAATTGTTCAGTTTCCATCTGTTTGATAGGATATGTTAATAGTAATTTCCTTTAAACATTTAGTGGGAAGACCTAATTATTTTTTTATGATACTGACACAACTCAGATGTTATAATCATTGGCCATATCTAATTAGCAGCTGATTGGAAAGCTAAGTGATAACAGCAACAATCATTCACATCTCTAAGGCAATTTCCCAAGGACTTTCCTCACAACCCAGCAAAGTGGGTAGCCCCATTGTTAGTATCACCCCTATTTTGAAAATAAGGACATTGAAACACTTCAAAGTAACATGACCTGCTAGTGGTGACAAGGCTAGTGATGAAGCTATAACTCAAACCCAAGTCCCTGGACCCAGATCCAATACTCTTTCCCCTGCACCAGAAAAATACTTGCACCTATATAACTTTTTTTTTTTTACTCATTTGGAGTATGGAAAGAAGCAATACATCATTTAGTCAGGCATTCAACATTTCTTAAGCACATAGTAAAGTTGCCATTCTTGTGCTAAGTACTGGAGATACAAAAAAGGCAAAAAACCCAGTCCTTGCTCTCAAGGAGCTCTCAGACTAATGGCGGATGCATTCTGCAAACAATTATTTACAAGTAAGGTATAGACAGGATAGGCTCGAGACAATCTCAGAATGGAGGCACTAAAATTAAGGGGTCCTTTCATTAGTTTTAAGTTATTGTGTTGGACAGCCAGGTGGTAAAGTGGATTGAGTGCTGCACTTGGAGTCATGAAAACCTGAGTTCTAATCTTGATCCAGACAGTTACTGACTTTGTGACCCCTAGGCAAATTGATTAACCTGTCTGCCTCAGTTTTCTCATCTGTAAAATGGAGATAATAAAGTGTCCATCTTATAGGATTGTTGTAAGAATAAAATGAGATGATGTTTGTAAAGTATATTGCCAACCTTAAATTGCTATGTAATTACTACTTATTTTTTAGTTTTATAAGCAAACAAGCTTAGAGGCTTTTAGGAGAACCTTTACACCATTGCTTTGTGATTTGCATTTAATACTGAACAGCTAAAATAATCCCCAAACCATCATTTCCATGAGCTGAATGTCCCTTCAATAAATTACTAAAATTACATTTTTATACATAAAATACATAAATTAATAAATTACATTTACTAAGTGTTTACTACATGTCAGGCACCATTCTAGGTTCTGAGGAATCAAAAACCAAAATAAAGCACACCCCCCTTCGCTTTAAAATCGTGATGTATTTTACCTGCTAGAGCACAAATCGAAATGTCTCACTGTGAAAGGTTTGTTGTGTGATTTCTCTCAGGTTGTATGTGCACCCAGATTCTCCTTTTACTGGAGAGCAGCTGCTGAAACAGATGGTGTCTTTTGAAAAAGTGAAACTCACAAATAATGAATTGGATCAACATGGCCATGTAAGTGACCTACCTTGAATGGTGTAATTGGAAACAAATCTAAATGTGGAACTTGTGTTTGGAACTGATCCATCTCTGCCTCCTTCTTCCCATCTCCTCCCTTCTTTTTCTTTCCTTCCTTCCCTTTTTTTCCTTCCTTCCTCCCCTCCCCTCCCCTCCCCTCCCCTCCCCTCTCCTCCTCCCCTCCCCTCCCCTCCCCTCCCTTTCCCTCTCCTTCCCTTCCCTTCCCTTCCCTTCCCATCCCTCCTTCTTTTCCGTTCTCTTTCTTTTCTCCCTTCAGAATGAAACTCATTTTCTATTGAAAGCATGTCTACCATCTCCATAGGGGAAATAAGACAAGTCCACCAATAGCTATTTAAGAAGATAGGATAGGATGCAAATAGCTACAATTTAAGATAGAACACATTAAGTGCAGAGGAGAAATGCAAACCCAGTGCTAGGAGAGATTAATGGAGGGTCATTGAGAAAAGGTTACCAATACATTTTAAGCTTGTTTAAAAAGCTTGGTAAATGTTGACTCAGATAATTGATTAAATCACTGAGTAGATACTTTCAAAATACTCAAATGGCTCTATGATCTCATCAGTGTGGGTATTCCCTCTTTGGCTGTGGATTGCAGCGCATTCATAGTTGCCTTGACCCTTGTCCATGTTTTTCCAACACTTTGCCCACCAAGACATTCACTGGATCTTCCAGGGACCCGGCTGGACATCTCTTAATATCACAAACACACTAGAGGACCACCGAGGCCGTCCATTGGCTGTCTAGCCCTTCCTCTTGCCTCCTGACCAAATGATCTTCTCTGTCATATATACATCCATTGATGGGATGGCTTCCTGTGCTGCTTCTTCCCACTTGCTTTTTTGTACTGCTTTACTGTCCTCCTCGTGCCCACTGGGCAAGATCTCCATGATACTTTTGATAATATTCATTTTCAGTTCTTTGGAGACTATTGTTCCATGTGCTACAATCATGCATTATATATAGTAACAGGGTTAAAATAAGAGGAAAAATAATCATTTATACACTGCTTCAAGTTTTGCTAAGTGCTTTGCACATGTTACCTATTTTGACCCTCACAACAACTCTATAAGGTAGATGCTATTATAACCCACATTTTACTAATAAGGAAACTGAGGCGGAAACTAGTTAAATGATCACTTTATGTCACACAGCTAGTTAAGTGTCTGACGTGGGATTTGAACCGAGGTCTTCCTGTCCCAAAGTCCAGCACTCTATGCACTGCACCCACCACCTAGGCACACTGTTATGGGGCAGTGTTTGTTTCTCTGCTGTTTTTATTTTGGTTCATTAAACTGTAGCCATCCAGACATCTCATGGGAGTTCTAATTGGACCACTCCAATTTATAACCAGTCAATACAACTTGTCCAGAGATATGGGTGGGTCCTGTGATGAACTTCTTTTCCTACACAAGGGCCATGTGTAGATCTAAGGAAGGCTGTGTGACATCTTTTTCTGCAGCAAGGAGTGGGACCGTACATTTCCCAGAAGCAGATGAGTTGAGTTGAAAACAAGAGGCCATTAGCAGCTTCTCCATGTGACAGACCAAGATTAATCTCAATCCGTTAAGGGACTCATGTTGCCTGTCTGAATTGATCAAGGAACCTAATGCTGGACAGATTTGCCTCATGCCAGGCTCTAACAGAGTCTGTACATGGGACTAAACATTAGGCAAAGAAGAAAAACATGATCCCTGGCTTAGTCAATCTTTTCCACTTCGTGAACTCTGATTATTTTGACAAATATGAGTGGCTAGTAGGGAAAAAAAAATCCTCAAATTTCCAAACTCGAACTGGGGATTAACAACTACTTGTTTCAAGAGAGAATTTATTCTATAATAATGATGCAAATTTCATTTATATAGCACTTCCTTAGGGCCAGGCACGGTGCTAAGTGCTTTACAATACCTTATTTGGTCCTCACAACACCGCCTGAGAAGTAGGTTCTATTATTACCCCATTTTACAGTTGAAGAAATTGAGGCAAAAAAATTGAGGCAAGTGAGGCCAATGGCTTGGCCAAGATCAGACAATTAGTATCTAAAGCCAGATTTGAACCCAGGTCTTGTCTCCAGATCCAGCTTCAGTTACTTACTACCTGAGGGGTTGTGGACAAGTCACTTAACTTCTCTGACCTCAGTTTCTTAACTTGTAGAAGGGATGGGGCATGACCTCTGAGGTCATGTCCACATCTGAAGTGATGATACTATAAAAGAAATCTCTAATCCTAGATATTCAGTCATCTTAGCATGTGGAAGTGGAGCTGGTTTTGGAGGGTGATGTTCCACACAGAGGACCAGAGCACAAAAATAATTCATTTTTACCTGGAAGATCAACTCAACAATGCAAACTTGATGTCTTTCTAAATACAGACTCAAAGTGTGAGAGAAAATCACCATGCTGACCTCTTGAGCATCACAATGTTAGAAATCTGAGATATGGAACTGAAAGGGACTTCTGAGGCTTCCTTCTATTTTATGTAGCAAGAAACTGAGGCCCCAAACAGGGAAGGAACTTGCCTAAGGTCAAACAGGCAATAAATAGCTGAGTCTAGATTTGAACACAGGTCCTCTGACTCCTGATTCAGAGGCAAAGTAACTTGCTCAGGGTCAACAAGGTAGTAAGCATTAGAGGAAAGATTCAAGCCCCAGCACTCTGCCTTCAGAGACAGGGCTCCTTCTACTCTACTGCAAGGATGTAAGTCAATCTGCTTACAAACTTGAAAGCATTATTTCAAAGTGTGTTAGGATTGTTGATAATCTGGAGGGTGCAGAGTCCTTCATGAAAAGGAAAGTATCCAGGAGGAAAGGGTGTTCAACTAATATCCACAACCTCTATAATAGGGAATAGCCATTTTCTGAAAACCCTGTGGAATTAGCAAATATAATCCGGGGAAGAGGCACAGTCCAGCTACATGACTGTAACAGCAGGAATAGTAGCAAAAAAACCCAAACAAACAAAAACCCCTCACCCCATGTGTCTCTCTCTTAACTTTGGGCTGAACCTATTGTCCCCTGGGAACACAAAACCTGAGGCTGAGGGAAGGGTGACCAGCTACCAGGGTCTCTAAAAATATACCTCTTTAGAAAAGTGATTCAGAATTCCCTTGCTTTCATTATCTCTTAAAGCATTTGGTTCCAAAAGAAATATGGAAAAATTACTATGAGACAACCTGATTGGTGAGTGTTCTAGCAATAATACCCATATTTTGGCAGCTTTTTATTAGTATCCAAATGGAAAAATGGCTATATCCAACAGCACGATATGATGCTAGAAACCAGTAAGTCCATGGACCATGAATTAGGCAGATTTCCATGTGCCATTTGGTCTTCACCTTTTGGTCTTCCTAAATGCATAATTTCTGAATTCAGACTTTTGGGGCATGTAGCTTAGTGTTCACCTGCTGAAACAACTCTGGGGACAGAACAAACAGGGAAATTTGTAATAACCTAATCGATATCAACAATTCAATTAGATGCTAGCAGTCTTCTCTTTTCCTCTTCCCCTTCCCCACTCCAACCCCAAATGTAAAAAAAAAAAAGGGTACATGAGCTGTCTTCCCTGGTTGAAGGACTGTTCTTCTTTAGGTATTCATGGAGGTGACCCTTCAACATTATCACATGATAATGTTGGATGGTATCCTTACACAGAGCCTATTGGAGGATGGATATGGGTGAAATCCAATCTTTAAACTGGATTTTAAAATGTGAATTTTAGGATTCTCTCCTTCTTTTCCTTCTCCTACTTTTCTTCTTTTTCTTCTTCCTCCTCCTCCTCCTCTTTCTCCCCTTTCTATTTTTCCTTCCTCTCCTTTTCCTCCTCCTTCCCCTCCTTGTCCTCCTCTTTTTTCTCCTCCATCTCTGGTTGCTTAACAATGACATTCACTAGTGTCTCACTTTTATGCCACACTCTAGTGGGGAAAGGGTAGCCTTGGGCTCCCCAAAGCTCTACCAGTAGAAGCAAATTGTCAGGTTCCACCAAGCTCTGCAGGCTTCCAGGGTGGGTTCAACCTTGTAAAACCTGTAAGCAGTCAAAGAGAGGAGAAATCCATCACTCCATGCTTGGCCAATAGGTAGTGGATGTTTTAGTTGCAGCAATTCAGAAAGATTATTCTCCAAAGGGTGGAGGAGAAATGTTCAATCAACAGAAGTATTCACACTCATGGAAATTCTCAAAATCTTAAGATTTAGAGTCAGAAGAAAGCCCAGGGGCCACCCAGTCTAGCCCCCTCATTCTACTGAGGCAGAAGCTGAGGCTGGTGATTTGCCAAGGGGCACGCAGGGAGTAACTGCAAAGCTGGAACTTGGACCAAGGTTCCTTGACTACAAACCCACAACACTTTTCCATTGTGCCATTTAATAAATATTTTTAAACACCTAAATGTGTGAGGTACAGTGCCAGAAAACACAGACCCTTGTATATTTATGGTGACTATAAATCTGAATAGTTAGGATACAAAGAAAGAGCACTGGATTTTGGAATCCTGGGGCCTGGGTTCAAATCCTGAGTCAGTTGCTTATAACCTGTGTGGCCTTACACCAATATTCTAATCTTTTTGTTACTCAGTTTCCTTGACTTTAAAGTAAGGGGTTTGGAGTAGACAATCTCATCACCAGATAGGATGCAAGATTGTGAATTTCCAACTACAGCCACTCATAAAGACCATCCACTAAATTACAGACAGGTTCTGATATGCTTGGGTTTGGGGAAGTATGGGTACTGATGTATGCTTTTATGAAAGCAGTTGAATATTCCCTAGAAACTTGGACACCTAATCTTGGCAGCTCAGCTCAAAATCCATGATCCTAAGATGGCACACTTGCCTGTCTTGAACTATTAAAAAATCTGTTTTAAAATTAATTAAATTTAAAAATTAATTATTAATTCATATAAAGTCTAGCTAAAACTGATGGGGCTGTCACCTTCAACCCATACTTTCTACTTCCTTTTAGATTATTCTGAACTCTATGCACAAATACCAGCCCAGAGTCCACATCATCAAGAAGAAGGACCACACCGCTTCCCTGCTCAATCTGAAGTCTGAAGAATTCAGGACATTTATCTTCCCTGAGACCGTCTTCACAGCTGTCACTGCCTACCAGAATCAACTGGTGAGTGGCCAGTTTGCATATTGGTTACCACCTGTGGGCATGATACTATAGCTTGGAGCAGGCCCTTCTATTGTGCTGGACATGGAGGGGTAATAACATGAAAAAGATGAGGGGTAGGGGCCACCTCCTTCACCCATAGAACACCAGCTTGCCAGGACCTAGAATACTGAAGGTCATCGTGTGAATGGGATTCAAAGGCTGCTATGCCATTGGATTTACCCTTTACCCCATTCTAAGTCTACTTCACAGACCTTCCTCCCCTCTGCCTCAAACGTAACTGTTTCCTTTCCTCTTGATGTATTTAATGTCATGTTATTATGATGCTAGGTCATTAACTTCATGATTCTCGGGATCATTTCCTGGGAACTTTCCGAGGGTCTCAACAGCTTACGGTGTAGCTTCTCCCTCTGCTTGCTGGGTATAGGTAGGCATTCCGCATCCTTTTGGTTTTAAACACAAATCCCCGATATTTGTGTTAATGCCTTTACACTTTTCAAAGTAATTCTATATCCATTTTTTAAAAACTCAGCTTTGTCTGAGCAGGTTTATTGAATTGATTCAGTCATGTCTGACTCTTTGTGACCCTGTTTGGGCTTTTATTGGCAGAGATACTGAAATTGGTTTGCCATTTCCTTCTCCAGCTCATTTTACAGATGAGAAAAATGAGGCAAACAGGGTGAAGTGACTTTCCCAGGGCCACACAGCTAACAAATGAGGTCAGATTTGAACTCTGGTCTTCCTAACTTCAGGTCACTGTGCCATCTAGCTGCCCATTTGACAGATTAGGAAGCTGAGGGTCAGAGAAGGTGAGAGGATTGCCTAAGGCCAAACAGTACGTGCCTTGGATGCAGGTATTCGGATTTCTTGGTTCTGCCAGTTTTCTCTTATATGCTGAGAGTGCAAGTCCATGGAAAGGACCACTGATACAGCTTAGCATTTGAATTCCATTTGTGGGGCAATCACTCTGGAGCTGGAAGGGACATCAGAGGCCAACCAGTCTAATCCCTTCACTTTACAGGGAGGCCTGGGGTGGAGAGGAAGGCAGTGACTGACCCAAGGTCACACGGGCTGCTAGTGGCTGAGCTGTATTTGGAACTCATGTGTTGGGACCTCAGATTCAGTACCACATCATTACACCCGTCTGCCTTTCTATCCACTGTGAGTTTGTTAAGAGCCTCTGATGTGCTGAGGCCTGTACTTGGTGCTGGCCACACATGGACAAAACTAAAGCTGTCTCTGCCTTGAGGAACCCGTGTCCAAAAGCAATTATTCCTCCTTCAGAATTCGGATTTCTGCTTGAGAACATGAGAATCCAGGCTCAGCGCCTCCGTGTGATCTCATTTCACATTTAAATAATCCTTGGCTTGGTGCTCAGAGCCCTTCATCCTCTGGCCTCTTTCCACGTTTCCAACCCCTATGTGCCTTACCCTCATCCACTCTTCTATCCGGTGACCCCGGTCTCCTCACCCTTCATCACCCAGGACACTCCGTGGCATGATTCCAGGCCGGGAAGGCTCTCCCTCCTCATCTCGGCCTCTCGGCTTCCCCAGCTTCCTCCAAGTCCTGGCTAAAGTCCCACTTTTTACAAGAACCCTTCCCCACCTATGCTAGTGCCTTATCCCGCCTATACACATCTATTGCGCTTGGTCATCCTCAAGTTGGCGAGCATCCCTCCATTAGTCTGTGAGGTTCTTGAGCACAGGGACCGTTGATTGTTGCCTTTCTTTCCATCCCCAGACCTTAGCACTGCCGCCAAGTGGTTTAAGTGTAACAGATGTTTGGCGTCTGACAGACTGATTCTGCGTGGCCCCGTCATGTGAATGGGCAATGTGTGGTGGTAGTTTGATGGTCTATGCATCTACGGGAAGAATGTCCGGGCTGACTACCTCTGCCATGTGGCCGAGCACAATTAGGAATCCAGGACTGACTCAACTCAAGACCGAAGTCCGGGTTCCAAAGTCCAACAGCATTTACTTAGCGCCTCTTACCATCTACCAGGCACTGGGGATAAAAAGACAGAGATGAAAAAGCCGTTGTCCTCAAGGAGCAGACATTCTGCCAAACAGGGCAGGGATGCGGCAGGTGAACAGAGAAGCGTGTACAGAATTGTTTGAGGGGGACAGAATATTAGCGACTAATGAGTATCCGAAGATACTTCCCATAGGAGGTGGAGGGGTGGCTTACTCTTGAAGGAAGCTAAGAATTCTAAGAGATTTAAATAGAGGAAGCTGTATGGTGCA